>JAZKJV010003155.1:0-600000 GCA_037367405.1 Ottelia alismoides | reverse complement strand
GGCGGCTGGAGAGAGGGGGGGGGCGGGTGGAGAGACAAAAAACCCTAGGGCTAGGGTTTTGGCTCTGATACCATGTTAGAGTAAACAATACTCTGATGTGTTATTCCATAGAGCCCTCGGGTCTCTTATATAGGGAGAAAACCCTTGGGTAAATTACAGAGTCTTACAAAATATAAATAGAAATTACGGAAACGTAACATATATAAGTCTCTACACTAACGAAACCCTAGAAAACAAAAGAGAGATCCTCCATGAGTCACGACTCTCCAATATTGATATAATATTTACAAATACTTTTCAAAATCGAATCTCGAATAAAGATAAACATGAAATCCTCGAGAAACGAACCCGCTCTAATACCATGTTAAGAAAATAAACATGCGGAAGCATGACATGGAAAAAAGAATAAACATCAAAGAAAGCGGGATTTAACGTGGAACCCTACTCCGTGAGGAGCGGGATGAAACCACGGGAGAAGCCCTCAAAGGGGCGTGTTTGTCTGTTGACTTTCTCTCACGAGATACAGGAGGTCCGGGGCTCCTTATATAGCCTCTCCAGAGCCTCCAAGTCCCACCACTAGGCGGTGTGGGACAAAACACTGGATGGGGTAAATGGATCTTCTCCAGGATCCATTTACCCTGCTACAACTCAATATGGCACACTACCAAATACTCTAACAGGTTCCATTGACAGGTTGAAAGCCAGACTCGTTGCCAAAGTTTTCACACTAACGTTTGAAGTTTATTATTTTGAGACCTTTTTGCTCGTTGCCAGAATGGGGTCGATACATACCATTCTCTCTGTCACTGCCAACAATGTTGGCCCTTTTATCAACTTGATATGAAGAACACCTTTCTTTATGGTGATCTTGAGAATAAGGTCTATATGATGCAACCTCCGAGGTATATAGTCGAGGGGAGCATGCATGTCGACTATGCAAGACCATTTATGGCTTAAAGTAGAGCCTCATGGCATGGTTTGACAGGCTCACTACGGAGATCAACACATTTGATTTTCAGATGACAGCATCTGACTACTCTGTCTTTGTTATACGACGGCTTACTGACACGATCATTCTTGTTATCTATGTTGTTGATATCGTTGTCACACTCACAGGAGATAATGTAGATGGTATTCAGGAGACCAAGACCTTCCTCCAGAAGGTCTTTGTCACCAATGACCTCGACCAACTTCGTTATTTTCTTGACATTGAGGTAATGCATACTACAGAGGGGATTTATCTTTCACAGAGGAAGTATTGTCTCAATATTCTGACTGAGGCAGGACTACTTGGATGCAAGCCATCTGACATCCATGTAGAAGCGAGAAAATATTCAGCATTTACTGATCCAACTTTTGAGGATATAACACGATACAGAAGCTTAGTGGGAAAATTACTCCGTCTCTTTGTTACTAGGCCAGATATATCATATGCTCTGAGCAGAGCTAGTCTGCATATGGAGAAGCCTCTTTACAACCACTGGCATGATGTTCTTTTGATCCTTTCACATTTGAAGGAATCTCTCTGATGTGGACTCTTCTATGGGGTGAATGGGCACACTAATATCTCCATTTATACAAATACTGACTATGCTAGCTCTCCTGAGGGTCATCAATCCACTACAATATACACCATGTTTGTTGGAGATAATCTTTATCTTGTCACTTGGTGAAGCAAGAAGCAAACAGTGGTCTCCAGATCCAGTGCGGAAGTAGAATACAAGGCAATGGCTCAAGCCACCTGCGAGATCACATGGTTTGTCTCTCTCCTAAGATAACTTGGTATGTCAGTCGCCACTCTTGTACTCTTATACTGTGACAACAAGTCTGCCACGCACATTGCCACCAATCCAATTTTCCATGAGCCAACAAAACACATTGAAGTTGATTGCCATTTCATTCGCGATGCAGTATATGGAGGACGAATCAACACTCCACACATATCCACTGAACTTCAACTTGCAGACATCCTCACAAAGGCTCTTCCAAGGAAGCGTCTCATGTACTTAGTATCCACATTAGGCATGATCGGTAAATATGCTCTAACTTGAAAGAGAATGCAAAAATATTATTAAATAAACAAAGTATAGATAGAAAAGTTATTGACCAGTTATTTTATAATTAAATTTATAAAATTAATTTCTATACAAGGAAAAGCTCATTCAAATTTTATTTCCTTAAGCAGCATATATATCAAAATGTGGCATATCTACGATTCGAGCCAGCATATTCAAACATGCTTTTACTATCAACAAAAACTTACTTCAACCGCATATTTATAAGGATCCTAACAACTGATTCAAATGTCTGATTTAATATGCTATGCATTGTATAATGCTTTTAGGTAACCATATAAATATGTGAGGATACTATCCAAGGAACACATAAATTAGTCTACTAAAGTAATGAGCCTCCAAATATTATTTCTCTCAAAATGCTAATTTTAGGAAAATGTCGTCTAAGATTCTCTCGTGATTTACAATCAATGCAAATGCAAGACCTGCTCAGACAAATGCTATATTTGATCTTGTTGGGAAAATAGAAAGAAATGCTTATTCCTTGGACCCTAGGCTCTCTTATATGGAGAGAAGTCTATGGGCAAATTACATAAAGTGGACAGAATAACAGGAAAAATATATAAACGATACATGTGGAAGTGAAACGGAATGAAAAAGTTGCATTCATCGTATCCCTAGGGCTCTCTTATATAGGAGAAAAGCTCTATGGGAAATTACATAGATACCCAACAAACATAATAAATAACCAAATAACATATATAGAGATATAAATATCTCAACACTCCCCCTCAAGCTGGAGCATATATATCTATCATGCTCAGCTTGGAACAACACTGGTGGAAAGGTCCCTTTGCAAGTGCTTTGGTGAACATTTCAGTAATCTGATCACCTGAAGCAACATGAGAAGTAAGTATAAACCCCTTTTAAATCAGATCACGAGTGTAGTGACAGTCAACCTCAATATGCTTTGTTCTTTCATGAAATGCAAGGTTATTTGCTATAAACAACACAGCTTGATTATCACATTGTAGATGCATAAGAAGAGGAACCTCCATCGTCAAGACAGTCAGAACAAACTTAACCCACATTATTTCTATGCTCCCTTGGGCCATTGCCCTATATTCTGACTCCACGCTAGATCGGACCACAACCGTCTGTTTCTTGCTCTTCCATGAAACCAACGAGCTGCCTGCAAACACAGTGAATCCTGAAGCTGACTTTCTATCCTTAGGACACCCAGCATAGTCTGCATCTGCACATCCCGATACTATCAGGGTAGTATCTCTCCTGAATAGAAGTCATGCAACTTGAGAAGACTTGAGATACCTCAAGATCATATTGACTGCATCCATATGAGACTGCCTAAGTTGCTCCATAAATTGGCTAACCCTGCTGACTGCAAATGATATATCAGGTATGGTAATGGTGATATATACAGTAGCTTCCCTACCAGTTCTCTGTATTGTCTCTTATCTACCTCTATAGAGTCACCATCATAAGGTCGTGCATTAGGATCCATTGGAGTAGTATCAGGCCTACATCCTGTTATAGCCGTCGCAGATAAGAGATCAATGACATATTTTCTCTGCATCATTACCATCCCTTGTTGATTTTTTGCAAATTCGAGTCCAAGAAAATACCTCAGCTTACCAAGATCCTTGGTCACAAACTGTTGTCCAAGAAAATCCTTGCTTTTATGAATCCTTTTACTATCACTGCTTGTGACAATAATATCATCTACATAAACTAAAATGGCCACCATACATTTCTGTGTCTTCTTAACAAAAAGAGAATGATCCGTAGTAGATCTGACAAAATCTTGTAGTTCGATCAACTCTGAGAGCTTCTGAAACCAAGCCCTCGGACTCTACTTAAGACCATATATGTCCTTATGAAGTTTACACACCATGCTGGACTCCCCCTCAGCAGTAAATCCTGGTGGTTGTTGCATATACATCTCTTCATGCAAATCTCCATATAGGAAAGCATTCTTGGCATCTATTGGAAAAGGGGTCAGTCTTGTACCACAGCAACAACAACAAGAATGTCTAATGTAGAGTGGTGTGCAACAGGTGAAAAGGTGTCACGGTAGTCCACCCCATAGGTTTGGGTGAATCCACGAGCAACTAATCGTGCCTTGTATCTATCCACGGAACCATCTGCACGATGTTTAATAGTAAACACCCACTTAGTGTCAATGATAAAAGTACTTGGGGGAGCAGTAACAATACTCCATGTACCACAAGATTGAAAAGCAACCATCTCTTCTTCCATAGCAAGCCGCCAAGGCCACTCTGTAAGGCCTCCTGATAGGATCGGGGTATCTGTATCGCCGATAAGGCAACAACAAATCTCGAAAAATCCCCAGATAGTCGTATCAGAGAGACATGAGATGCATGGTACATGCATGTCGCGTCCTTCTTAGAGCAATAGGAACATTCAGGTCAACTGTATCCTCAGAAATGACATCCTTAACATCTTGCACACTCAAATCACCAATGTCATTAATAGAATACAAGTATTCAGAACATACCTTGAGCATGCTGGATGTTGGCTACTGCACATGAGCAAGAGGTCGGCGCTAGTAAACCTGAGGAAAGAAAGTAGGTGAGGCAGGAGGTGGAGGTGGCAGTGGCGGTGGTGAGGGTGGTGGTGGTGATGGTGGCGGTGAAGTAATAGAGATAGGAGGAGGTGGCATGTACACCTCTTCTCCATTCTCTGAGAAAATGAGCTTGTCACCTGTAGGAGAGAAATACATGATGGATTCAAAAAAGGTGGCATCTGCACTAACATAGTACCTTCGTCGACCAGGGTCAAAACAACAATATCCCTTCTGGGTCTTGGAATACCCAACAAACATACACTTGACTGCTCTGGGAGAGAGCTTGTCAAGCCCTGGAGACATCTAATGAACAAAGGCAACACAACCGAAGACACGAGGTGTAAGAGAAAAAATATCCTTCTCAGGAAATGCAATAAAGAAAGGAATCTTTTCTCCCAAAATCGATGAAGGCATACGATTGACAAAATAACACGTAATGAGGACAGCGTCTCCTCAGTAAGAGTGGGGAGCACAACTCTGAATTAGAAGGGTCCTGGTGACATCGAACTCCAAGAGATGACGATGTTTCCTTTCGGCCACACCGTTCTGTTGAGACGTATACGCATAAGATGTCTGATGCACAATACAATAAGATCTAAGAAATTGAGAGAGCTAAGTACCACATATTCAAGTGCATTATCAGAACGAATATACTTGGCATTTGCAGAAAAGACATTCTTTATTTGTTAATAAAGTACTAAATGATAGGACTAGCATTAGGCTTATTCTTAAGCAGAAAGACCCATGACAATCTAAAAAACTCATCCACAGCAACAAGATAAAACCGATGTCCCTGAAGATCGAGAGCACGACTAGGACCCCAAATGTCCAAATGAATCAACTCAAAATACATAAATGCATACATAAATGCATTCTTGCCATCCAATTGAAACACAGGCCAATCTCGAATCACAACAACAGATAGAAGGATCTGTAAGGTGGAATGTCGAGCAACTGGGGAGAACGTGTCAAGATAATCCATCCCATTTGTCTGAGTAAACTCCCGTGCAACCAGTCGAGCCTTGTACCTGTCAACACTACCATCTGTATTTTGCTTCACCGTAAAAACCCATTTACAACTTACTATAGATGCTCCAATAGTAGATGGGCCAAGACTCTAGATCCTCTCGACTGAAGGGCAGACATCACCTCTTCCATAGCTAATCGCCACTGATTGTCCTCAAAGACAACTGATAATTCTGTGGAATGGCCATGGCTGACAATGCGACTGCAAAATTCTGAAATCGCCCGTCAAACGATCAAAGAAAACCATAGATGCTATAGGATATGATGCACAGTTGCGCTTATGTTTTTTATTCGCAATAGGTAAGTCCAAATCAGCAACCTCCATGTATGTCCCCTGTAAAGAGTCTTGCTCAGGTAGATCACCAGACCCATCGTTAGAAATTGTGTATTTAGAACATACCTTACGTATGCTAGATGATGAGCAATTACCATGAGCAGAAGTAGGCCGACGGGTATAGTGATGCGGCAAAGGAGGAACTGGAATCGTAGTAGGTGGTGGAGGTGGCGGCGGTGGTGACGGTAGTGTTGGAGTTGGTGAAGAAGGTGGTAATGGTGGTGCTAGCATGTATATTTCATCATCAGAGTTTGAAGAAATTAACCGATCACCTGTAGGAGAAAAGTACATTACATACTCGAAAAGGCGACATCAACACTAAAATAGTACTTCATGCGCAATGGATCATAACATATGTATACTTTTTATGTCCTGGAGTATCCGGCAAAGGCCAAAGACATACTTGGCAGCTCTATGAGAGAGCTTCTCAATCCCTAGTGACAACTGGTGGACAAATGCAATCGATCCAAACACACGAGCCTTTTCAGGAAAGGTAGAGGACATGCAATTAATAAGATAACATGTCGTAAGGACAACATCGCCCCCAAAAGAATGCAGAGCACGACTCTAGAGAGGGGTCCTCATAACATCAAGAAAATGACGATGTTTCCTCTCTAGACCACCATTTTGTTAGGAAGTATAGGCACACGAAGTTTGATGAATAATACCTTGGGATAAAAAATACTTGGAAAGAGTATGAGTACAAAATTCCAAGGCATTATCAGTTCTCACAAATTTCACAAAGGTATAAAACACATTTGCTACTTTTAGTTAGAAAATTTTTAACACCTCCGGCTTCATATCTATTCTTCAATAAGAAGACCCAGGACAGACGAGAGAAATCATCTACTGCAACAAGATAAAACATGTATCCCTGATGATAAGGAACACGACTGGGACCCCAAATATCTATATGAAAAAACTCAAAAATGGAGCTACTACTCTGACTCTGATGACTGAGAAAAACATATCGATGATGCTTTCCCAACTGACAAGCCTCACATTTAAAGGACGAGTGAGAAATCTAAGGTAGAACACGACACATTTTCTGGAGCAGGAGATGACCAAAGCGCAGGTGCCACGTAAAGGATGAAACAGGTCCAACAGGAAGAGCCGAAGAGAGGAAATGCCAACATACATAGTTCGAACTAAGCGATAGAGGCTACCTTGCTCACGACCACACCCAATCACTTTGCCCGTAAGGATGTCCTGAAATACAAGAGAAGATGTGTCAAATATAGCTTGGCAATGTAAATACTTCGTAATCTGACTAATAGATAATAAGTTCATAGAGAAGTCAGGTGCATGCAACACATTCTGGAAATGCATAGAGGGCATCAAACTAATCTCCCCATGTCCAGTGATTGGGGAATGAGTCCCATCTGCAATAACCACAGCTCTTCCTGGAGGAACTTGTCTGTATGTTGTACGTTGATCCATGTCTCCACACAAGTGATGTGTGGCACCAAAGTCCATAACCCGTTATATAACATCAGATCTACTACTGTTAGTGAGTGCATAAGTACTACCTGAGGTACTGGAGGAGGATGAAGCAGTCGCATCAAAGTGACTCCTAAAGGTTAAGGAAGACATAACGGGACTGATTGGAGGTATAATGCCCCTCAATCGGGCTATAAGGTCATCAATCGTTGATCCAGAGAGGAGGCAGTCGTGAGCTCAATCTGCTCAGCCACTCGAGCAGAGGCAAGAAATCCGTGTTTAGAGTAGCATGTATCTTTGGTATGTCCAGCATGGTGGCAAAAGGTGCAGGGCTGATGAACATGACCTCCTCTGTCACGAGATCCTCGTCCACGAAATTGAGAAGAGCATCCTCGGCCTCGGGAGGCCGCCATCGATGAAGAAGTCTGATTGGTAGTAGAAGATGGAACAGTAAACCGACTGAGTCTGCGGAAGGCTTCCTCCATAGGAGGAATAGTAGAGTTTGTCAAATCTGTGAACAGGTCGCCTCATACTCGAGATCAAGGGCTGCCAGTAATAGACCAACCATGACGGCATTCCTATAAGTCTTCTGCTGCTCGGGAGTAGATGTGAAAGGCATGAAGCTATAGAGCTTCTCGAACATCCCACGCAAGGACATATATAGCAAGTGAAGGGGGCGTTCATTCTGCTTGATAGTAAAGATATCATGTTAGAGTTGCAGAATCTTTGTCTCATTCTTTGCCTATGAGTAAATAGCAGCAAGAGTATCCCACGTCGCCTTGGTTGTGGGCTGATGGAGTATATTATCGATGATCTCTATTGCCAATGTGTCTGAAAGACAAACCTTGGCATATACATCATCCGCCTCCCACAAGACGTTAATCCCAATCTTCTCAGCTGGCTCTTCCTTGGTAAGAATATGTTTCTTACTTGTAGACTTCATCATGCTCATGAACTGCATACCCACAGTTCATAGTTTGACCTATCCGTCTTTACTATAGGCACATGACCTCTGAAGGCGCCTGAGGAGAGGACATCTACCTTGCTTTCTGACATGATAGCTGAAGAAGACTAGGATTGAAGACTAGAGAAGTATCTGTCTACACTGACATAGAGAGATTTGGTTGCATATGTAGACGTATGCAACTAATCTCATCAAGGGAGAAAGCTCGACGGCAGCACCCCCCTCTTAAAAGGGAAGGGTGGCCACATCCCTTGGAGAAAGTAGGCGCAGGCGGCCGAAGAGAGAGGGTTCGTGGGGACATAGGCAAGCGGTGGTGCACAAAGTTCGTGTTGTAGAGCCACGCGACGGTGGAGGAGCCCGTGGTAGAGGAGCCCGTAGGGGTCTGACAGGGACTAGCTACAGCAAAGGGTCCCCATGGGGAGAGAGGGGGGCTTGGTGGCGGAGGTGTAGAGGCTGGCGAGGCCTGGTGATGGGCGACGAGGGTATGGATGCCTGCGTGGACTGGGCGATGGAAGCCCTAGGCAGTGCGCGTGAGGGAGAGGATTGAGGTGGGGTTTACGGTTAGGGTTTCGGTATATGAGCTCCGATCTAGGACCGCCACTCTGATACCATGTTGGAAAAATAGAAAGAGATGTTTATTCCTTAGGTCCTAGACACTCTTATATAGGTCCTAGACACTCTTATATAGGGAGAAGCCTATGGGAAACAAATTACATAAAGTGAAAAGAAGAACATGAAAAATATATAAACAATACACATAAATGAAATATATCTCTACAGATCTCATGATTGAGCTTTGTCATCTAACATAGGTCGACTCACATTGAAACAATATATGATGAAACACCGCTTCCAGAACCAAAATCTTAAAAAAAAGTAATAATAATCTTTTGAAAGTTGATCCAGAGCACATCTTTAAGTAATTTGTCTACTATTTTAGACAGAACAATAATCTCACTCTTATTTCGATAAATTCTATGAACACAAGAAATTATGTGATCTAAATACTAATCACTATAAGGCATCTTATTCACTAATCATAGGCAAAACTCAACCACAAACGGCTAGCCACCACAGGAGAAAGATGAGCAACTACTATTAATCTAAGTCAAGAACACGCATAGCACCAAAAACGGTGGTTAGTTGTACCTCGGATCCTCCAAAATGGAGGAAATGGAGGTCTATAACAATAGCTACAACAACGACAATGGTAGAGGAGCTTGCAGCAGTAGCAGCAAGGCTCAGCAACAACAACTAGGCTGTTGTAGCAGCTCAATATCGACAATAGCTTCTGAAATCTGCAGCAAAATGGAAGAAGCTTCTTTCAGGGAAAAGAAGAGAAAAAGAGGGAGAAAAGATGGGGGAAAGAAAAGAGTTGGTGATAATTATAAGGAAAAGAGAAGGGGCATGTGTCAATGGTTGGAGGATAAAGGGACATGTGTCAAATTCTAAACAAATGAGGTGTTTTTTGAAACTTCTAATTGACGTGTTGAGAAGTCTATAGCCTCTGATATATATATATATATATTAACTTATGTAAGATACCAAAGTCATTACTATTATCACCCTGAATCTCTGATTCGGGTGAATAATTACTTGTTTCGATCGTCTAGGAGTGACGATCAAAACGAGTATAATATTCATATTTTTTTGATCTAAGATGGATTCAGAAATTGATGAAATATGATTTCAATTTATGATTAAATTTTACGATTTAAATGGGTCAAATGACCTCCGATCGACAAACGGTCGATTCCATTGGTTTCGATTTATTGAAAGAAAATTTGGATGGTCTCAGATTATTTTGCGATTCAGACCACGTCGCGACTTCTTTGATGACACGAATTAGTATGCAATCGAGTTTTTTGTCGATTGCACCTAAATAAAATTTTATTTGCGATCTATGGATCATCGTTTGATATTTTTATCGATCATATGGACCCAAATTGGGTCAGATTCGGTTTCAAATCCGAGTGTTACACATATAAAAACCTCAAATAGAGTCTGATCATCGAGACTCATGTCAATGCCATTATGTGTTTTATCTGGGTTCCACCTATGATTTCTTACCATAAAAATCTCAAAGGTTTTCAAACCCATAAAACCTCAAAGAGGAAACAAGCAATAATCTAAATCATATAATTAATTAGATTTGAAGTGGAAAACACCTGAAAAGAGTTGCGGGTATCGTGCTTGCATATCTGCTTATATCTCCCTGTAGCTTCTTCAACCCCTTATCGATGTCATAACACTCTGACTAAGGAAATCTCCTTGTTGCGAAGCTTTCTCACAACATTGTCCAATATCTGTACCGGCCTTTCCTCATATGTCAAGCCATGCTCTATATCAAGATTCTCGTAGTTGATGATATGGCGAGGATCGTGAACGTATTTCCTCAAGTTTGATACATGAAACACATCATATATGGCTGACAAGTGTGGAAGGATAGCTACCCGATAGGCCACTTTCCCTATCCGGGAAATGATCTCAAACGACCCAACATATCATGGCGTCGACTTGCCATGAACACTGAATCTTCGTACTCTCTTAATGGGAGGTAATCTTAAAACACCAATCTCCCACCTGTATTTATAGGAATTTAATCAGTATGTATGATTAAATTTAATATCAAAGGAAGTTATATTTGGAAAGTGATTAGGAGAAGGGGATAGGATTACCTGGAACTCCAAATCTGTTCTCTGACAATCTGCATCGCTCTTCTGGCGACTTTACACCGTCAGAAGCTTTCGCCTCACTAGGTCAACAATCCTCGTAGTCTCCTCTAGGAGATCCATAGAGTAAAGAGCGCGGTCACCTACCTACGCCAACTAAAAGGTGTGAGGCATCTCTGTCGGTATAGAGCTTCGAATGGTACCATGTCGATATTGGAATGATGAATGTTGTTGTATGTAAACTCTACCAATGGTAGATGGTCCTTACATGACCCATTCCACTCAAAAGCACATGCACGTAATAAATCCTCAAGTGTCTGGATAGTGAGCTCGCTTTGTCCGTCAGTCTGCAGATGGTAAGCGGAGCTTATCTTCAGCTCTGTCTGCAATGTTGACATAAACTGATGCAATAGTGAGATGTGAACCTCGAATCTCTGTTAGACACAACCTCTCGAGGTATATCATGCAGCCTAATGATATTATGAACATATAACCTAGCCAACTGAGATGGAGTACAAGTCATATAGACATGTATGCTATGAGACAACTTGGTTAACATGTCAACAACAACCCAAATAGAATCATGGCCACCTGATGTCCTCGACAATCTAGTGACAAAATCCATACAAATACTCTCCCACTTCCACTCGAGAATGGGGAGAGACTGTAACAACCCCGACGATCTTTTGTGCTCTATCTTGACAATCTAACAGGTCATGCACTTGCTAACACGGCAGGCCACATCTCGCTTCATCCTGTCCCATCAGAAATGTTTGTGTAGATCACGATACATTTGTGCACTGCTGAGATGAATAGATAGTCGTGAATGTGCCTCCTTAAGGATATCTCGACGCAAGTGCTCATCATCGGGCACAAGGACTTGGCCAGCCTTCCACAAAATGGACTATGCTACCACAAAATCATCGCATTAAACCTTGATGGCATGCATGTACCTGTCTCTGATCCAAGGATCTGTCTGACTACCTTTTACTCCACGATTTTATTCGCAGGACGACTGCTAGACCCCCCCCCCCCTTCATGTTCCTCCCCCATCCTCCAGCATGCTCCAGGTAATTCACGAATAATTGAGGTAAATTCTAAGCCACAAGAGGTGTGGTAGGTGCATGAGGTGAAGGAGGAGGTGTAATATAAATCTTCACCAGATCTTTTTCGAAAAAGCACATTTCTCGTTTAGCCTCCAAGTTGGGCATGTGATCGATAAATATGCACCAACTCGAGGAGTATTAATATTCTCTCTATATTTAGACATCGTGTTTAATATATTTTTCTAATTCTATTTCTAGTAGTCATGTTAAGGACTTGGTTGTATTTTTTTACTTTTAGGTAATTAGGAATTCAAGTTTCACTCTATATAAGAAACCTTTGCGTTGAATACTGTGAAGAAGAGAATAAGTTGTGTTTATTCCATAGGTCTAGGATCTCTTATATAGAGAGAAATCCTAGAGAGCAAAAAAAGAAGAAAATACATATATGACCATGAAGGGTTACATGACTCAAATAAAATACCATACACAATAATTCTAATACTCCCCATCAAGTTGGAGCAAATATGTCGATCATTGCCAACTTGGAAATTAAATATGAAATGCACTTCTTCGGTGGAGCCTTCGTGAAGATGTCTGCAGGCCGAACTTCGATGCAGATGTATGGAATGTTAATCTTTTCTCCTTGTACTGCATCACGAATGAAGTGACAATCAATCTCAATGTGTTTGTCTGCTCATGGAAAATATGATTAGTGGTGATGTATGTAGCAGACTTGTTGTCACAATATAAAGATTCAATAGTAGCACTGAAAATCCAAGTTCTTGTGTAAACGAGATAGGCCATGTGATATTATGGTAGACTTAGGCCATTTCCCTGTATCCTGCCTCTGCATTGGATATGGAGACCATTGTGTGCTTCATCCTTCACCAAGTAACCAGGTTGCCCTCAACAAGCATGACGTAGCCTGTAGTGGATCGCCGGTGTTCAGGCCAACTAGCATAGTCAACATCTGTATAGGCAAAGACATCAATGTAACTAGTGACCTCATAGAAGAGTCCACATCCGGGAGATTCCTTCAAGTATTGAAGGATCAGAAGAACATATTGCTAATGACTATAAAGGGATCTCTCCATGTGCTGGTTGGCTATGCTCACATCATGTGATATATCTGACCTAGTAATAATGAAACAAAGAAGATTACCTACTAGGCTTCTATACAATGTAGTATCCTCAAACACAGAATTAGTAGATGTAGAATGTTTCCTCACTTCTACAGAGTTGCCAGATGGCTTGCATCCAAGTAGTCCAATCTAAGTTAGAATGTCAAGTCAATACTTCCTCTGTGAGAGATGGAGTCCCTCTATAATGCGCCTCACCTTAATGCCAAGAAAGTAATGGCCAAGATCTTTCGTATCTTGGTCTCTGAAATATCAGCTTCGTCGTCTCCAATGACGGCCATATTATTAACATAGAAAACAAGAATGGCAGTGCATTCCGCTTCTGAAGTGATGACTGAACGGAACTTGGAGCGTTAAGTGATCTATATCCTAGGCTCTTCGCTATGGCCTTGAACAAGGAGGCTACAGTGGCGGAAAGTATGGGCAGGAGGTGCATGGACATCGATTGATGCAATCTTGTCTGAGAAAATGGTTGACAAGTTTTTGCACCTATCCTCCGCGTTGGCCAGAGCTGAGACGCCAACTGAAGGGAGGGATTCTTAGTGCTGGAGGGATGGTTACTTCTCGGTCAAGAAAGCATATCGAGTGCTAGTTGGACAGCAGTCCAGAATGTGGAGTTAAATAGAGATTGTGCGAGACTAAGGAACTGGAAGATCCTAATAAGGGTAAAGATTTTCCTTTGGCTACTTATGAGGGAGCGAATTCTAACGGTGGCTAGGAGAGCCAGACGATTTCCTGGGGTTGAAAAATTAGATTGCCTGGGTCTCTAAATTGGATGGATAGGCCTTCTTTTTGGAGTTCGATCGGCAGGGGGTGGACAGGATCTGTGGAAGGAAGAATGAAGGCGTGTGCGACCATTTGGGCCTTGTGGTTGGCCAGGAATGAAGTCATCTTTAATGGAGGGAGGTTTTCTTGGAAAATGTAATTGGGCATGCCAAGGCCGTCTATGAATCTTGGCGGATGTAAAATTCTTATATTAATTATATATACATATTTTTTGGATGGATCTATCAAGGAGGTCCATCCCACCGGTTTTCTTAAAAAAAAGAAAGGCAGTGTCAATAGACCGTCGTCTGACAAAGATTGAGTAGTCAGATATCGACCTTTGAAATCGAAGAGTGCAGATCTCAGTAGTAAGTTTGTCAAACCATTCCCTAGGTTTCTGCTTCATGCCAAAAATAGCCTTATGTAACCGACATATACACTCTCCCTCGACTGCGTAATCCGGCAACTGCATCATAGAAACCTCCTCTTCGAGGTCACTATTGAGGAAGGCGTTCTTCACATAAAGTTGAAAAATTGGCAATGCCTTATTAATAATAACAGAAAGAATGGTGCTTATGGACCCCATTATGGAAATTGGAGAAAAGGTCTCAAATTAATCAACCCCATAGGTTTGTGTGAAGCATCTTACAACTAATCTGGCTTTCAATCTATCAATCAATCCATCTGACGATTGTTTATTCGTGAAGACCCATCTACAAGCCACAAGTCAAACTTCCGAGGGGCAAGACACAAGATACTACGTGCCCCGAGAGGTAAGGGCATCCATCTCCTCATCCATAGCATGTTGCTAGCTCTGATCTTGCATTACAGTATTATGATCTCTGGGTTTAGAAATGACATTCAGGACATCTGCCAACCTTTTGTCACAGATAAACCACATGTAGAAGTAAAATGTGACATAAGGTTAAAAGTGCATTGCATCTTTTGCTTGCAGAGAGTTATCAGAAGCACTCCAGGTACATCTGGGGCAATAGTGGTGGGAGCAATTGAAGAGGGCATATCATCCAGCAAAAAAAGGATCAATTTCGCAATTTCTAACATCAATTTTTATCTAGACTACATCCACGATACAAGCAGACAAAGGATCAATTCTGACAGCTGATATATTACCCACCATTGAGACCATCTTTGGTCGTCTACAGGAACTTGATTCAACTACCGAGCATCCTCCTACTATTCCATCTACGAAGACTACAACTCACTATGAATCGTCCAGGAACAGAGGATGATATGACTACCAGATGGATGAAGCCATGATCGTAGTTGTAGTCGCGAGTCTGGATGTGGCCGTGATTTTGGTCGCAGATGTGGACGTGATCCTACTACTGCTCGCTATCCAACATGCATACACTGGGCTGCTAGAATAATCCGTCAGAGTGTTGCTGGGTGAAATTTGGCATACAACCTAATGCCAACAATGGCTATGAGATAGCTTCATACGAGGCACCTTATGATATTGTCTAGGTCTCACACGATTGGCCTTCTGATGATGCACATGCACCCTTTATGGCATCTGAATATGCTCGCCTGAGGTAGCTTCTGCAGAACTCTTCCACTAGTGACAGTACAACTCTGTCTAAGCATCCATCCCTGCTTGGATTATTGATTCAGGAGCATCTACAAAGATGATAGGAGAAGGTAGTCTACTCACCTTATCACAATCATCTTCCTCTATGAAGACTGTTCAGGTTGCTAATGGACCCATTCACTTGTTACTGCCATGAGCACTATGGAGTTTTCCTCTAAACTCCGACTGACTGCAGTTCATTATGCTCCTGTTTTTCCGCTTAGTCTATTATATGTTCAGAAGCTATGTACTGAACTTAATTGTAGAGTTATTTTTGACGAGTTCTGTTGCTATTTTTCGAACATCTGGACGATACACTGTTTTGGTGGGGACATGAGAAGAATGGCCTTTATTACCTTGATATCCCACTTGATTCTAGTTTTGTTGGTGTTGCTTCTATCTCCAAAGATCCTCTTCTCTGGCACCTTCACCTTGGACATCCTTCTACCAAAGCCATCTCCATGATATTCCCTGAGCTTTTTACACTCGAGCCTTTTGAGTGCGAGGCATTCCAGTTCGGGAAACATCATCGAGTCTCTCTTTCTGCACGTATCGAGTCTCGTTAAAAAATGCATTTTTCTTTAGTCCATTGCTATATTTGGGGGCCATGTCCGGTCTATACTCTAAGTGGACATAAGTATTTCATTGTCTTTATTGATGATTATAATCGAACCTCTTGAGTCCATTTATTAAAAGATTGTTCGGAGATTAATAATATTGTTAAGAATTTTATTCCATTACATAAAGAATATTTTCTCCACTGTTGTTCAAGTTTTTCGTTCTAATAATGCCTTGGAATTCACTCAACATGATTTGACAACCTTCTTTGTTTCCCATGGTACCATCCATTAAACCTCAGATCCGTATACCTTCCAACAAAATAAGGTAGAGGAAAGGAAATTCAAACATCTATTAAACATTTCTCGCTCCCTTCTAACCGGATGAAAGTTCCTAAAACCTACTGGGGAGATGTTGCACTTACTGTCGTCTATCTTATCAACAAAGTTCCCTCTACATCTCTAAATGGCTCCACTCCTTTTTCATTACTATATCCAATTTACTTACTTTTCCTCTACCTCTGATAATTTTTGGATGTGTAGCTTTTGTCTACAATTTTCACATTGTTGACAAACTGTCTCCTAATGCAATTAAATGTATTTTTCTTGGTTATTCTCGGAAACAAAAAGGTTACAGGTGCTATGATCCTATTGGACATCATTATTATATCTCTGCAGATGTAACCTTTTTAAACAAACCAACTTCTTCACGCGGTCTGTCATAGATATTTATCTAGACCTTCCGCCTCCACCCATTGTGTATAAGCGCAAGCATATGTCTACACCACATATATTCCATTACCTATCCCTTTGTTGCAGGATGATATGCCTTCTTCAAATGCCCCACCACTACTATCATGAATGATCCTCAGGAACTTCCCATCACTCTATACAGAACTAAGAGTCAATATACTTTTCATCCCATGTCTCATTTCACTTCTACTGCCAGATTATCATCCACTGACAGAAGATGTGCAGATTCTCTCATGACTATTTCTGTTCTCGAAGACCATCATAGTGGATTACAGGATTCTGGATGGTGACAAGCAATGAATGAGGAGATGGATGCTCTCACTTACAAAGGGACATGGGATCTTGTACAGTATCCCAAAGGGACTAGACAAATGGCTTGTATATGGATCTTCACAACTAAGCAATAACTAGACAAGTCCATTGACAAATTGAAAGATCAACTTGTGACTAAAGGCTTACGTAAACATATGGAGTTGATTATTTCGAGACTTTATCTCCTATTGCTCGGATTGACTCTATACAGACTATTCTTTCAGTGGCAATAAATAAGGTTTGGCCTATCTCTCAGCTTGATGTGAAGAATGCGTTCATGTATGGCGATCTTGAGGAGGATTACATAATGAAGCCCCCTGGTTACGAAATCGACGGGGAGTGTGTTTGTCGGCTTTGCAAGGCAATCAATACGCTGAAGTAGAGCCCAAGGGCATGGTTCGACATACTTACTACAAAAATCAACACTCTTGGATTCTAAAGAACAACCTCTCACTACTCTGTGTTTGTCAGAAGACGACCAACTGGTACGGTCATACTTGTTGTTTAAGTGGATGACATGGTCGTCATAGGTGATGATGATGAACGTGTACTACAAACCAAGGCTTTTCTTCAGAAGGTCTTCGTCACCAAGGACCTTGGTCAACTTCGCTATTTTTTAAGCATAGAAATACTATGCACTACAAAGGGACTCCATCTCTCATAAAGGAAGTATTGCCTGGACATCCTTACTGAAGTCGGATTACTTGGATGCAAGCCCTCTGGTATTCCTATAGATCCGAAGAAACACTCTACATACATTGATCTGTCTTCAAAGATACTACACAGTACGGAAGTCTGGTTCGCGAACTCCTTTACCGCACTATCACCATATTGGACATTTCCTACGCCGTGAGTAGAGCTAGCCAACGCATAGAGCAGGGGCGGAACTAGTATATATTATGGGGGGCCATGCCCCCCCCCCTCATGATTATTATACATCACTTGTACCATGTATTAAGCTTTTAATACAGCCCTTCCTCAAAGTTATAATTAATGTTGGTAGATAAAAGTTGTAGAATCATTAAATGGTCAAGTGGTAGAGTGGCATGGCTTTTATTTTGGAGACCAGGGTTCGAATCGTATCTCCATCAATTTTACTTTCCTTTATATGGTTTATCCAATCACTTCCAAAGTATCAAAATAATTTATATAAAATTGTATTCAAAATTATTTTCTTTCCTATTATTTTTACTACTCTTTGTAAATAAAATAAATTTTATTATTTCCTTTTAACCACGAACTCTTTTGTTTCAAAATTTCACTTGATAATTTATCCTTTTTACGATGGATTTAGAGAGCCTTAAATTATTATATTTATCCAATTTTAAAAATAGCCACTGAAAATACCAATCTATTTGAAATTCTACCATTAATAATAAATTTAAATTCTACGTTTATCAAGATTGAAAGAGGTTCATCTTAAAAATATTAATTCTATTTAAAATTATTGTTGGAAAATACATAGAATTTTCCATTTTTAAGCATCATAATAGTTGTATACTCGGCTCCTCCTTGATGAAATTCCTGGTTCCGCCCCTGGCATGGAGCAACCATGTTATAGTCACTGCAGGATATTCTCCAGATCCTACGATACTTCAAGGAATCCCCAGGATGTGGCCTCTACTATGGGGCAAATGGCTATGCCCATGCTAATGCTGATTATGCAAGTTCACCTGAGGATCGTCGCTCCACTACAGGATATGCTATGATGGTTGTATGAAATCTTGCGACTTGGAGGAGTAGAAGAAGGTTGTTGTTTCTAGATCCAGTGCAGGGGCAGAGTACATGGTGAAGGCTCAGGCTACCTGTGAGATCACTTGGCTATTAACCTTCCTGCAAGAACTCAATATTGTTGTCACCGCTCCTATTCCTCTATACTGTAACAACAAATCCACTACATATATTGCCTCAAATCCTGTGTTCCATGAGTGAACTAAGCATATAGAGATTGACTGTCATTTTGTTTGTGACAATGTACAAGTTGGCAAGATTACCATGCCACACATCGCTACAGAATTTCAGCTTGTAGATGTATTCACGAAGGCTTTACTTAAGAAGCGCCTCTCGTGGATAACTTCCAAGCTGGGAATGATCGATAGATATGCTCTAACTTGAGGGGGAGTGTTAGTGATGTATTTACTATTAGTAATGTACATACATTTTCTATTTCTCATTGTATCCCCTCTAGAGATACAAAGGTATTTTCCTGATTTTGAGCTCTCTAGGGTTCCGTCCTATATAAAGACCCCTAGACCTCTTGAATAAAATAACCCATTGTGTTTTCTCTCTTCTTTTTCCATAGTACAATTACAAATATGTTATCTTGCCTCGTGTACAAAACCATACTCAGATGCTAACGTCCCCTTCAACATTTCAATCACAGGTTCTACGTCAGTCCATTTATAGATTTTTAACTGTAATTCCATTTCTACAACGAGAGATTGATAACCGAGCATTTATCTTCAGCGCAAACAACACAAATAAAAAAGAAAGACATTTCTAACCTTAGTTAGGAAATAAACATTTCATGCAATTACATATTCTACCTGTCCAGAAGCGAAGGGAGTGACACCGTGCCCGTATGCCCCTGCTAAAGGTGCTGGTGATAATGGAGTCAGTGACCTCTGCCCCTCTGCAGATTTCGACCAATCCGACCAAACTCCACCAAAGCCAAATCCATCAAAGGTTTGCCGTGTATCATAGAAACTAGGATTACCAGGACTTCCAGAATAGGAATTTCTACCGAACGACCCATATGAAGGATAATTGGGTCTCTGTCCAAAAGCCAAACCATTGGAGTTCGAGGCATCAGAATGAAAAGCACTCTGGTGCTCTACAGGTACAGGCATTGCCAAGTCTGTTTGTGATAAGTGGGTAGGTGAATTTAGATATGGCATGCTGGGAGGAATTGATTGATGGAAATAAGGACCTGTATAAGAAAATTGTTGAGTGGAATACACCTGTCCATCTCCTCTAACAGAAGGTGGTGACGGTGAAACGGGAGAGAAAGGTCCAAAGGGCATCTGAACATTGTATCCATAACCAGTCGGGTACATCATAGTCTGACTCTCATTGTAAATGCCCTTCACAAGAACAAGAAATAAATACAGTTTCCTGATAAAGGAAAAGAAGATAAAAACAAACAAAAGGATATTTCACCATCTTACAGGAGATCCAATGTCCAGGAGATCTGGAGTAAGGTAATGAGAATAATCCTCCCAGTCAGCAGCATTACCGTAGCCTGAGAAAAGGACAATGTTCAAAGTTCCAATGACATTGATTTTTAAAAGGAAAGCAAAATTAACAAGGAATATTATCTCCCCGACTCCCATCTCCCAAATCTTATACCACATTACCGGAAACTGCTACTGAAATAACTCTGAAAATCCAACCCAAAGTTCCACCAACTTGTCTTCATATCATGAGCTTTTTGGAAATAGATAACTCTGAGTTGATTACAATCATAACCCTGCATAATCACGAATTACACCTATGACATTCAATAGTGTTGAACTCTTACACTCAAAACCCCCGTGTTAACTTTCATCCAATTTCCCGTTAGACAGTATCCGTCAAACATTTTATATTTTCCACCCTTTAAGTTCTATTATTTACAAATGAGTTCATTCTCCTCTCCAGCATTCACCTCCTCCCTCCGACCACCACCTCCTCCAATTCCTCCTCTAGCACCCACCTCCTCCTCCCCGCCGACCACCTCCTCTTCCTCCTCCCCCATGCCAATCACCTCCTCATCCTTGACGACCTTCTCCTCCAGCACCCACCTCCCCTTCATCTCTCTCTCCCCCTCGACCACCTCTTCCTCCCCGTCGAACATCTCTTCCAACCTCTTCATCCCACCTTTTCCCCCTTCTTGTTATGTTCAATCCCCCTCAATATCACACCTTTCTATGATTTGGCCGCTACCCACCTCGAGATCCCACTCGCAATGGCCTCCTCCAGCAGGACCTCTTCCGCATCCATCTCCTTCCCCGCGAGGAAGAGGACGGGAGTGTAATGGACCGGCAGAAGCGCATGCGGATGATATTGAACCGTGAGTCCGCGAGTGGCTCCGGCATAAAGAAGCAGAAGCCCTTGGACGACCTCGTTGGATAGGTGGAGCGCCTCACGGAGAACGGGCAGCTCCTCCAGAGCTACAAGATCGTGTCACTGGGGATGAGGAGGTGGTCGGCGTGGGGGAGAGGGGTGGCTAGGGCTAGAGGAGGAAGGGAGATGGGTGGGATATTTTTCTTTTTTTACTTTTGGTTAATTCTAGCCGTTAGATCGCAGATTGGTTAGATTAACTCATTCATCTTGTTGAGTTAATGAACTAAACTAACGGAAGGTTATGGGTATAAAATGAAGCATTTATTCAGGGTCCTGGGTGTGATTACGCAGGGTTATGATTGTAATTACGAAATTACTCGGGGTTATGGGTGTAATATTACTTATTTTTTTATAAATTGCAACTATGCATACTATAATGATTGGGAGAAGAATTAAAAGGAAAAGACTTAAACTCATCCCACCACTTTCACAAATGTTGCATACATTAAATAGAAGAGACAAATTACTATAAATTGGTGAGTACTCAACTGCCAAAGTATATAGTCTGTGGTTGAGGATAATGGACACTCAGTGGATCAGCACCATTTTGCTCTACAGGCACACTCAAAGAGCCCATTTCCCCCATTGTAACTGGGGGAACTTTTGATGGGGTATCTTGGCTGATGTCGTTTGGAGCTGTGACCTCGTCCTCGAGAGATGACTGACAAGTATTAATCAGAACTTTCAGAAAGCGACAATGGAAAAGCCATTTTTAGTGTGTTCACCTGTATAGAGAAGTAGCCACTGAAAAACAAAGACGCATGATATACCTGTTCTTTCAAATTTCCACCATTAGCAGGTATTTCTTCAGCACCTGCAATCAAATTACTGAGAAAGTCACCAGGTTTTAATTTACATGTATTGAGTGAATGCAGTACTTTATAGAGAGATCAGTTGCCGCCTTGTCGGTCACAACATCTGACATGTTACACATATAAGAAAAACCCAACATTGCAATGGTTTATGTAGAAAATAGGAATGAATATTTTGGAACTTATATAAGTGGAGGCCATCCCCCATCATGCTCAGTATGGAACTCATCTCCCAAAGCCTACTTTGGGAAGTAGTTTAGTGAAAATGTCAGTAGCTTAATATGTAGTAGGGATATGGAAAGCTGTCACATACGCTTTGTTTATAGTGAAAATAAACCTCAACCTGATTCATTTTCTCGTATCAAAACTAGCAATAAAAATGATTATTAATTGTTGCATTTCATTTGTATTATGAGAGATCACAAGAAGGTTGACCAAACACTTGTCTGACCACCACTACCTCTCCGTGCCCAAATCAATAGCTCTATAATCTAAATCAACCTGGATCTAACTAGAACTTGCAGCTTTTTTCATTGCCATGTGTCCTTAGGGCAACCAGCATAGTGTACACCTGCACAAACTGTGACATCAGGAGGCTTCCAACTGCGGAAGAGTACTCCATGTCCTAGCAGCTTTAAGGTACCTGAGGATCATAAAGGTTACATGCCAGTATACCTTCTTAGTTTAGTCCATGAATTGATTGATTTTGCTCACTGAAAGGGAAATGCTTGGGCAAGTGATTATAACATAGAGCAGCTTCTCAACAAGAGATATATACTGCATATCTTGATTATCTCATCCAAGCATGACTGTTTGCCATAAAAAATGATGCTTGACAATGACATCTCATTTGCTTTGGGAGAGAGATCTCCACAAGATAATGTCAAAAATTGACTTGACCGATATCATTTCAGTAGTGGCATAAGCCATAATTTTTTGTTTTCCTGTCAACATCTTGTTTTTCTTCGTAATTAAGCATTGACTCATCTCCTTCCTATATTTTATGAAAACCAAACATGCATTGGAGAATCATCACATGGACAATAGTCATCCAGCTAGCAACAATAGAATTACTCTATAAGGTAGTTGGTAATCCTTTTGTGTATTTCCTTTCCAGTTGATGTACATGTAAATGGTTATAATGTGACAATGTACTATGTAAATTTTATTTTGTGAATCAAAAAGTGTTAAATACTTTCTTCTTAGTATTTTTAATTGCAGTCTATTTTTGAATGTTATGTATGATTGCTAAATAAATATCAGTAACCATATCCGGATAAACTCAGCCATGTGCATAACATGCATGGCAAACACATTGCGGCTCTATTAGTAAATAACTATTAACAATTAAATTAACATTAAACATAAAAATGAATCTTTTTTGAGCTGAGTGCCTCCCCCTTTTTTGAGCGTCAAAAAAAATAAAAATGAATCTAAAAAAGGTTCCTAGCAACCTTTTTTCATGCTATTTCTGAGAATAGGGAATACACATGTATAGTATTTTCAGATGGGAGTCCAAGTTAACATGGGATTCTCAGTCAACCGAAGTGGCAAGATTTTAGAACAGAGAAACAACTTATTTTCTTTGATGGAACATGACTTATGCCAAGTTTGAAAGCTCTTGTGTCGTCCTCAGAGTCCAAATCAAATTGCAACCCCTCTTAATGTCTGCGAGATCCACGTCACCCCCATTCGTGAGGGTCTTGTGGGCCTTCCTCATGGAGAAGAAGCCATCCTGCCAAATCCAGTTGTCCTGCCCACCAGTTGAGCCTGGGGTTGATGTCATTTCCTCAATCATCTGCATAAATTCACCAAAGTGTTTCTTAGATAGTAGAGAGGAGAAGCAAGGCATCCACTACCCTTTCAATCATACATCCCTCACGTACATATCCTGATCCCTACCGAGGGCAAAAAGGTGAGGGAAACGATCCAAAAGAACTTTTTCCCTACACCAATTATCCTTCCAGAATAGAAAGGATTCATATCAGCAACCATCTGGTGCATCTACACGAGGATGGTGTTGAGACAAAGCCTCCAACTGCAGTTGCGCTCGAGTGGTGTAAATGTCTCGAAGAAGTCTACAAGTAAGATCCTCACCCTGACTCTAGATCCTCACCAACCACTTTAATAGAAACACTTTATTCATGTCCTCCATCTTCAGAAGTGAGAACATCCAAACCACCCTACTCCTTCAGGAAGGTGAACACCTCCCAATTCACCATGTGGATCCCTCTCAACTACCTATTGGAAGGATTCTAGAAGAATCGATGCATACATGACTCCAGACGATTCCGTATCCCAATCTGTGACGAAATGAAGAAGATTGGGATTATCGCCAATACGACCTTAAGAAGAACAAGTCTCCCCTTACGCGAGAGACAGGAGGCCTTCCAACCAGCCAGCTCATGCCTCAACTTCTCAATCATCGATAGCCAGTCAGATTGCTTTAAACACCCACAAGTCAACGGTAAATCAAGGTAGTTTATGGGTAACGACCCATGTGGAGTCGCCAAGATCCATGTCCACTCATCAATCTCGAACTTCGAAAGGTATGAAAGGCAGACTTAGATCTGCTTACAACAAGCCCAAATAATTCACTAAAGATGTCGAGCATGATACTCATGGCCCTGACCTCATCATAACCTCCCTTAATGAAGAAAATGGTATTATTCGCGCAGTAGAGCAAGGGTCTAGAGAAATCCCCCCTCGAGTACTTTGTTGTCCTCTTATGAAGCACCACCTAGTTGGTCGTAATGACAAGGACATCAGGAGGAAGAACAAACAACATCGATGCTAGCGGGCAACCCTAGTCCCCTCTAGGAGCCCATTGATCAGAAATGTGAGGGAAGACTTAATGATACATCTCTTCATCCAAGAGATCGACATTTTTTGGAAGCCACGCTTTTTTGGTGCAGACTAGAGGAAAGCGTAATCGACACAATCGTATGCCTTAGGTAAATCTACCTTCCAGAGAAGACACTTCACATCTTTATTCTTCCACTTACAAACCATCTCAGAAGCCATAACCGCACTATCCATGATCAACCAATCAGGGATGAAAGTGGTCTGAGTCAGAGCAATAGGTTCGGAACTTTATATCAATAGAATTTACAATTTGATTAGCTTGTGCACCAACTTGATGTTAAGAATGAATTCCTATATGATGACCTCCAGAGGTGGTATACATGCAACAACCTCTCAACTTCGTGGCTAAAGGGGAATATCAAAACTTTTCCTTACTATACAGAGAATTCTATGGGCTTAAACAACCCCCTTGAGCATGGTTACAGAAGTTATCAGAGGTCCTACAAAGTTCGAGTCTTTCTGGGTCACCAACAAATCAATACTTATTCGTATAGAAGAATGGAAAATGAATTGTGGTAATTCTTGTTTACATGGATGATATCATTCTCACATGATACGACTGTGATGGCATTACAAGGTGAAAAATCAACTAGTCTAATAATTTGTAATTGAAGATTAAGGGACCCTTAAGCTAATTTCTTGGGATTAAAATAGATTGACCCAAATAAATCCTAGTTGTGTCCCAATGAAAGTATGCAGCCGGCCTACTCCATGAAACATGAATGTTGGGATTTAAACACTCACATATACCTATAGATCCCAAGGCACACATCTATAAACCACGAATTGTTGAAGATATATGTAGCTACAGACGATTAGTTGGAAAATTACTTTATCCAACCATCACACAACATATGCAACTAGCAGTTGGAAAACTAAGTCAATTTATGTCCTCTCCTTCCTCTTAAACTTATATGCATGCATGATGGTGTTGAGATATATCAAATCCTCGTAGAAGGGTGTGGTATTCACTAAAGGAAACGTCTTCGATCAAATAATACATATTATGTATAATTTGTATGACAGAAAATCTACTATTGTGTAATGTGCGTACTTTGCAGGAAACATGGTAACTTGGAGGAGCAAGAAACATGTGGTTGCCTCTCATTCAGGTGCTGAGAGAATAAAATGCTATGACCCATACATCAACATATCTAGTATGCATTCGATCTATACTCACATATCTTCATGTCACCCCCATATGAACCGTAATCCACCTCTTTTAAGAATATATAATTGTAGTATAGGACATGGAAAACAGTTTAGCAAAAACCACAAATATTGAATATTGTGGAGTATTTTTAACTAGGTAAGTGTACCAAGATTGAACTCAGGGACGGTGATTTTTAGTAGCATGGTTTCAAATCCTTCTAAGTAATTAAATAATTGCAATAATGATCTTTATGTCAGAAAATAAATGCAAAATTCAAATAAACAGAGAGAAGTGAAGAACAAGATCTGTGATTTTTCCTATGTTTAATCCTCAATGAAAAAGATCCTTCATCTTCAAAATAATTCACAGATCTATAGCAATATGTTCAAGAGAGATTTATCAAATGAGAATCCAGAATAACATGCCAGAAAAATCAATCATCACTTATTAAAATGATCAAATCAAATTAGCTCTGAAGCATTCTCTTTTCCTGCAAAAGTTAATTCCTCAAAGACTAATGATCAATAATCAACAGAAAATTAACCTAATCAAATCTTCTCAATAAATCCCCTGTAAAAGAGATCAATTTCTCTCAAAATATGATAGCAGTAATATGTCAAGTTAAGCATGCATATATCAAATGATTCATCAATTCCGATTTTAGTTCAGCCAAGCTCTGATCTGTTCACGAGATATGTAATATGAAAGAGCATACAACAAGCTTCAAAATGACATATTGTACGCTGAACTAGATAAAAGATGAGAAAGGTATTCAATGTTGAAGTTCTAGGGACTAAAATGCAAATAAAATAAAGTCTCTTTCAAAATGACCCGTGTAGGGACTTATCTGTAATTATCAAAAATCACTGGGGTTTAGTTGCAAAATTTCCTAGCAGACACGTGCTCTGTCTGTGAGGGAGGACTTGGATGCAATTATGGAAAGGCATAATGGTCTTTCTGCAATATTTCCCAGCCCACGTGCCTCCTGCATGTGAGGGTTTGATTCGGAGTGGGCCTTAAAGGAGACGGGAACATGGCGGAACAGAGAGGCTCAAGGGGAGCCTCAAGCAGCCAAAGCCTAGAGGTACGGGTACAGATCAAGGTTATCAGATCTGATATGTTCTAACTGCTCTGATGTGACATGGAGATGGGTGATGCGGATGGCCTGTCGGCTTGATCAGATGGTTATAGATGATCACGCACATGCATTATTGAATCAGAATCCAATGATACCTGCTCTTCGTCCTCCTCCATACACGGTGGTGAAGAGGCGGGTCTCCGACGACCCCTCCCAAGCTCTGTCGTGGTACTTGGATCTAGTGATGAGACTTGGAAGCTCGGGCAGGCTTTGGCGAAGATGTTGGATTGTCTCCGGAGATGCAACGAGGGTCGAAGCAGCGTAGAGGTCACGCGCTCAATGGAGGCTAAATAGGAGAAAGGACGTGTGTTGTTCCGTCTAATCGATGAAGTATTGGCGCTACTGCAGGGTTAAAGGACACAACGATGTGTGGGGGAGGTGGAGTGAAGGCTTGAAGGCACGCAACGAGGTTGGAGGCATGAACTCCAAATCTTTACAAGACTTGGAGGCTAAGCTTGGTGGAGGAGAATGCGGAGAAGGGAAGGGGGATCGTAGGGGTATCGACGAAAAAGGAGTGATGCGAGGCAGAGCTAATCGAACCCTCAGGAGGGTCAGAGGTGTGTTGGTGTGGGATTAATAAAATGAAAAAAAATTGAAGAAGGGTGGTGGTGGTGGAGATACCTGAACGGGCGACAGAGGAGAGTGGAGTCAGGGCAGAACTGGAGGTATTGGGAGTGGTGTGGTGAGCTGAGGTTGGAGCGGATGTGGCTGAGGCTCGCCTGGAGAAGGAGGAGATGATCTCCATTATAATCGTTACTCAAAGGTACTAGTGAGCAAGGACCTGAGCTTTACTGCTTGGAGCAGTGACTCGGCCAAAAAGGGGCTCGAGGATCGCACATGAACACGCCTCTCATCGTCACCTGGTGAAAGACACCTCAACTGCTATCCCTAACGAGGAGATCGGAGCTAGAGAGGGTGGTTATGTAGTTGGTGGATGCCATGTGATGGAGGCAGGGATGGATCTTTATAGGAGTTGGAGTGGATTGTAGAGAGTCAGTGTTACATGCAGGTGTGAACGGTGATGGAGTAATGCTCCTGCATATAACGACCGGAAGAGATGATTTGGTGAGAAGATGGGTCGTAACAATAGTCCTGAGGGCTTGATTTAAGTTAGAGTTTTAGCGCTTGGCGATGACAGAAAGGTGGGAGAAGGACAAGGATCGGTAGGTGATCATAGAAGGGGACTTGACGAGAGAGCGGCCAGCGGAGTGACGAAGGAGGATGTCGCGCACATGATGTGAGCGATACTAGAGGTAGAAGACGATGTTACATGTGTTGTTGGATCCACCAGATCCAACGACCTAGAATCACGCGGTGCGACTCGTGCTGTGCACATGTTGGGAACATGTGAGCTGCACGTGCGGAGTCTAGGTGGAGCGGGATGGATCTTGGTCGCTTGATCAGATATGATCCAATGGCCACGAATTAAGGGCGATATAGACAAAGAACTTTAATCGATCAAGGTCAACGGCTGATTGGGTGCGGGGTCGGCGAATGGTAGGCCACCACGTAGCACAGATATGCTGACCAAATGGTTGAACAAAATAAAATAGAAAGAAAATAAGGAATAAAATAAAAGGAAATTTCAAATCAAAAAGTGGTCAACATGAAAGTTATTGATTTCAATGAGATCTACAACTTTCATTAAGGGTCAAAAAGTGAAAGAAATCATATATACAAAAATTCCTTTTGTATATAAGATTAATTGTCTTTGTATTTTTGCTTATATTTTAATTAGTGGATTAATATATATGCATTATATACAACATTAATCTAAGTTTTAGGGATTTTTAGAAGTTTCAAAAAAGGTGAAAATAAAATCAAACAAGGTAAAATATGTACAAGAATCCACATGTTCAAACTCCTTTGTTTTCTCTAGATTTTGTTATTTTTATGGATTTTTTTTAATTCCAAGTTAGTTGATTGATTAAAGAACATAACAAGAAAGAATTAGATCAAATTACTTAATTTTTGTACATAAAATAATAGACTCAAGTTAAGAAAAACCATGATTAATTAATTACTGAATTTGACCCTAATTTCAAGCACTGTTAGTGAAAGTTAATTAATCATTTTGAAGGGTTTAAATTAGTGATTTATTAAGGGAATTTTGCTAAGACGTCCATATAGAGAAGAGGGGCCATGGATTCATCACACCCCTATACTTAGATACTTGCTTGTCCCCAAACAATTTTTAATGAGTTAGAAGGTTGAATCCCAACCCGTGATTGTGCAAATACAAGACTTGAAGACCAGTCCATCAGTTTTAGGTGAAGCCTCAAATCTAAGTCTAATCAAGTCTCATCCAAGAGGAACTCAACATTCCTAATTATCACTCTCCAAAGATACATATAAGTATAACATGTATTACTTTAATGTGTTGGGCCCATTTTCCTGTGTAGAGTCTTTGCTTCACTCGAAGCCCTAGTTTAAGAGGCTCTCTTAAGGTTCCAATCCTCGAATCTAGTCCAATGATCGAGTTTCCCATTAATTCATCATCTATTTAGTTGTCAAACTTGAAAGTGTAATGGAGATCGAGCTAAGTATGGAGGAAGTAGGATTGTGTTATTTCTTTTCTTCTCTCATTGGACCAAAGATCTCTCAGGTACCTTATTACACACAAATGTATTTTTAGTTATGAATTATCATGTCCCTCAAAAGTTTTTGGAGTCGTCTACACTTTTTTTGTGAGATACATCGGGGTGGGCCTTTTCTTATTACCTATTATACCATACACCTAAACTTTTAGCCTTTATGATGCAGGACATTTTTTCATGCTCGCCCAACTCCTATTGCTAATTGTTTTGATCCAAGTGGATACTTCGAAAAGATTGGGAGCGCTTGCCAGTTGTTCGGCTCTTTTGTGGAAATTTTTCCCTTTGGAATTTTGAGCTCTTTTTCTTTGTTTTTTGGAATAATAATGGTATAGCTATCTCCATTGCTTTTACCAAGTCGGCGCATGATGATTCACATTTTTAAGGTTTTTAACACACACAGGCACCTGGGTTAAGTCAAGGTTAGTATAAGGACCTTATTCCCACACTGGCTTATGTGTTGATACTCAGGTTTGATGAAGTGACCCTCAATCAAGCCACATCCTCAAGAATCAGATATGAGCTCAAGCATCTTATTCTAGTTCCTCAGGCGAAACATTGAATCATCACAAAGATTATGTCATCATGCAAATGTTGTGTTGGTCATTTTCCTTTGAGCTTTTGAGATTCTATATGCAATGTAGCACATATATCTTCTAACTAGGGATGTTGAGTAATTAAGTTTTAAAACCCTAATGGACAAGAGTGATGTGACTCGGATTCAAGTGTCACTCTCCAAGTAGTCTGGAATACACAATTCTTTTGTGGTGTGAAGGTGTCTGGAATAAAACCTTAACTTAGTTTTTTTAAGAGAGTGAAATAATGACCGACTTGAACTCATACGGCCAGTTACATATACTTTAAGCCAATATGGGTAAGTACGGACCATAGAACGACTACCCATATTAATTGAAACGGTGTCTTACGTGTTGTCCTTTAACCACCCAATCTTCTAAGGGATACCATAGTTCCCTCACTGAAAAGTAGGAAGTTGTTTTTAATTTCAGTAGTCAAAATTGTCACTTAGATAAAGTTTTTTATTTTTTTCCAAAAAGTTTGTTATTACCCCTAATACTGACAAAATGTTTTCAAAATATGTAATATATACCCAAAAAAAACTTGTATGGTATACATTATATAAACAAAACATACCCATGCCCAATTTTTTATTTGACAAATCAAAAGTACGAGCTATGGGTAAAGTATATAGGGTATATACATACCCCCTATACTTAGCATGTGCTATGTCCCCATGGCACTAAGTGGAATGAAGACATAGCTAGCAAATATAGTTGAGTGATAAAAATGAGAAGTCGACTCACCCCTATATACTTAAGCTTTTGAGGGCCTACGCATAACATAAGAGCAAGAAATGAGGTGATCGAGAATGAGAAGAAAAAATAGAAGTGAGGTATACACAATGATGTTAACCCTCCTATACTTAAGCTTAGGTCAACATAATTATTGAAAAGTACTCACGGGTGGAGGTACGATTAGATCGGAGATGGATATAAAAATGAGCAAACGATATGGAGATCAAGAAGGCTTGTGGTAAACTTTCTTGCAGTATTGGGGTGGGTACTCAGAAAAATTATTGTTGGAACTATCCTCATAGTTAGAGTAATAATCAGAAGCAGATGATTTCCAACCAGTGTCAATTAATTGCAGGTATCCTTTGATAGAAGATGTACTGATTGCACTTATTTGATGTACCACTTCAGAACTAGACGAGGAACTAGATGAGGAATCCTCATAAATAACATTGTTCTTCATATTAAAGATGACTTTCTTAGTCATCTTATCTACACATGTAGTACGGAGAGGAAGAGGAGACTGAAGCATATTAAGAGGTTCGGGAGAGCATCTCAAGATATCGATACTCTTCTTCTTCTTATCGGAAAACCGACTAGAGGATGCAGGGTGCGAGGAGTGGGTCTGTATGGAGATGTAAGGAGAATCAAAGGTAGGTCCAACAACCGGTATCTCAGGTGTAGAACCAAGAACAATACCTTCCTCAGTAGGGGACAAAGTGAAGAGAGGGTTAGTCTGGGATAGACTAAACCTTGAGGGAGTCTTATTGGTTTCTTGCGGGTCGCGGTTGTCGAGGTCTTTGTGGACTGCCTTAAAGGTCGGGTGTATTCTCAGAGGTATAGTTAAGTGTGTGGGGCCTAGCGTTGGAAACCTAATGCCCTTTGTTTCACAATCAATTACCATTTTAGCGGAGGCTAAAAACAGCTTCCCTAAGATAATTGAAGAATAGGATAACTCTCCATGGTGCTCTATATCACTTAAAGTAAAGTCTACCTCTAGATGAGTACCTTGGAAAGTGACGATGATAGAAATGGTTCCTCTCGCTCATTTGATAGTTCGATCGTCAAGCTGAATGATTTATCTTGTCTTCTTAATGGGTCCAAGTCCAAGTTCATAGAAGATAGTGGTTAGGAGGATGTTCACTACCGAGTCGTCATCGAACCGAGCATGGGTGAAGACGGTATCATTTCCTTAACACCAAGGAGGATGCCATGGATACAATTTCAACTCTAGATCTCTTGTTGCCTGACCTCTTAGTCATCAAATTCTTCTTCCCAAATTCTTTAAGGTCAGGACAGTATTACATGGCCTTGATCGGGGGAAGTTCATGAATGCTCATTTTGACAAAATCTTCCCCTAGTGCAGGACCTAAGTAATCATCCATCTTCATCATGTCCTTAATTTTTTTTGGATTATCTGATTTTTCATTTTTTGAGGGGGATTTTGCGGATTTTCCATTTTTTGGTCTTTCTTTCAATGTGGTTAGGTAGTTGTACAGACAGTGACTGGGAAGGTGAGGGGCTAGTAGTAGGGGGAGGTGAGTGTGACCCCAACTGTACAGGAGGTGCAGGTGTATTAGTGTCATTTCGGTCCTCGAAATCATCTCCACTTGAATACACATCTATACCTAATTTAGCACCTTCTATCTTTTCTCTTTTCAATGCTTCTCTGAATTCATTTCTCAATGGTTCCACGTTTCTTCTGATTTTAGAGTATTCATCCTCATGTGTTCTCTTGGGAAGATTAATGGAATGAGTGGGATGATACTGCTGAGAGGTTGAGGTTCCACACCCAGCAAACCTAGACGTAGATATGCAATCATGGGATAAGTATGGGTCTCTGGATGGGAAAGTCAGAGCATCATATTTTGATGTCCACCGATAGGGGGAAGGAGAAGACGAATCCTAAGTCCACTCTTATGTGTATGAATGCTCATTAAGAGGAGGGTAAGAGGGCTGGTGAGACTCGATCTGAGGATGGATATAGGGTTCGAGCCTCTCTGTTTGGCCATCTGAAGGAAGTTTTTGTGTTAAAGGTGTATAAATGTATTCTTGACCCAGGTAGTTCGACCAATTATCATTCTTTGCAATGGTTTGCCCATTGTATGTGTCATAATGGTTGGCAAACTTTTGGGTAGAGGGTATGCTAGACTGGTAGGTAGATGTATCAAGAGGATAAGACGTGTAGAATGTGAGGAGTATGAAGAAGGGATGAAGTTGGTTGAGGTTTTGACTTCGGGGTACTAGTGATACGAAGTAGACCTCGAGTATGAGGTAGATAGGAAATACATGGTAGAAGGGAAGAGAGGATGAAGAAGAAGATATGAATATGGAGCGAAACATATACAAGACGAACATCACATACAAACAAGTAAATCATGATTTTCACTAATTCATCGCAGTGAAGGCTGCAAGAGTCTAGCCAATTATCTTTTCAATTTTAATCAGCGGTAAACCGGTATTTGAGAATTAAAACTACATGAAGAATAGGTTTTGGACTCTATCCTAAGTGATCGACATTCTCCTACGTACAATGAGTGGTTTACTCTCCACTAGACACAAGGTTAATTTTATTCTTATTTATTTGCAATCACATTGTTTAGCAACCTCGATTTTAATTTAAGGTTGTCACTTGAGTATTAGATGATCTCAAAAATCATATGCCTAACAAGCAATCCCAATTCCCTTTGAAATCCTAAGTTACAAAACTGAGGTGGAGAGGATCGAAAAAACTGATGCAAGCATGAAATCAATGATGCATGCTAAGAAGAAGACTTATAGTGATTCCCACATTTTCCATGCGAGATGAACGATAATGAATTAAAATTTACACTAAATGTTATGCACTAAAACTTATAGTTCTATTATGTAGAGATATTTATATGTTTCTATGTTTTTATGTACCTTTTCGGTCCTCTTATTTCTTTATATCTCTCTTATGTAATTTACACATAGGAATCTCCACTATATAAGAGAGCCTAGGGTTCCTGGAATAAACAACTTTTCTATTTTTCCCAACATGGTATCAGAACCACGGTCCTAGACTGGTGCTTCGTACCCAAACCCTATCCCCACCCGTTGTTGCCGTCTCTCTCCCCTAGGGCACCGCCAAACAACCTGCCGCCTGAGCGGCCTCCTCACCGCCCTAGCGGTATCGCCGCCTTGCTCTTGCCACCACGTCGTCGGCCCCTCTCCTCCTTGGTTGTCGATCCTTGTAGCCGCAGGCTACCTCTATTCCGCCATGCGTAGGGTCTCGACTAGGCGAATGGATATGAGTGCATATATCTACATATGCATTCAAATCCACGCATGTCTGTGTAGACACTTATTCATTAGTCTACATAACTCTAGTCATCTTCCACCGACAGTATATCAGAAAACAAAGTTGATGTGCCTGCCACAGGTGCTTTTCAAGGTTGAGCGCCTATTGTCAAGATGGACAAGGACAAACTATGAGCTCTAGGCTATATAGTTCATGAGTCTCATGAAGTCGAACGGTAAGAAGCATATTCTTACTGAGGAAGAATCGGTGGAGAAGACTGGGGTGAACGTCTCGTGAGAGGCGAATGATGCATATGCCAAGGTCTCGCTTTCAGGAACATTGATGATAGAAATCGCAAATGATGTGTTGCATCAGTCTACTACTAAGGCTATGTGGGACATCCTCGCAGCGACTTAACGATGAATGGAACCAAGATCCTTCAACTTCAGCACGACATATTCACTATCAAGCAGAACGGACGGCCCCTCCATTCATTGTATACATCCTTGTGAGGGATGTTTGAGAAGCTCCATAGCTTCGTGTCACTCACGGCTACCCTGGAGCAGCAGAAGACCTATAGGAATGCTACCATGGTTGGTGTATTCTTAGCAACCATGGATCCTGAATATGATGTTGCTCGCTCTCAGATTCTTGTGGATGCTACTATTCCTCCTATAGAGGAGGCCTTCTGCAGACTCAGCAGGATCACGGTCCCGTCTATTGCCACTAGTCAGACCTCTTCAGTGATGGCAGCCTCCCGAGGTAGAGGAGGCTCTTCTTTCTTTCATGGTCACGGACCTCATGGTAGAGGAGCCCGCATTCGTCAGCCCTGCACATTTTCATCACCTAGGTCATAATGAGGAGACATGAGTTCCCAGTATCAACAAGTGTAGCAGAACAGGTTGAGTCTCCCGCTGCTTCGACTCCAGATCAGAGATTTGATGACCTCGTGGCTAGACTGCGAGTCCATTCAGATGTTGCAGCTTCAGCCTCCACTAGTACGTCTGCTACGGCCAGTACATCAGGTAGTACTTATGCCTTTATCTCATGTTCCGGATCTGAGCTTATAGAGTGGATTATGGACTCTGGGGCAACGTACCATTTATGCGGAGACAAGGATCAGCTTAGAGCATACAGACAGGTTGCAACAGGAAAAACTGTGGTGATAACTGATACGTCTCATTCCCCTACCACAGGCCATGGAGAGATTACTATGATGCCTTCAATGCATCTCCAGAACGTGTTACATGCCCCTGATTTTTCTATGAATTTGTTATCTATCAATTAGATTACGAAGGATTTACATTGTAGAGCTATCTTTTTTTTTAGGCTCAAACAAGGGGGAAACACTCGTTGGTGCTCGCCCCAGAGGTATATATTAACCAAAGTGAAAGGCGAAAGATACTTACAGTGGGTAAGAGGGGAGAGAAGATGACTAGGGAGAATAATAATACAATGAAGACAACCGGCCAACAAACGTCGTGACCCAATTAACTACACCACTCGGATATAGATCTACTCGCCATAATGCTCACGTTCTCCTTATAAAAACGCATGCCCAAGAAGATAGCCTCATTTCTAGCACGTCAAATGGACCACAGTCGCGCGATGGGGCCCAGCAATTCAGATCTAGCCCTCGTCCTGTTGGACCACAAGATGCCGCACCAGTCTTCAACATTAGCCCCACGAGCCCAAGCAACGTCGTCCCAGAGCGTCGCGACCGAGCTACAATGAAAGAACAGGTGATCGGCCGTTTCTTCAGCAACCCCGCAAAGTTGGCATCTGACGCTAGAGTGAGGAATGAACTTCGCGCAGCGATCCCGGGTCATCAACCGTCGATGACGAAACACCCATAAGAAGAAGGCGATGCGCGACGGCAAGCGTAGTCCCCAAAAGAATGCACAATCGCGCACCAGTGGAGCGGGCAAAGCAGGGGTGGGAGAGAGCAAGGCCCTGAATGCCTTGCGAGTGGTGAAAGCCCCCTCCTTCCAAGTCCAATGGTCCCGCTGAGCAGAGGGAGAGGTCGTAGAGGAAAGAGTCTCCAGCAGAGAGGCGAATTCCCCCGCGCGCTGATCCGAGAGAACACCCGAGAACGTAGGGCACCAGCATCCGTTGGTCCAACAGTCCGCGACAGAGGCGAACCGATTCGACGCCATTGTAGAGCTATCTTTGACCCATCGTCTTTTGTTTTTTTAGGACATTCTAACGGACAAGGTGATTGGTTGTGGCCATGAGCAGGGTGGTCTCTATCAACTGGTCCAAACTCCCTATGCAGGCGCGTCTTCTATTCCAATAGGACCAGTCTCCCCTTTCACTTGGCATCTACGTTTTGGTCACCTCCCTCTCCGGAAAATGAGTATTATGTTGCCGCAAATCTCACCAGGATCTTCCTTTCAGTGCGAGGCATGTCAGTTAGGGAAGCATCATCGATCGACCTTTCCTAGTCGTCAGAGTCAAAGCAGTAGCTCCACATTTGAGTTATTTCATGTTGACATGTGGGGTCCTAGTCATGTTCCTGATCACCAAGGACATGGATTTTATTTTGTTGTTGTTGATGATTTTTCTCGTTTGTCATAGGTTTTCTTATTGAAAAATAAATCTGAGGTAGGGGATATGATCAAAATCTTTATAAATGAAGTGCAGAATGTTTTCTCTTCGTTTGTGAAATTTGTGAGAACCAATAATGCTTTGGAATTATGTACACATACTCTATCCCATTTCTTTTCATCATGTAGCATTGTTCATCAAATGACATGTCCTTATACTTCTCAGCAAAATGATGTTGCAGAACGAAAGCATCGTCATTTACTTGATGTCACTCGGACTCTTCTCAATCAGAGTCGTGCCCCACATTCTTTGTAGGGTAACATTGTTCTTACTGCATGCTACTTGGTGAATCGCATGCCATCGTCTGTTTTGGGTGAGAAAATTTCTTTCTCTATAGTTTTCACTGAGAAAGAGTTGGTTGTTCTCACTCACTCCTTGTGTACTTGGCTCCGTTGCTTTTGTCCACCAGTTGACTCTAGGTCTTGACAAGCTTTCCCCTAGAGCTGTCAAATATGTGTTTGTTGGGTACTTAAGGACCCATAAGGGATACCGATGTTATGATCCATTGCGTAGAAAGTATTATGTAAGTGTGGATGTGACATGTTTTGAGTCAGTGATGCATTTTTCTCCTACAGACGACAGGTTGGCTTCATCTTCCGCTGATGATGAGGTTTATATGTCACCTCCTCTTACGAGTCAGTCATCTCCTTCTCCTGTAGTCCCACCATCCTTGCCACAACAACCTCCACCACCACCTCCTCCACCCCGCCTACTACCCAGTCGCATGAGCATGTTGTTCCACCTTTAACTAAACTCAATTCCCGTCGGCTTGCTTCTGCTCGTGGTCATCGCTCATCATCTGGTATGCCCCAGGTTTGTTCTGATAACATGGTTTCTAATGATGGGTTTGGAGATACATCTGTCCAGGAATCTTTGCAAGAAAGTGACCAACAGATGGAGGTGGTTCCCGATGACCCGAATATTTCTATTGCAGTTCGCAAGCAGAAGCGGTCTTGTGCTACTTACCCCCTTACTTCTCAGGTCTCGAACATCGTTTAACAGGGGACTTTCAGATATTTGCAGTGGCTCTTTCTGCCATGAAAATTCCACGGTATTATCAGGAGGCTTTGGAGAAAAGTTGTTGGTGCTTGGCTATGGAGGAAAAGATGGTTGTGTTGCAATCCCGTGGTACATGGAGTTTGGTGTTTGCTCTCCCTGGGGCGTCTGTCAATTGTAAATGGGTGTTTACTGTTAAACATCATGCATATGGCAGCCTCGATCGCTACAAGGCACAACTAGTAGCTACTAGCTCGTGGATTTATTCAGATTTATGACGTCGACTACTTGGACACTTTTTCTCCAGTGGCTCGTCACTCTACACTTTGTATCTACTTTCGATCGCAGTGGTACTGACTGGCCATTATTTCAGTTGGATGTTAAAAATGCATTTCTTTATGGAGATCTACAGGAAGAAGTTTACATGCAGCAGCCTCCAGGGTTTGCTGTTGAGGGGAGTGTCAGAAGGTATGTAGACATCATATGTTGATTTATGGACTTAAGCAAAGTCCAAGGGTGTGGTTTCAGAAGCTCTCGGACTTGATTGAGAAGCAGAGGTTCAAGAGGTCTAATGTAGACCATTCGTTTTTTTTTTTGTGGAGGACATCTAGAGGTATTGTTGTCATAATGGTCTATGTTGATGATATTCTTGTTATAGGAGATGATATGCAGGGGATAAAAGTGGCAACGGAGTTTCTAGATCGTCGGTTTGTTACTAAGGATCTAGGCACTCTAAGGTATTTCGTAGGGCTGGAATTCGCTAGGAATGCGAACGCGTAGGGTCTTGTGATGACCCAAAGAAAATATGTTACAAACATGCTTGTTGAGACAAGTATGATTGGGTGTTGACCCTCGACTACTCCTATGGATCCTAGCACGAAATTATATGATGATGATACAGATTAAGTGGATAAGAGGAGATATAGAGAGATGGTGGGAAATCTCTTGTATGATACTATTACCAGACCAGATATCTCATGTAGTGAGTCGAGTGAGTCAGCTCATGGAGCAACCTCGGCAAGTACATATGGATGCAATATACATGATATTGAGATATCTCAAATCTTCTCCAGGTGCAGGATTACTTTTCAGAAAAGGAGCAACTCTATCTGTATATGTGTGTGTTGATGTTGACTATGCAAGATGTCCTAAGGATAAAAAGTCCACTTCAAGCTTTGCAGCTTTTGTTGGCAGATCTCTTGTTTCTTGGAAAAGCAAGAAACAAATTGTTGTGCCCAGATCAAGTGCCGAATCTGAATATAGGGCTATGGCGCAAGCAAGTACAGAGATGATGTGGGTTCGATCTGTGCTAGTAGATTTGCATATAGATATTCCTCTACCCATACAGCTACAATGTGATAATCAAGCGATCTTATTCATTGCAAACAACTCTGCATTCCATGAGAGAACAAAACATATTGAGGTAGATTGTCACTATACGAAAGACATGATCCACAAGGGTTTGATTTCTACCTCACATGTTAGCTCAGGAGAGGAAACAACAAATATTTTTACCTAAGCATTACTCAGGAGGTCATTTCAGGAGTGTTCGTCCAAGCTGAGCATGATTGACATCTATGCTCCATCTTGAGGGGGAGTGTAGAGATATTTATATATTTCCATGTACCTTTTCGGTCCTTTTATTTCTTTATGTCTCTCGTATGTAATTTACCCATAGGTCTCTCATCTATATAAGAGAGCCAAGGGTTCTTGAAATAAACAACTTTTCTATTTTTCCCAACATATGGAAGAAATTAAGTTTAATTTGTCTAAGTCCGAATGATCTATTAGGGAATCTTGTTAGTGAAAATGTGCGTCTTAAAAATTACAAGTACAATCAAAAAGAGGTATCTAAGCTAACATGTGTGCACCTAAAATATATGACACTGTGGTTAGGACCCAACCACACATAAGGGATTAAAACATGCCCTACATACTATAGAGAATTCAGTTCTAGTTATTACAAATATTAGGGTTCAGAAGAACCCTTAAAAATGCAGAACAATAAACCTATTCTAATTCTCATAAAAACTAAAATTGATAAAACTTCTTTGCAGATCCTTAAATTTTGTCCAAAAATGCATACAAGATATCTGCCAAGATATCTGCAAAGAGAGAAAATGTGGTTAGCATCTAATGAGATAGAAATGCAAAAAAATAAAAGGAAATTAAATGCAAAACAAAAAAAATGAAAGAAAATAGGCACAAAAAATACAATCATAATAATCAATTACAAAATTAATCTAAAACTGTAGAAATACGTCGTTCTCCGATAACTCCTCCATCTGATGGGTCGTAATCCACCTCTTTTAAGAATATTGAATTGTAGTATTGGAGATGAAACCGATATATCAAAAACCACACATATTGAATATTGTGGAGTATTTTTAACTTGATTAGAGTACCAAGGTCGAACTCAGGGAACAATGATTTTTAGTTGCATGGTTTCAAATCCATTTAGGTAATTAAATAATTGCAACAATGATCTTTATGTCAGAAAATAAATGCAAAATGCAAATAAACAGAGAGAAGTGGAGAACAAGATATGTGATTTTCCTATTGTTAATCCTCAATGAAAAAGATCAATTATCTTCAAAACAATTCACAAATCAACAACAATATACTCAAGAGAGATTTATCAAAGGAGAATCCAAAATACCATGCCAGAAAAATCGATCATCACTTATAAAATGATCAAATCAAATTAACTCTGAAGCAACTTTTTTTCCTGCAAAGTTAATTGCTTAAAGACTAATGATCAATAAACAGCACGGAATTAACCTAATCAAATCTCCTCGATAAAACCCCTACAAGAGAGATCAATTTCTCTCAAAACATAATACCAAAAATATGTCAAGTTAAGCCTGCATAGATCAATTGATTCCTCATATTTCAGTTCAGCCAAGCATGATCTATTCACTGGGTAAATATGAAAGACCATACAACAAACTTCAAAATGACATATTGTATGCTAAAATTTTATAAAAGATGAGAAAGATATTCAATAATGAAGTTCTAGGAACTAAAATGCAAATAAAATAAAGTTTATCTTTTAAAATAGCCCTTAGAGGACTTATCTATAATTATCAAAAATTGTTGGGACTTGATTGCAAAATTTCCCATCAGGCACGTGCTCTGAGCATGAGGACTTGATTTGGAACGAGGCTTAGAGGAGGCAGGCACGTGGCGGAACAAAGAGGCTCAAGGGAGCCTCGGGCCGCTAGAGCCTAGAGGCACGGGCAAAGACTATGGTACTATGAGGGTCGTTAGATCTGTATGATCTAACGGCTCTGATGTGGCATGGAGATGGGCAATGTGGATGTCCTGTCGGCTTGATCGGATGGTTGTAGATGATCACACATAGGCACTATTGGATCAGAATCCAATGGTTCCTTCTCTTCGTCCTCCTCCATGCATGGTGGCGAAGAAGCGAGTCTCTGACGACTCCTCCCAAAATTTATCGTGGTCCTTAGAGCTAGTGAAGAGACTTGGAAGCTCGTGAAGGCTCTGGTGAATATGTTGGGTCGTCTCCAGAGATGCGGCGAGGGTCGAGGCGGTGTGGCGGTGAGTGCTTGACCGAGGTTGAGCAGGAGAGCAGAGGTGCGTTGCTCCGTCTGATCATTGAAGTAGTGGTGCTCCTACAGGGTTAAAGGACAAAACAATGCGAGGGGGAGGTGGAGTGAAGGCTTGAAGGTGTGCGACGAGGATGGAGGCATTACCTCCATGTCTGTGCAAGACCTGGATGTGGAGCTTGGTGGAGGAGATTGTGGAGAAGGGAAGGGGAACTGTAGGGGTATCAGCGAAGAGGAGTAATGTGAGGCGGAGCTAATCGGACCCTTAGTAGGGTCAGAGGTGTGCAGGTGTGGCCTTAATAAAATAAAGAAATCGAAGAAGGGTAGTGGTGGCAGAGATACCTTAATGGGTGATGGAGGAAAGCGGAGTCAGGGTAGAGCTGAAGGTCCAGGGAGTAGTGTGGCGAGCTGAGGTTGGAACGGATGTGCCAGAGGCTCACTTAGAGAAGGAGATGGCCTCCTTGATAGTCATCACTCAAAGGTCCTAGACTTGAGCTCTACTGCTTGGAGCAGCGACTTGGCCAACAAGCGGCTTGAGGATCACACCTGAACACGTCTCTCGTCGTCATCCGACGAAAGACCCTCAGTCGCTGTCACTAGCGAGGAGATCGCACCTAGAGAGGGTGATTTTGTAGTTGGTGGATGCTCCGTGATGGAGGCAGAGATGGATCTTTATAGGAGTTGGAGTAGGTTGTAGAGAGTATGTTTTACATGCAGGTGTGAACGATGATGGAGTAATGCTCCTGCATGTAACGACCGTAATAGAGGATCAGATGAGGAGATGGGTCGTAAAGGATATCCAGAGGGCCTTATTTGAGTTAGGGTTTTAGGGCCTGGCGATGGCAGAAAGGTTGGAGAAGGATGGGGACTAGTAGGTGATCGGAGAAGGGGACTTGACGAGAGAGCGGCCAGCGGAGCAACGGAGGAGGATGCAACGCGGATGGAGGGACAATGTGAGAGGTGCTAGAGGTCGAAGACGGTGGTACAGGTGTCGTTGTATCCACCATATCCAACGGCCCATAATCGCGGGGTGCAGCTCATGTTGTGCACGTGTTGGAACACGTGAACTGCACGTGCAGAGACTAGGTGGAGCAAGATGGATCTTGGCCATTGGATCATATTTGATGCAACAGCCAGGAATGAAGGGCGATACAGATAAAGACCTTTGATCAGTCGAGGCCAAAGGTTGACTGGGTGTGGGGTCAGCGAATGGTGGGTCGCCACGTGGCATGGATCTGTTGACCAAATGGTTGTCCAGAATAAAAGAGAAAGATTATAAGGAATAAAATAAAAAGAAATTTCAAATCAAGAAGTGCTCAATATGAAAGTTTTTTATTTCAATGAAATCTACAACTTTCATGAAGGGCCAAAAAGTATAAGAAATCATCTGTACAAAAGTCCTTTTATATGTAAGGATTAATTGCCAATTAATATCTTATATTTTATAGTTTGTATATTTTTTGTATTTTTGTTTGGATTTTAATTAGTGGATTATATTTATATGCATTATATGCAACATTAATCTAATTTTTAGGGATTTTTATAAGTTTAGAAAAAGGTGAAATAAATCAAACAAGGTAAAATATGTACATAATATACAGGTTTTAACTCTTTTGTTTTCTCTGGCTTTTGTGATTTTTGTGGATTTTGTTTCCTAATGTCAAGTTAGTTGATTAATTAAAGAAAATAAATAAGAAAGAATTATGTCAAAATACTTAATTTTGTACATAAAATAATAGGCTTTAGTAGGGCAAAAATCATCAGGATTACATAATTACATAATTTAACCCTAGTTTCAAGCATTGTTAGTAAAAGTTAATTAATCAATTTTAGGGGTTTAAATTAGCGATTTATTAAGGGAATTTTGCAAAGACCTCCATATAGAGTAGATGAACCACGGAATGATCACCCCCACCGATATGATGGAGCTCAGGTGCAATAATAAAGCAACAATACATATATCTAACTCTATTTTTTATGAACGTATGAAACATGTGGATGTTGATTGCAATTCCACTAGAGACCTGATACAAGGAGTCTTGCTTTGTATTCTTGGATACACTCTATAGATCAAACTGCCAACATATTCACCAATTTGAAATATACAACAACAAAGCCTTTTCCTACAATTAAGTAGGGTCGGCCACATGGATTCTTCGCCTCCATTCAGATCTATCTTGGGCCAATCCCGAGCTTATATCCACAAAACTAAGATCCCTTCGTATGGTCTCTTTCCAACACTTCTTGGGTCGTCCTCGCCCTCTCTTAGCCGGCTCAACATCCCAACACTCGCATCTCCTAACCGGTGCATCAGCTGATCTTCTTTGCAAATGTCCAAACCATCTTAAGAGGTTTTCTCACATCTTATCCTCCATCAGAGCTACACCAACTTTCTTTCTGATTGCATCATTCCGAATCCGATCTTTATGATCCACCATAGCATTTTCATTTCTGCTACATTCATTCTCTGCACATGTCTATGGTTCACATGCCAACATTTAGATCCATAAAGCATAGCAGGTCTCACGGCTGCTTTGTAAAACTTTTCTTTAATCTTTAAAGGAATTTTTTATCACAGAGAACAGCAGAGGCTCCTCTCCACTTCATCCAGCTTGCATTTATTCTATTAGAAACATCTCCATTAATTTCCCCACCATGTTGCGGAATAGATCCCAGATATCTTAAGGAAACTTTCTTCTGAATGTTATCATCACCAATCTTCACCTCCATTCCTTCACCATAGCCCGGTTGTGATGGAGCAATCTTCACCTTTTAAGAAGAATTTTTATGCAAAAATCCAAATGAAAATAGAGCATAAAAAACAAATACACACAAATTATTATGGAATTTTTCAGATAATTTTTCGAGTTTTTATGTACATCCAGGCTGCGATGTAGCGGCCCTTGCCAATTTTTCATTGCATTCGGGCGATGCAACGCGTCGCAAGTAGTGAACGCCCCAACGAAATCTGTATGTTTGCTTAAATCCATGTTGAAAAGATCCGACTGTCATGAGGCAACTTCTTAAATAGTATCTTTTTTTAGAAAAAAAGTACTATTTAGGAAGTTGTCTCTGACTATTTTACGCTGGCTGTCGGCTACCTAACGCAACCTTCCTCATTTCTTCACCTCCAATTTGAAATATGTTGTAAGAAATTGAGCATGATTAACATGCATACTCCAGTTTAAAGGAGAGTTTTGAATGCTATATTATATCCCTAACCCTAGGGCACTCTCGTCATTTGAGTTATTGGTTGTCTCTCTCTATAACCCTGACCTAAGACCTCCACTTATATAAGGAACCCTATGGTTCTCATAGTAATTAGGTCATTACATTGAACTGTAACAAACATGCTAAATAGGGTAGATAAAATAACCAAATCTAAAAAAAAATGAGATCAAGAAATTATCATTAAAAAATGACGCAGCATCAGTGACACTTTTTTCCTTAGGGTCCGTTTGGTTGCAGGGTTGGACAGGGTTGGGTTGGGCAGGGGTACCCCTGTGAATAGTAAACTGTGAGGAGAACCCTGTTTGGTTGCAGGGCCAACCCGGGTTGGACCAAGCCAACCCTGCCCAACCCTGCAACCAAACGAGCCCTTAGGGAACATGGTCAAGTACAACAAAGGCGACGATCTTCTATCCGTTGTTTGGTGTCAACCCGAAGGTATTATTTGTGCTTCTTTTCATTATTTGGCATTGGAAACATGGTTCTCTTTAGCGCATGGCTTCTATCCATCGTCTTTCGAGTTTCTCCCCATTTACTTGCTTGGGTTGGCTTATTCTCGTAGCTCGAAGGGCTTGTCTGTTTGATTGCCATGGCACCCATAGTAAATTGGTTACATAAGATGTATCCTTCGTTTGGTTCTGGGTTACCTCTAGTTTTACCCCTACCTTCTTGGGCTGGAGTTAGTTGTGTGGATCACACATTTTCTTTCTTACAATATTTTTTAACCACCTTTAAATAAAAAATATAACATAAAAAATATGCAAAAATCATAAAAATAATTGATATAATACAAGCAATATGATATCACATCACATTTACTATTCCAACCCTCCCAACCATCCAAACAATTAGAGATCGTTTGGTTGCTGGTGTACACCAGTTTACAACTTTACACCGACATACCCCTCGTTCCAACCCTCCTAACATGGGTTGGGATTACTTGTATTGATCCTATAATTTCTTTGGTATAATGTTTTTTAACTATGTTCAAATAAATTTATTAACATAAAAAATATATTATAATTGTTGGGAAAAGAGACTTCGTTGTTTATTCGGAAAACCCTAGGCTCTCTTATATAGGGAGAGACCTTAAGGGTAAATTACAGAGAGGTCTATAGAAAATAAAGAAATAACGACAAACTACATAACGAGATAATAACACTACTAACTATTTCTACACTCCCCCTCAAGGTGGAGCATAGATATCTATCATGCTCAGCTTGGATGAACATCTCTGAAACGGTCCTCTGAGCAGTGGCTTGGTAAATACATCTGCAGTCTGATCTCCTGAGCTCACATGTGCAGTAGATATCAATCCTCTCTGGATCAAGTCCCTAGTATAATGGCAGTCAACTTCAATATGCTTGGTCCTTTCATGGAAAGCTGGATTGTTGGCAATGAACAATGCTGTCTGATTGTCACACTGAAGCTTCATAGGTAGAGGTACAGCTACATGTAGATCTTCTAGTACTGAGCGAACCCACATCATTTCCGTACTGGCTTGAGCCATGGCCCTATACTCGGATTCGGCACTGGACCTTGCCACAACAGTTTGTTTCTTGCTTTTCCAAGAAACCAAAGAGCCTCCAACAAACACTGCAAACCCTGAGGTTGATTTTCGGTCTTTAGGACATCCTGCATAATCTGCATCAGCACATGCTGAGACAGATAAGTCCGTGCCCTTTCTGAATAGCAGCCCTGACCCTGGAGAAGACTTTAGATACCTCAGTATCATGTGTATAGCATCCATGTGAACCTGTCTTGGTTGCTCCATAAATTGACTCACCCTGCTAACTGCAAATTGAATGTCTGGGCGAGTTATGGTGATGTAGAGGAGTTTGCCCACCATCTCTCTATATCTCTTCTTATCTAGTATCACCATCATACAGCCTTGCGCTGGGATCCATGGGAATACTTGATGGTTTGCAACCATCCATGCCAGTCTCAGTCAGGAAGTCGGTAATATACTTCCGTTGGGTCATTACCAAACCCTGTGCATTCCTTGCAAATTCCAACCCCAGAAAGTATCTCAGAGTCCCAAGATCCTTTGTAACAAACTGATGGCCAAGGAATGCCTTCGCCTTTTCTATGCCCCGTGCATCATCTCCTGTAACAAGAATATCATCCACATAGACCATAATAACAACTGTACCTGTCGATGACTTCTGGACAAACAATGAGTGAACGACATTTGACCTCTTGAATCCTTGTTGCTCAATCAGGTTGGACAACTTCTGGAACCATGCTCTGGGGCTCTGTTTGAGGCCATATATCGCCTTGTGAAGTCTACAGACCATCTGCTTCTCCCCCTCAGCAGTAAACCCAGATGGCTGCTGCATGTAGACTTCCTCCTGCAAGTCTCCATACAGAAATGCATTCTTGACATCTAGTTGAGATATACTCCAATCACGGACCACAACAACAGATAAGAGAATACGAAGGGTAGAATGTCTCTCCACTGGAGAGAATGTATCCATGTAATCCACACCGTAGGTTTGCATAAACCCACGAGCGACCAAGCGTGCTTTGTACCTATCCAAGGTTCCATCTGCATGGTATTTGACTGTAAAGACCCATTTGCAGCTCACAACGGATGCATCAGAAGGTGCAGGTACCAAAGACCATGTGCCATGAGACTGTAGGGCCCTCATTTCTTCTTCCATTGCTAATCGCCAGCATTCACTCTACAAAGCTTCCTGGTATGTCCGTGGTATATCCACGGAAGACAAAGCTGTGGCAAATCTCTGAAAATCACCAGTGAGACGGTGAAAAGAAACCTGTGAAGCAAATGGATAAGCGGCACATTGCCGCTTCTGTTTCCGAATAGCAATCGGAACATCAAGATCATCATTTGTTGTACTAGATGGGCTAGTGTATGCCTATACTGAAGGATCCTGCACATGTACCAAACCTGACCCGTCAGTAGTAATGCCATCTGAACATACCTGAGGCGGGATGATCGGCTGCTGTGTGGTCTGAGCAGGACCTGACCGGCGCGTATAGAATTTCGGTAACGGTGATATGATAGGTCGTGGAATGGGTGGAGGTGGAGGTGGTGGAGGTGGTGTTGGCGTGGAGACGGGCACGGGAGACCCAGGTGTACTCACTGTAGGTGGTGGAGGAACATAAATGTCATCAGTGGTAGTGGATTGTACCATTCTGTCACCTGCAGGAGAAAAATACATGACAGACTCAAAGAAAGTGACATCCGCACTCACGAAGTATCTCTTAGTTGCAGGATGATAACACCGGTAACCCTTCTGAGTCCTGGAATAGCCAACAAAGACGCACTTGACTGCTCTAGGAGAGAGCTTGTCAAGCCCAGGAGATAGACGATGCACGAAACACACAGTACCAAAGACACGTGGAGTCAAAGAAAATAACTCCTTGTCTAGAAAAATAAGGGAGATAGGTATCTTCTCACCAAGGACTGAAGATGGCATTCGGTTGACCAGATAACAAGCAGTAAGAACAGCATCGCCCCAGAATGAAATAGGAGCACAACTCTGAATCAACAGTGTTCGAGTAATATCCAAGAGATGGCGATGCTTTCTTTCCGCCACACCATTTTGTTGTGAGGTATATGCACAAGTGGTTTGGTGAATAATACCCTTTGATGAGAGGAATTGTGAAAGGGAGCGTGTACAAAATTCAAGGGCATTATCCGTCCGAACATATTTGACAGAGGAAGAGAAACATTGTGCACTTCATTTAGCAAATTCTTGATCACATTTCCTGCTTCAGATTTATTTTTCAAAAGAAAGACCCATGACACACGCGAGAAATCATCCACAACCACAAGATAAAACCTGTGTCCCTGATGATCGGGAACACGACTCGGACCCCATATATCTATATGTAACAACTCAAAAGTGGAGCTACTGCTCCGACTCGGACGACTTCGAAAGCTCGACCTGTGATGCTTTCCTAACTGACACGCTTCACATCGAAATGACGAACTAGGAGAGATCTGGGGCAGAAGATGGCGCATTTTCTGAAGTGGAAGGTGACCAAATCGGAGGTGGCAAATGTACGGAGAGACTGATCCAGCGGAATGAGAGGAGACGCCAGCATATGAATCCCAGACCAGCCGATACAAACCATTCTGCTCAGAGCCACAGCCAATCACCTTCCCCGTGAGTATGTCCTGAAAAATGAGAGAAGACGGGTCAAATATGGCACGACAATTCAAATCCTTCGTAATCTGACTAATAGATAGCAAATTCATTGAGAACTCAGGAGCATGCAGAACATTCTGTAATTGTAGAGTGGAGGACAGGAAAACCTCCCCCTGTCCAACAAGGGGCGAATGGGTACCATCTGCACTGAACGACCGGGAGGAATGTCCCTGTAGGCCTGTAATCTACCTCTATCTCGGCAGAGATGATGTGTGGCTCCGGAATCAATAATCCAGTCAGATATATCATGAGGTGTAGTAGTTCTACCTGAGGAGCTTGCGGCTGCGGAAGAACTGGCAGAGGCAGTGGCAGCAATATCTGAGGAGCCACCAGACGAATCACCAGAAGCATGTGGCATAATATCTCGGAGACGGGCCACAAGTTCGTCAAATCTACTATCTGCAGTAGAAGTCAGTGGAGACTGGGAGTGCTCTGCAATACGTGCTGATGCTGGAAATCCATGCTTCGAATAGCATGTCTCCTCCGAGTGTCCTGTGCGGTGACAATAGGAGCATGTCTGACTGAAGCGACCACCCCTCCCCTGGGGTCCACGGCCACGTCCACGACCACGACCAGATGGTGGTCCACCTCTCCCACGCGAGACTACCATCGCTGAAGGAGGTGTAGTAGAAGAGCTGGAGAAAACTGGAATGCGGCTAAGCCTTCTGTAAACATCCTCAACTGGAGGAATAACTGCATCAGCGAGAATCTGAGATCGAGCTGCATCGTACTCAGGGTCAAGGGCCGCAAGTAGAACACCAACCATGGTGGCGTTTCGAAACGCCTTCTGTTGCTCAGGAGTTGCAATTAGAGGGATGATACTGTATAACTTCTCAAACATCCCTCTTAGGGATGTATAAAGAGAATGGAGAGGTCTGCCGCTCTGCTTCATTGTGAATATGTCGTACTGAAGCTGCAACATCTTCGTCTCATTTCGCACCTGCGAATATGTGGCGGCAAGAATGTCCCACATTGCCTTAGCAGTGGGTTGATGGAGGATGTCGTTGGCAATCTCCATCGTCAAGGTACCGGACAACCAGACCTTTGCATAAGAATCATCAGCCTCCCATGAGGCATAGATCCCAGTCTTCTCTGCGGGCTCATCCTCGGTAAGAATGTGCTTCTTACCATTAGACTTCATGAGGCTCATGAACTGCATAGCCCAGAGCTCATAGTTAGACCCGTCCATTTTGACTATTGGCGCAGGACCTTTGAATGCGCCGATGAAGGGCATATCAATTTTTGATTCTGACATACTGCCGCTTGAAGAAGAACTCGGATATGTAGACGTGATGCTGAATGTCTACAACAACTGCATCGGATTTGAGTGCGTATGTAGACGTTACGCACTCAAATCCATAGAACGGACGAGAAAGGAACTAGGGCAGGCCTTACAAGAGGTTGACAGCCCTTTTTAGCGGCTGGGAGCCGCTTGGAGACCTTGCGCAGGTGGCTGTTCATGCACCCAGAGGGTCGGCAGCGGCAGATGGTGGTTCCGCCGGGTGGCTGGAGCCGCAGGGGGCTGGGATCTCCTCCGGCGGCGGGCTGGCTGGAGTCGCTGTGGGCTGAGATCGCCGACGATGGAGGGTTGGGTCCTCCGGAGAGAGAGGCAGCGGCGGCGTGTGCTAGAGAGAGAGAGGCGGCGATGATTCCGAGAAGAGGGAGGCGGGTGGGGAAGGGGCGGCGGGGGGGTGGAGAACCCTAGGGTGGCTCTGATACCATGTTGGGAAAAGATACTTCGTTGTTTATTCAGAAAACCCTAGGCTCTCTTATATAGGGAGAGACCTTAAGGGTAAATTACAGAGAGGTCTATAGAAAATAAAGAAATAACGACAAACTACATAACGAGATAATAACACTACTAACTATTTCTACAATAATCATTAAAAAAAGTTAAGAGAACACATAATCAATGACACATCACATCACAATTATCATTCCAACCCTCCGAACCTTCCAAACAACTACTATTCACAGGGGGATACCCCAACCCAACCTAGTTACCAAACAGGCCCCTAGTATTCACAGGATGGTTACCCCGCTAGCTAACCCTTTGATAGGAGGTTACTCCAACCCAACCCACCCCTACTACTAAACAAGTAGATTCTTTTCCCTTTTGTTCCCATGCTAGTCATCATCGCCCCTTTGTCAGATGCTTACTTCATTTCGTCTCATCTCCAGCGACAGTTGGTGAAGAAGCTTCTTCTTTCCATCATTAAGGTTGGCCTCAATCAGTCCTCAATGTACTTCCATCTCTAACAATGATTTCAATTTATCGGGTAGTCTCTCTACTTAACATTTTGGTCATGGATTCCTTTTACATGATAAATGTCATCATGGTCTGATTTCATTAAAATTTCTTTTATTTAATGATTCAGGTTCCTAATATTGTGAGATATGTTCGAGGTTACAAATTTGCAATCCATCAGTAAGGAGGCTATGAAGACCTCATTCTTTGATCTTAGTATCATGTTCGGTGAGAGAAATTATGTGATGTCGTACATGTGTTGCAAGGACTTTAGATTTAGTTCATGCTCGGTCTATTCCTTGGACCGAAACTCCATTTAAGGTCGTCCAATCATAACTGCTTCGAAGATTCCCTCTATAAAGGAAGCGATAACAAATTGCGTAGATTGCATGTATCCCTTTCTACATTTCAGAGAGTTGACTCCCTCTGTTATGTTTTCTTAATCTGGGAGGGGCAAAGAGGTTCTATTCATGCGTGTAGCCATGGTCATTTTACACAGGGACATCCCACATATATGTGTACCTTTCGCAGTCATAGTTGCTATTATAGAAGACCGTTGTTAGAACAAGCATGGCAAACCTCCAATGTGTTCCTTTGACTACATAAGCTTAGACGGTTGCTGGCTAAGGAGAGGAGATCCTCCTTCATCCAAGGAGTTCACACTTTGTTTTGTGTGTGTTGTTGAGGAGGAAGATTTGTACCATCTTTTCAATTCTTGTGCTCGAGTCCATGAGATTTGGTCGAAGATGAACATTTTATGGGTGGACCCTTCTTCCCATGTAAACTTTTGGAACTCCATGGTGGCCAACCAGTTCAGATTGACGTCGGGGTCATTGCACCCATTCGCCATGATTTGAGCAATCTGACTCTCTCGTAATGGACTAATATTTTGTTTAAATAGGTTTTATGTTGATATTACTGTCCATTTTTTTCTTTGGTTGTTCAGGCTTGGTAGGATTCTGACCAAATCTCATCGGGGGCAGGTGCTAGGCAAGGAGGATGTTGCATGTGATAGATACGGATCAACGGTGGAACATGTGGAGCATATGTTTTTCTCTTGTCCTTTCTCTACTCAAGTGTGGAGCAGGACCAACATTATGTGGCTTGCCAAGATGGATTGTCCCACCTTCTAAAGAGATATTAGATCGGTTTGCTGTTATGGCCACGAAGACATCTCTTATCCCTTTGTGATAGTTTGGGTGATTTGATGCGCCAAGAATGAGATCATTTGGGAGGGGGTAGATGTTTTATTCCAAAAATGTAACTGAACATTGTAAGGCGCTTTGCATATCAAGGAGAATGTAATACGATGTAATTCCTAACTCTTTTAATATATAAATTTCTTGAGGTGAGTCCCATATTGGGATTCCACCCTCCATTTTTCTCAAAAAAAATACTATCCATTTAGCTAGATCTCTCCCCGAGACTTAGTTGCGGTAAACTTTCATGTAACCCTTCCTTCTTTTAATAGATCTTGGGGAGGACACCTCTTTAGTGTTTTCCTCCTTTTTACTCAAAAAAAATAAGGATCTGAACTGTGGAGAGGCGGGCAATAAGGGAAAAGGCAACAAAGAAAACAATAGTGTATGTCTTAGTAAACCCTTTGGTAACTAGGTGATCCTTGTACTAAGAAGTCGATTCATTGGGGTTACATTTCATTGTGAACACCCACCTAGATCCAGCCATCTTGTTTTCACAAGGTGGATCAATAAGCTTCCAGGAGCCATGATGAATCCGTGATTCATCGCCTTTATTCTTTCATTTTGGCTAAAATCCTTGGTAAAATACATGTAAATATCCACTAATTCCATCTAATTATCATTCTAACCGCAATTATTAATATTATATAATTAACACTTAAATTATCCAAAATAAAAGAATAAAGAGAAAAGGGAAAATAAAAATAAAAGAAGGATGTGTATGTAATATACAGATTGATCCTAACCCCGAGACCAGGTCAATATTGACCGGGTCGACAAAAGAAATAAGTATGGGAGATAAGGATCCTAATTTATAAAAATATTCAGAAAATAAAGACCAAAAAAATATAAATTACCCATTTTCACCATGTAAATACTTCACCTATTTTATTTATCATCAAGACAATTCCAAATCAAAATACTCCTTTTGTAAAAGTTGTTCATAAATATATATATATATATATTATTTTATAAAAATATCAGAAAAATATTTCTGCAAAACAAAAATAATATAACCGTAATGAACCGGAAAAGCCGCAAAAGCCGACTTCCGTGGTTCATATCTATTTATAGAAAACTCCAAATTGACCAAACTCACTTTTAAAATCCGTTACACGAAACTCAAGAGTGGCAATTTCCTCCATTGTTAGTTGTCATATGGAGTCACAAATGCCTCGTTGTTATCACAAGGGATATATGTGGTGGACAGCGTCTACGCAGATTGCCTATAAAATCTTCAATTGCTACACCACTAATTCAAACTATATCAAAAGATATTTTAAATCCAAACTATTAGCAAACATATTCCCTCCTTATGGTTAAGGTAATCATGGACTCTATGGAGCTAGAAATCCCTAAGAAGGCACAAGTAGTCATGGACATGAGTTTGAACTCGAAGGAAGTGAGAGAAAAAGCTAGACAAACAACTAAAAAAGAAATAATATGTGGGGAAGGGGCAAAAGGGACGGTGTGACTAATAAGGAGACTGACTTTTTTCCTTCTTTCCATTTCTCGCATTTCTTGTGTGGTCATTTTGTTGTGGAGGCGCGAGCAGGTTTTTTCTATAATATAAAGCACAACATTTTATTCGTGTCTTTTTTTCCTGATGAGTTCATTTCCCTCTTGGGAAAAGCCCTACACCATGCACGCTTCTTTCGAACGTGCCAAGTACATATAGTCGTTAATTATTTTCCAATTGCCAGGAGTCACACCTATTTGGCCTTGGACTTACCCTACTACTCTTAAATAGCTTAGTGGTAGAGCGGCCGGATGTTAAGTGATTGGTCATAGTTTCAAATCCTACTTAAGGAGATTTAATTAATTCTTATTCCAATTAAATAAGAGGGGTAAAGAGAAGTAGCAGAAAACATCTTGCATTTTCTAACTCTTTTCTCGTCTAGCAAATCTATGTAGGGTTACAGACTAATACTCAACAACTATATTTAGTTATTCCTATATGTAGGTCTCAATGGATTCGACTCTCAAAGATTTTTTTGAAAGAAAAAAGGCAGTGCCACCAAACTTTATATTTTCAAATTAGTGTACAACAATTATAAGGACCAAGAATCTAGTAGGGTCCCATCATGCTCTATAACATTCTCCATATACAATCTTTTACCATGCCAAATTACTCCATTTCTAGCCAACCGCAGGACCCAAAAAATGATCGTAACCCAAATCATGATCGAGTCAAACCTAGCATGTTGATGATCTATGGAATCTAAAAATTATATATGTAACTCGACGAAACTATGGCTAGATCTACAGTCTCCCACACCTCCCTGGTTGTGCCGCACCAAAAGTGATTAGTGTCCTCATACATCTCCATACATCGTTGGCAAGACCCTTCAACTCCATAAAGAGGTTGGACCTACGAGTCGTTGTCATCATCGCTCATGTCAAGAACACCTTGACCCACAAAGGGATCTTCCACCTCCATATACACCCATGCTCAATGGAAACAATATCTGGATCAAACATTGTGTTTATGTACAAAGATTTGTTTGCATTCTGAGCTGAAAAATCACATCTGCCTAGATCCAACAATCTGTCTCTGGAGTAGGACAAGCTACCTCAAAAGAGCTTCTTGAAAAACTAAGAACTCAACCACTTTTTGATCATACAACACAAAACGAAACTATGGTTACCAATTACTCGCATCCAAAACCTCACCAATAAAAACCTCCCTATCTGTCACCAGAGCAAAGAGCCAAGGGAAACAATCACATAGCATTCCACACCATATCCTATCGTCAAGCTAAAAGTGGAAATCTCTCACATCACCCAAAGCATGCTTAAACGGAAGTGCTACCACCAACAATACCGAGTAGATACCTTTCTGTTGGAGTATGTGCGTCACTTGTGTGGATGGGTAATTGGATCCCTCCAGGGTCCAATTACCACATCCAATGGTTTAGTCACACATCTACTATTAGTGGGACTTGGAGAATCAGTGGGAGCTATATAAGAAGCACCATACCCATTGTATTTGATAAGAAACTTCAACATAAGAATCGACCCTTTGAGGCATTCTCCAGTGGTTTCATCCCGCTCCTCATGGAGTACGGTTCCACATAAAAATCCCGGTGTTCTTCATTGTTCTTATTCTTTTATCTCTAATGATGCTTACGCATTCTCATTTTCTAACATGGTATCAGAATGGATCGATTTTTGGTTGGTTTTGAAGATTTATTCTTAAACAATATATATTCATTATTCAAAATCGTTCAAGTTCGACTTTCAATTTTTAGGGTTTCTTGAAACCCTAATTTTTAGTCATCACAAATTTTTGGAAGATCAAATTGTGCATATTTATTATTGTTCAATTCAAGTTCATATCAGTAATCATATTCGAGAAGATTTCTAGGGTTTTCAGCTACTGGAAAATTGTTTGTTGCTGACGCTGATTTGATTAGGATTTTGGGTTTCCAAAACCCTAATTCTAAGATGTATTTCCAACAACCCAACATAAGGTCATCCTCTCCTGATCATGCTGCAAATCCAAAGAAGAAGATGATGATTAAAAAAAATAGATCAGCTTCAAAGGCTCCCAAATTGGAAAAATAATTCCACTGTTGCATCCAGTGCATGATTCCTAATGCAAGATTCGCAAGGCGATGCATATATCCAGGTGGTGCAATCCTTCAACATCCAGGCGAATCAATGTTTTAAAAAAAATCGAAGATGCTTCTCCAGATCTCTTGCGCGCAAGCCATAAGTTTCAACCCTTGGTCTTACACGATTTGCAGTGGCGAAAGGTGTCGCTTTCCCCATGCGAAGCTTCAAGGTGCTTCCTCCTTCAATAACAGTGGCAACAAGCTCTAAATTCCTCTCCAATCTCCTTCATGCATGCCTCTTATCTCGTGTAGGTAGCGTGAAGCAGCAACCTCAAGGATCACCTCAATCGTTGCCCCACCAGTCGGAGCCATCATAACTCTTTCAACCAATTGCAGGCAGTGTGCTGCAACCGATCTCCTACCTCCAATCCAGCAGCGGTGGCATCTTGCAAAAGTTTGGGGAAATCCTAAATATCCATCGTAGGGGGGGTGCTTCGTTTCTAAGCCCAAGTTGGTTGTTAGTTATTTTTCAAAAAATTGTATGAGCCCAATTGGGCATTTGGTTGCTATTGTTGTTATAAAAAAAAAGGGGAGACCAAGTTGTATTGGACCCAAGAAAAAAATTAGGGGCCATGTTTAGGCCGAGAAGTTTTTTTAGAAGGGTGCGTACAAAAAAACCGTACGCAAAAAAAAGAGATCGTACAAAAAAATTGTACGAAAAAAATGATTTGAAAAAAAAGAAAGAAATGAAATCGGAAAAAATTGTGACAGTTTATTGGTTTATTTTTGTTCTTCCATTTTCTTGTCTTCTCCCAACTTTGTCGATGTCATTGTCTTTCGACAAGTATGGGAGAAAGGGAGAGTAGTGTATAGTGCTCTACAGGCCAGATTTTCATATTCTCCAGATTCCCGGACAGCCATATTTCAAATTCTACAGTTCATATTCAGACTCGATAAATTTTTTTAGAGTCTTCGATTTGATTGTACATATGCTATCATCAGTTGTGTGGTCCCATCTTTATTTTTAGTCTCAAGGATTACATGTGATCCATTGGAACTCCAGAGTAGAGATCACATTTTCTAGGACATTGTGTGCCAGAGTTTCGTATGATTTCATAGGGACTCCATAGTAGAGATCCCATTCTCTGAGCCAGTATGGTAGAGACCCAATTTTCTGACAGGGAGACTTTCAGACTCCATTTTCCAACAACCGCAGACTCCGACAAGGATGTTTCCATGTCTTTTTCCAGGCCCTTCAAATATGGAGTCGTTGTCCATGTGGAGAATAATGAAAGAGTGAAGGAGCGTGTCTTACTTAAGATGTCTAGGGGTCCTTATATAGGACGAAACTCTAGAGAGCTCAAGGGAGAAGAAAATACATAAATACCCCTAGCAGGGTTACAAGAATACTAAGTACGAATCATAAAATATACTACTAACACTCCCCCTCAAGTTAGAGCATATTTATCAGTCATGTCCAACTTGGAAACAATACAGGAAAGTCGCTTCTTGGGTAGTGCCTTTGTAAATGCATCTGCATGCTGAAGGTCTGTGTTGATGTGAGGAGTAGTAATCCTTCCAATCCCGACAGCATCACAAACAAAATGGTAGTTAACCTCTATATGCTTGGTTCGCTCATGGAACACAGGATTCGTGGCAATATATGTAGCAGATTTGTTGTCACGGTATAGTAGAATAGTAGTAGTGATAACTGTTATAAAATAGGAAGCGGAAGCGGAATGATAAAACAGAGCATAATCTAGAATGATAAACATGAAGAACAAAAGATTTTTACGTGGAACCCTACTCCGTGAGGAGCGGGATGAAACCACGGGAGAAGCCCTCTAAGGGGCGTATTTCTCTATTGCTTTTCTCCATGAGTACAGGGGGTGTGGGGCTCCTTATATAGCCCCACGGACAGACCCAATAGTGACCTCTCCCCCATGTGGTACTAAACACATGGGTGGCCTCTTTTCTTTTCCAACACTCCCCCTCAAGTTGGTAGCTGGGACAGCTGCAACTTGCAACAATAAAGAAAAATATACATCATTACATCTTCACTTGAAATCACCACAATAAACGTATGTATCCGCAACTGGTAGACAAACCCGCTTGCTGACGGGTATATCAGGTCACCGGAACGTATCTCTGTCATGCCTGGAAGGTCACCGGACTGTCTCTATCGTGCCTGCATGGTCACCGGATCCCTGTCTCTGTCGTGCCTGCAGGTCACCGGACTTTGCCTCCGTCGTGCCTTGAAGAAAAACAAATCCAGTGCGGAGTCGATGTCGAGGATAGAGACACCACGACGAAGATCGATGCACAGTGAAGATGACTTGATATTCTGTGAAATCCGGAGTGTTTGGTCTGTCAGTCAATGATATAAGATGCATATGACTTTTACTCCCCCTTTCTCCCAAACTTGTGAGAATAATGAAAATAAAGACAAGTTGGGAGAAGCAAACATGAATCACAATTTTTTATGCGCTTTTTCATGTACACGACTTTTTTTTTGTTAGCATATGCGTACGGCTTTTTCTTGTACGCGCCTTTTTCTCTTTTTTTTTCTTTTTTTTTCAAAATTTTTTCGACTATTTCCATTTTTTTTTGCACAAAATTTTCCTTAGCTATTTTCCTCTTTTTTTATAACCAACTCACTTCTCATCAACTTTTTGTATTTTCATTTTTTTACTGGGCTCTCATCGTTTTTTTTTCAGCCCAACTTTACTCCCTCTTTTTTTTTCTGCCAACTCCCTCTCTTTTTTTCTGCCAACTCCCTCTTTTTTTTTATTTGTTATAACACAACAGAAACGGCCCCCTTACTTGGAACCATTGATCTTCCAACTTCCCTCCTTTTTTTTCACCCAAAAGGGACCCGACCCTCCTTTCTTTTATTTAATACTACCGCTGCCCCTACTTAGGGTTCCCATTGGGAACCCACCTGTGAAAGACCGCCGCCCCAAATGGGCCACCTCCCAGGGATTTCGATCGGGACCAGCCGCCAGGGATGCGCGCACTGTGCGCCAAGGGGGAGTCGCCTGCTGGGAGAGGATCGGAGGGACGCGCGCCGTCGCGAGACTGGTGGAGCCTCCGCCTGGGCACGATGATATGTTGCTGGGATCGGGGAAGCTCGGAGAGGCGCCGCCATATGAGAGAGCATGCGAGAGGAGCGGAAGGAGCTCCGCTTGGAGAAGCGGCAGAGGGCTGGTGCCGCCTACGCGTGTGGAGTTCGCGCCTCATTGGAGCGGCAGAATCGGGCGGCGCCGCAAACTGGAGATCCGTCAACTGGAGATGGGGCCGATCGCGCTAGGGCCCGGAGATGCGAGCGGCGGCTGGGAGAAGGCGCGCTGGAAGAAGGGGATGCCGCTCGACGCGCACCACCCCGTTTGGGGTTTTCGATGCAGGGGCCGCCTGGATAACGCCGTTGCCGGCGCGAGATAGGAGGCGGAAGGTGCGGTGCGCCGCCGCATCTGGACTGGAGTAGGATTTGCCCGTCGATCTGCATCCTTGTGCGGTGGCGCCTGCTCTGCTTAAGTTGCGATCTGGAAGGAGAGGGCCTAGGATATGAAGGGATCATGCCACCCAGAGGTACTTTTGGAGATGGGCTGCGCATGAAGAGAAGTGCCTGGAAGAGGCTCTGCATGGAGCCAAGATTGAGCGCCGCCGCCGATGATTGTTGGAGATGCAGCGCATGACAACGAAGATATGTATGGCATCACTAGGAGATGCTCAGAAATAACGACGATTAGGGTTTCAGAATGAAACCCTTTACTGAATCAAGAAATGAATACTTTCACGAATAAATCCACGAGCACTGATCGAAATCCGACTAAATAAAATTAACACGATTCCTCGAGAATCGAACCCGCTCTGATACCATGTTATAAAATAGGAAGCGGAAGCGGAATGATAAAACAGAGCATAATCTAGAATGATAAACATGAAGAACAAAAGATTTTTACGTGGAACCCTACTCCGTGAGGAGCGGGATGAAACCACGGGAGAAGCCCTCTAAGGGGCGTGTTTCTCTATTGCTTTTCTCCATGAGTACAGGGGGTGTGGGGCTCCTTATATAGCCCCACGGACAGACCCAATAGTGACCTCTCCCCCATGTGGTACTAAACACATGGGTGGCCTCTTTTCTTTTCCAACAATAACAATACCAAGTTTTTGCAGAAAATTAATAGCCATGTTATCTCACAAGTAGCTTAAGTCATCGCCCTGTATTCTGCTTCTGCACTGGATCTAGATACAACCATCTGCTTCTTGCTTCTCCAAGTAACAAGATTTCCTCCAATCATCATAGCATAACATGTGGTGGAGCGTCGATCTTCTGGTGAACTTGCATAATCAGCATCAACATATACAATAACACCGGTGTACCCATTTGTCCCATAGAAGAGGCCATCCCCTGGTGATTCCTTCAAGTATCGTAGAATCTGAAGAACATCCTGATTCCTGCCAGTGATTATAACAAGGTTGCTTCATGCGTTGGCTAGCTCTGCTCACAGCATAAGAAATATCGGGTATGGTAACACTCAGTAAGGTAAAGAAGTTTGCCAACCAGGCTTTTGTATCGAGTAACATCTTTGAAGACATGATCAGAGGATGTGAAGTGTTTCTTAGGATCTGCAGGAATACCAGTGGGCTTGCATCCAAGTAATCCGGCTTTAGTAAGAATGTCTAGACAGTATTTCCTCTATAAGAGATGAAGACCCTATGTCGTGCGTAGTACTTTTATGACCAAGAAATAATGTAGTGGACCAAGGTCTTTGGTAACAAATACCTTCTGGAGGAAGTCCTTGGTCTCTAGTATCCCTTTATCATCATCACTTGTAATAACCACAACATCCACATAGACTGCAAGAATAACAGTACCAGTTGTTCGTCTTATGACAAACACATAATAGTCAGAGGTTGTTCTCTGGATGCCAAGAGTGCTGATCTCTGCAGTAAGTCTGTCGAACCATGCTCTTGAGCTCTGCTTTAGGTCATATATGGCCTTGCGAAGTTGACATGCAAATTCCCCCTCGACTTCATAACCTAGGGGTTGCATCATGTACACTTCCTCATCAAGATCGTCAAATAGGAAAGCATTTTTCACAACTGGCTAAAAAAAGGCCATGCCTTATTAGATGCCACAGAAAGTATAGTCCTTATTGAACCCATACATGCAACTGTTGAAAATGTCTCAAAGTAATCCACTCCATATGTATGTTTGAAGTCCTTTGCCACAAGACGAGTTTTCAACCAATCAATCGACCCATCCGGTGACTAGTTGGTCGTGAAGACCCATTTACATGCCACATGTCTAGTATCCTTCCCATGTCCCCCTGAAAATAAGAGTATACATCTCCTCATCCATGACCTTTCGACATATTGAATCCTACAAAGCACTATAGTGGCCTCTCGGAATAGAAATAGTCATGAGAGCATCTGCATATCCTCTGTCAGTGCAAGATAAACCAACAGTAGAAGGGAAATGAGACATGGGATGAGAAGTACATTTCCTCTTAGTTTTGTGCAAAGCAATTGGAAGATCTTGGGGATCAACCAAGACAATAGTAGAGGGGATACTTATTGAAGGCATATCATCCTGCACGAAAGAAACTGGCAAAGGAACATCTAGTGGTGAAGATATTTGGTTGTGTTTATAGACAATGGTGGATGTGCGAGATCCAGAGGGATATATGTAACAGATTGATCGAAGAAACTGGTCTGCAGAGGTATAATAGAGATATCCAGTTGGGTCATAACACCTGTAACTATTTTAACTTTGAGTATAACTGAGGAAGATACATTTGATTGCACGAGGAGAAAGTTTGTCTGTAGTGTGAAAATTGTGAACAAAGGACACATCCAAATATTCTCAAGGAAAGAGGAAAGAGTGACTCAGTTGGGTAAAATAGAGAGAAGGGGATTGATCTGTTTAGGTTTGGGGATGGAATTCTGTTGATAAGATGAACAACAGTTAGAACGGCATCACCCCAATAGATCTTGGGAACGTTCATCAGAGTAAGAAGGAAACAGGTATTTTTTTGGAGATGTCTGAGTTTTCTTTGTGCTATCCTGTTTTGTTGGGACGCATATGGACAAGAGGTTTGATGTATGCATCCGTGGGAGGTAAAGATGCATGTTAGGTCATGTTGTGTGAATTCCAAGGCATTATCAGAACAGAAAATTTGTATACCAGAGGAGAAGATATTCTTGACATAGTGAAAGAATTTTTTTACAATTTTATTAATCTCCGAACGCTCTTTTAGAAGATAGACCCATGACGACCTACAATAATCATCAACAAAAACAACAAAATACATAGGTCCAGTCAGAGTACAAACCGGACACGGTCCCCAAATATCACAAGGGACTAAGGAGAAAGGAAATTCACGATGAGGCTCAGTATGAGCAGGGAACGATGCTCGATGATGTTTCCCGAACTGACATACCTCGCACTCAAAAGGTTTGAGCATAGAGAGTTCAGGGAAGATCAAAGAGAGAGCTCTGACAAACGGATGACCGAGACGAAGAAGCCAGAGAAGAGGATTAGCAGAGATTGACGAAGCGACAGCAAAACCAAAGTTAGAAGGAAAGTCAAGATAATAAAGATCGTTCTTCTCATGTCCCCCACCAAAATCTGTCTTGTCCCGATGTCCTGAAAATAATAGCAAAACTCATTAAATATAACTCGACAGTTAAGCTTAGTGCACAGCTTGTGAACAGATAATAGACTAAGAGGAAAGTCAGGAACGTAGGGATCGACGGTAGGCTGGAGTTTGGAGGAAAAATCTACGTTACCCACATTAGTAATAGGTGAATGAGCACCATTGGCAACACAAACAATCTTCATAATGGAAGACGATCGTAAGGAGGTGAGAAGATTACCTTTTCCCGTCAGATGAGTTGAAGCACATGAGTCGATGATCCATGCAGGAGCAGATGTAGAGGTAGAGCTGGCAATTGTACCTGATGTAGTGGCTAGACAAGAAGTAGGAGCGGAAACAGGATCGTCACTAGCAAAGTTCTGTAACAGTTGTCGAAGGCGAGCATACTCAGATGCAGTAAAGAAGTATAACTGTCACTAGAAGACTGAATATGAGAGGTGTCCACAGTATCATAGGTGTCATCATAGGAGACAGTCTCATAGGCGATGTTGGCATTTGGAGGGATGCCAAACTTTTCCCAATAATGTTCTTACGGATGATTCATACATACGCAATATGTGCATGTTGGATAGCGGGCAGCAATAGGATCACGCCCACGGCCGTGACCAAAGTCATGTTCTCGTCCAAACTTACGACCTCGATCACGACCAAAATCACAGCCACATCCCCCTTGGTAGGTCGAGCATCCTCTAGCAAAATGTGTTGTAGTCTCAGCAGACAGATGGGGTGACGGAGACTCAAGTTCTTGTAGACGGCCAAAGATGGTCTCGAGAGAGGGTAGAGCTGCAGCAATCAAAAATTGATCCTTTACATGCTTGTATCATGGATGTAATCCTGATAAGAAGCGATATACTTGCCATTTTGCTCGTTCTCCAATCTGTTTGTCACAGCAAGCAGGCTAAAAGATAAGGAGCTCCTCAAACAGATATGTAAAAAGTATGTAGTACTCGACCAAGGATGTGTTGCCCTGATTTGCTAACTAAATCCTTGTGTAGATGTCTGAAAGTCTAGACTTTGTTGTCTTTGGGGAGTAGGTATTTTCAAGGCTCTCCCGCATCGCCTTTGCAGTTTCCTTGTAGAGAAGATTAAAGGCTATATTCGGATCGACATTGTTGGTCGTCCAAGTAATCACCAGGCAGTTGTCTACGTACCAGGTATCGTAGTCTTTTTCTGTCTCCTTTGGACGGATCTTTAGTAAGAACATAGTTCTTTTGCTGACCACCAATGAACACCTTGAAAGATCAAGACCATAGTACATAGTTTTCGGAACCCTTGAGTTTGATATAAGTGCCAGGAACCATTACAGAAGAAGTCGAGTATAGGGGCTTGGATTCAGTAGATGACACGGTAGCCGCAAAGGTCAAGAAAAAATGACCTAAATAGTCCATGTAGTCCTAAGTATCATGTAGACCTAGTAGTACATCGATCAGAAGTCCGGCTTCAGAGGGAGAGCGCACGATGTGGTGCAGTGCGCCAAGGCTGGAGGCAGTAGGTTGGAGGCAGTCGTCGAGACCGCGTAATCGCAAAGTGTAGGGGTGGTGTAGTGCAGCACGGAGCAAGGAGGGGAGGCGCCGCTGGTGACACAGCCACGGCGACATAGGCCCACTGGAGCAGTGTGGGACCGCAAGAGCAGCGCAAGCCTGTTAGAGTAGCACGTGGCTGCTAGTGGTGGTGCGGTGGTGCGGCACAGGCCGCTAGGGCACGGCACGAGGCTGCTGGGGAGGCAATGCAGCTACAACGGGGCTCGAGGCTGGCGGTGGCAGTGGGATTAGGTCGGAACACAGATCTAAGACCGCTTCTCTAATACCATGTGGAGAATAATGAAAGAATGAAAGAGCATGTCTTATTCAAGAGGTCTAGGGGTCCTTATATAGGACGAAACCCTAGAGAGCTCAAGGGAGAAGAAAATACATAAATACCCCCAGCATGGTTACAAGAATAATAATTATGAATCATAGAATATATTACTAACAGTCCACGTGATGCACGGTCTTTTACATGTAGCGGACCATAGTACTCCAACGAGAAGATTCATTCCAGTTTCAATAACTCTGACAGGCACAGTACATATCACATATTCTCCGATGAGGAGGCCCAGTTTGACTCACATTCCAACCCGATATTCCTCCTCACATGCACGACATGAGAAGCAATGCCCTCGACAACAAGCGACAATAGAGTATACGTTGAATTGATATTGTTTGTAGTGCCTTGTATTGTGGTTTGAGATTTCTTTCTACGTATCCAAGCTGAGCATCACATCCTCCAGCTTGAGGGGGATTATTGGAGTATGTATGTCACTTGTATAGATGGGTAATTGGATCCCTCCAAGGTCTAATTACCACATCCAGTGGTTTAGTCACACATCTACTATTGGTGGGACTTGAAAAGTCAGTGGGGCTTTATTAGAAGCCACACACCCATAGTATCCGATGAGAAACCTCAATTAGAAGAATCAGCCCTTTGAGGCGTTCTCTCGTGGTTTTATCCCGCTCCTCACGAAATAGGGTTCCACGTAAAAATCATGGATTTCTTCATTGTTCTTATTCTTTCATCTCTGCTTACGCTTCCACATTCTCGTTTTCTAATACTTTCTACAAATTCAGTGGAGCACATACAAATCCCTCCTAGACAGCTAGGTCAACAAATCTAAACCACCTTTCTTGATCCAAGCCATCCACTTCGCCAGCAATACCTTATTCATCTCCTCTAAAATCCTTACTCCAAAGCTACCATCCTCCTCTAATACCACCGTCCTACTGCTCACCAATGGCATACCCCAAACATCATCTTTACTTGCCCCCAAAGCATGCCCATCAAAATCAGTAGCTTCCCTCGAACCCAAACCATAACCATAAGCAACCAAATTGTGGAGAGAAAAGAATGAGTTGTTTATTCATGAGGGCCTAGGATTCTTATATAGAGAAAAATCTGTTTGGGCAAATTATATAATATAGATTGGATGAAAAGGCAATGCATAAAATAATAAAAGATAAATAATATCCCAACACTTCCCCTCAAGATAGAGCGTAGATATCAATCATGTCAACTTGGAATAACATCTCTGGAATGACCCTCTAGCTAGGGCCTTGGTGAACACCTTTGTTGTTTGTTCTCTTGAGGTGACATGAGATGTGGAGATGAATCCTTTATGAATCATGTCACAAGTGTAGTGAACAGTCTACCTCAATATGACGGGTCCTCTCATGTAAGACAAAGTTGTTAGGTAAAGAAAAGAGCAGCATGGTTGTCGCATTGGAGATGCATGGGAAAAAGCACATCAATAGCTAAGTCAGACAGAACAAATATGACCCACATCATCTCTGTACTCCTTTGTGACATGGCTCTGTACTCGAACTCTGCACTCGATCTAGCGACCACCATCCGCTTCTTGCTTTTCCATAACACAAAAGAACTCCCAATTAATGCAACAAAACCTGAGATAGACTTCCTGTCCTCTGGACATCCTGCATAATTTGCATCTGCACATGTTGTAACAACAAGTAATGTTCCTCTACTAAATAAATTATCATTGCTAGGGAGGTCTTTAGATACCTCAAAATCATATGGACTATATCCATGTGTGAATGTTAAGGCTGCTCCATGAGCTGGCTCACTCTATTTACTACAAAAGATATACCTGACCAGGAGATCGTCACATATAGGAGTTTCCCAACGAGCTCCCTGTATCTCCTCTTGTCTACAGCCTATATGTCATCATCATATAATTTCATGCTTGGTTCCATCGGAGTAGTGACAGGTTTGCAATCTATCATGCCTATCTCAGAGAGAAGATTTGTAACGTACTTCCTCTGGGTTATAACAAGACCTTGTTGGTTCCTGGATAACTCAAGTCCAAGTAACGTGGATCACCAAAGTCCTTGTTTACAAATTGCTAACCAAGAAATCCTTAGTTGCACGAATGTCTTGCACATTATCTCTTGTAACAATGATATCATCAACGTAAACCATTGCAGCAACTATACCTCTCTGAGTCTCTAAACAAATAGTGATGATCTACAGTCGATCTCATGAGCCCCTGTTGCTCTATCAAGTTTGAGAGCATCTGAAATTAAGCTCTTGGACTCTGCTTAAGACCATAGATAGGCAAATGAAGTGTGCGCACCATATAACACACCCCTCGACAGCGGACCCTAGTGGAAGTTGCATATAAACTTCCTCCTGCAAGTCACCATACACAAATGCATTATTTACATCAAGTTGATATAAGGGTCAAACTCATGTTACTAAAATAAAGAGAAGGATCCGAAGTATAGAATGTCAAGCCAATGGAGAGAAAGTATCATGATAGTCTACCCCATATGTCTGGGTGAACCCACGAGCGACAAGTTTTGCCTTGTAGCTATCTATGTTGCCATCTCCTCGATGCTTCACCCTGAATACCCACTTGCATCTTATGACAGATGCTCCTGTAGGAGCTATAACAATGATCCACATGCCATGTGATTATCATGCGACCATCACCTCTTCCATAGCAAGACGCTACTGATTGTCATGTATCGCCTCTCCTGATATCTCCATATCTAATAGCCCCACGACAAACCTCCTGAAATACTCTTAGAGTCACCCTAAAGAAACATGGGTTGTAAGAGGATAGTAGCACATGTAAATTTCCGCTTCCCCAAAGTTATAGGCACATTAGGATCACATACCTCATCAACTTGTAAACTAGACTTCTGAAAGGGCACCTACTCATCCTGTAAAATAGCCTACCACATGGACAAATCACTAATGTCATCACTAGAAACAAGGCACCTACTCATCCTGTAAAATAGCCTACTGCATGGATTGTTGGAGTATTTGTTATATGCGTCACTTATGAGAAAGATGGGTAAATGGATCACTCCAGGATCCATTTACCCGATCCATAGTTTATGAGAGAGATGGAGCTATATATAAAGCCCCACACCCCTGTAGTCAGATGAGAAAGTGCAATGAACACATAAGCCCTCTGAGGCATTCTCCTGTGGTTTCATCCCGCTCCTTAGGGAGTAGGGTTCCATGTAAAATTCTTGTATCCCAAGTTTATCTTTATGTTCTTATGCTCTGTTTATCATTTAGCTTCCGCATTGTCTATTTTCTAACACGGTATCAGAGCGGGTTCGATTTTCAAGATTTTTCATAGTCTTTATTTCTTCGAGATTCGATTGTAATATTGTTCTTGAATATCATCTACGATTCAAGTTCTGCCATTATTTTTTGGGGTTTTGAAACCCTAAATTCTAGAGGAGCATGCTTGTTCTTCCAACAGAATCAGAACGAGCAGCGCCGTGAAGAAACCCCATCAACAGCCCAAGAAGAAAACCCTAGCCAATCGAGGGGTTAAGTGCTCCCTCGCATCTCCTCCTGATGTGCAGCTCACTCCAGATTCAAAAAGTTGCTCAGATCAAGGTTCGAGGCGGCAGCTCCTCTCTCTCCTCTCCCAGAAGGAGTTCCGCAGAATGATAGGTTTCAAGGAAACCCTAGTCAGGTGAGCCATCACGATCCCTCCAGGGGAGTGCCCTCACGTAGCATCGCAGCCTCGCTCGCCCTCCAGATTGGCTATGTCGCGCCCAGGCGGCGCCCTCCAGATCGGTGGCACCTTTCGCCGCAACTCTCCAGGGAGGTAGCGACCTCCAGCATGCTCCAAGCGGAGCCCTTGGTATCATGCAGGCAGTATGTGAAGCACCCCAGGCAGCGAGGCCCCATCGCCATCGCACCTCAGCCGCAAGAAGCCCCCATGGTGCGAGAACGCATCAACCCTCCAGCTCACGCGCACCCTCCAGCACGCCACACACCGGCGCTCGAACATCCCAGGCGGAAACCCCCTTTAACAGCTCGCAGGAATCCTCTCGGGGGCATTCTGCTCGCAGGTGAGCCACCATCTGCGCACGACAGCACGATATGGGAGGGGCACCAAGCAGCAGTATAGACCTGGTCGACCTCCTCTCCTCTCTAGTCCATGAGGGTGGCGACGGCTTGTTTCCAAGAAAAGAGTTCCCATGAGGAAACCCTAAATAGGGTGTCGGCCGTATATATATATATATATATATATATATATATATATATATATAAAGGGGCCTGGCAAAAAAAAGAGCTAAGTGGGACGTTTGAATTAAAAAAAGCCATTTAGTTCGAGAAAAAGGCGCGTACAATTACAAAGAAAAGTCGTATGCAAAATATTTGAGAAAAAAATGATAATGAAAAGCCGTAAAATGAAAATGTGAACGACTTATGAAAAAAATGTCACCGCTATAAAAAAAAGATGAATGAAATAGCCAAAAAAATTTACAAGAAAAGCCGAAGAAAAAAAATGATATGGCTTATCGATGTTTTGTACACTCAAATTCTTGTCTTCTCCTAACGTTGTCGATGTCATTTTCCGACAAGTATGGGAGAAGGGGGGGTATTGTGTAGAGTCAGAGGTCTTGTTCCAGATTCAGATGTCAGATTCTCCAGACCGATCAGATGTTCAGACTCTACAGTTGATATTTAGACTCGACGATTGATTCTAGTTTCAGACACGCACATGTATGCGGCCTTCTCAGATGAGCACATGTTTGCCATCTTTTATCGTGGTCCCCATCATTCTTCTTGTTTTGTCGGCCAGAGTTTTCATGTGAGGCATAGGGACTCCAGAGTAGAGGACCATTCCCTATGTCATGTGAGCAAGGGTTTTCATGTGGTATCATAGGGACTCCAGAGTAGAATACCATTCTTTGTGCCAGGTAGAAGAGACCCAATTCTCCAACAAGGAGACTTCCAGACTCCATTCTCCAGTGATCGTGGATTCCGACGAGGATTGTACTTCCACGACCTTTTCAGTTCGGCCCTTTTCAGAGATGGAACAGTTGTCGACATTATTGTGGCGGCTAGAGTTCTCCAACGGAGAGACTCATTTCCAGTTGCAGCGACTCTGAGAGGCGCAATTCAGAGCGCATTCTCTCTGATGAGGAGATTCAGTTGACTCACACTCCAGCCCGTTCGTTCTCCTCACCTGCACGACCTGAGAAGCAACGTCCTCGATAGCAACAGACAATTGTGCATGTTAAGCTGGTATTGTCTGTAGTGTCATGTAGCGTGAGTTGAGCTTATTTTTGTTTGTCCAAGATGAGCATTGCATGCTCCAGCTTGAGGGGGAGTGTTGGAGTATTTGTTATATGAGTCACTTATGAGAGAGATGTGTAGATGGGTCTCTCCAAGATCCATTTACCCATCCTGAGTTTAGTCCCACACCTACCAGCTTGGAGATGTAGAGACTCTGTGGGTGCTATATATAGAGCCCCACACTCCTGTAGTTAGATGAGAAAGTGCAATGAACACATAAGCCCTATAAGCCATACTCTCGTGGTTTTATCCCGCTCCTTAGGGAGTAGGGTTCAACGCAAAATTCTTGTGTCCCAAGTTTATCTTTTTGTTCTTCTTACGCTCTGTTTATCATTTAGCTTCCGCATTCTCTATTTTCTAACATGGACAAATCACTAGTGCCATCAGTAGAAACAATATGCTCATGTTGGACGATGGGTAAGGCCCGTGAGCAAGAAGAACTATGGGAGACTTCCGAACATAAAAATGAGGCAACAAGTGGGTTAACGTACTAGGTGACGATGGAGGAGGAGCCACAAGAGAAGGTGGTGGTTGTGGTGTTGTGATGGTGGAGGTGTTCTGGGACTGGAGGTGGTGGTGGAATAGGAGGAGGATGCACACATACCTCCTCTCGAGAGTTAGACAGAGTCAACCTATTACATGTAGGAGAGAAATACATAACATGCTAAAAAATGTGATGTCGACACTAACATAGTACTTCCATCTAACATGATTGAAGTAACGGTACCCCTTTTGGGTACGAGAGTCGCCTACAAAAACACTTGAGAGCTCTAAGGGAGAGTTTGTCCCGACCAGGAGTCATGTGATGAACAAATACGATAGAGCCAAACCTTCAGGGTGTAAGGGAGAATATATCCCTTTTTAGAAATATAATCGAGAAAGAGACTTTTTTCTTAAAATAGAAGATGGCAAATGGCTCACCAGGTAGCAAGTAGTGATAACCAAATTACCACAGAAAGAGTATAGAGCACAAATTTGAATCAAAAAGTATCATGGTCACATCAAATATGTGACGGTGTTTAAACTCGGCAATACCATTCTAGTGAGAAATGTAAGCACATGAGGTCTTGTCTATGATGCTAGAAGACCTGATGAACTCAAAAAATCGTAGTGTATAGAACTCTAAGGCATTGTCAGAGGGCATAAACTTAATACTATCAGAGAAAATATTCTTTATTTCAATAATAAAAGCTATAAAGACAAACTTAGTCTTGTTTTTAAAAAAACAAGATAGTCTAGAAAAATCATCCACATCTACAACATAAAACATGTGTCCCTGATTCTGAAGAACACGACCGGGGTACTAAATGTCAAAATGGAAAAGATCAAATAAATGACCACTTCTACGACTCTGACAATGAGGAAAAGAAGAACGGTGAAGCTTCCTAAGCTGGCATGCCTCGTACTAGAAGGTAAAACGCATGGAAATCTGTGGGAGGACATGACACATCTTCTGTAGAGGAAGTTGATCAAAATGAAGATGCCACATGTATGGTGAGACTGATCTGGTACGAACGGTAAAGGAATCATCACATCAAATGACATGTGAGTGAGTATGTCAGGAAACACAAGAGAAGAGAAGATAAAAATTGCACAAAAATACAAATCCTTAGTGATCTAACTAACAGAAAGTAAATTCATCTGAAAATCAAGTGCATATAGCACATTTGGCAGGAGCATGAATGATGTCAAATGAATATTCCCATGCCATGTAGTAGGTAAATGAACCATGTTCGCAATGACGACCGATCTACCAGGGGGTACAGATCTTTATAAACTAAACTGCGCCATGTCTCCACACCGATGGTGAGAAGCACAAGAGTCCACAATCCACTTTATCACATATGCCCTGCTCCAACGGGTAAAATCATAGGCTATACCTAAGGAGCTCGAAGATGCTCAGGTGCAATATTTGGGGAACCAGCAGTGGTGCTGGTAGTAGGAATCATTATATCCCTCAGACATGAGACAATGTCATCTAGTCATGAATCTGTAGAAGGAGTCGAACTGTTATAAGGCTCTGATTGTTTGGCTACACAAGTAGAGGCAGGATAACCATGTTTGTGATAGCGTGTATCCTATGAACATCCATGATGACAGTGCAAGGACCATGCTGATGTCTATATACTCTACCATGGTGACTACATCCTCTGAACTAAGTAGAACCTCCCTTGTCGCGGGGTGCGACCATCATTGAGGAGGTTAGCATAATAAATTTCTACACCAATTTCTTACTGGGAACTTTTTAGAAGTTCATAGATGCATCCTCTGAGACACATTGCATAATATATCTCTCAATTGGTTGATGATTGCATTAATAAAGTTGGAGTAGACAACGTTATTCAAACTGTGGCGGATAATGTTTCAGCTAATGATGCAATGGGAAGATTGTTACTCACGAAATATACACAAATATGGCGAACTTCATGTGCCACTCATTCCATAGACCTTGCTTTTGGAAAGACAAGCAAAGAGGAAAAGGAGAATAAGGCAATTATAAAGGCAAAAACACTCACAATTTTCATTTATGCACACATAAAAACATTGATCTTCATGCAGGAGTTCATTAACAAAAAAGGCATTTCCAGATCGAGGAGACAAGGTTCCCACAAACTTTCCTTCTGTTTATATGCATTTAAAAAATAGACAAGTTGAGATTAATGGTCTCCTCCGACAAGTGGATGAACTGCAAATGGTCGAAGACCAAAAATGGCGGAGCAACATACACAGTCTTGAGCCCTTCTTTCTGGAACCATACACTTCCAATCTGAGTGTTTATACCTCTGGTTCATTCGGTGCATGTGGTTGATGCAAATCAGTGTCCATCCATTGACTTTCTACGGAGGGCTTGAAGATGCCAAACGAGATATAATGACATCTTTCAATAACATAAAGTCATTTTATAAGATATTTGGTGAAGTTATCATCTCCACAACAAAGGAAGGCTTCATACTTTATTGCACCGTGTGGCTCATTTTTTAAATACATGCTTCTATAAGGAGTGTTGTATGTTTGAAAAGAATATGGTGGTCAAGAGAGGATTCATGGATTGCATGGAAAAATTTTGTCCGGATTTGGATATACAAGATGTCATCACCACGAAGGAGCTTCTTGAATATAGGTATGGTTACGAAATGTTTGGCAAGCCAGTAACCGTGAGGCAACAATCTAACAATGATGAAAATATCTCACCAGGTATACCATTCATGATTTTTAATTCATGTAATTCACCTTTGACTTAATTCACTTAACCAATAATTCTAAATTTTAATAGCCAATTGGTAGTTTGTCCACAGATGACACACCATATTTAAAAAACATAGTTGTTAGGATCTTGAGCTTGACGTCTTCATCATATGGATGCGAGCGTAATTGGAGTACTTTTGACTCAATAAGAACTTCCGGCAGGAGGTAGAACCCTCCTGCCACCTTCATGCCCCCGAAAGAAGGCCTTAGTACGAGCTAGCTCAACACCTCGCGGTGCTTACACCGCCCGCCTATCAAAGTCGGGTATATTGGCTCTCTTCCTTTAGCGCAGAAGGCTCTTTTCCTATTCATCATGGGAAGCCAGGGCTTTGTTTGGAAAGGGGGGCTCATTGGTCTGTCGTCCTCCTCATTATAGTCCTCCTAGAATCCAACGCATTTCGTCGGAATACATCCTGCCTTTTCACCTTTGTACCTCTAGCCTTCGCCTTCCGTCGATCCTCGACCTGAATCGCGATAGCTCGGATTCTGCTCCATCCGGAATCCCAAGTACCCCGCTAGTATAGTTTACTAAGCATTGAGCGGTCAATCTCATCTCGTGAACCACTTTAATAGAATACTAGGAATTGAAATAAATTTACAATGTTACGTTACTTGAAATCCCATTTTCATATCCATATCAAGAAGAGAGGTAGGTTGGAGATAAAGAGGCTGAAAGATCATGTATATGTGCCTTTCAATTCCAACTTGAATGAACATCAACTTGAGAAAGAAAGAGACCCTCTTTCTTCTCGTGATTTTGCACGCTTAAGTGAATGAACGATTGATGCCAACATACAAGAATAAGATGAGGAGGTTTTCCCAGGCTCAAGATAGACCTGGGGTTCAATGGCACGTGCAAGAGTTGTTGAAGAGAATGGAACCAAGAAGAGGTCAAAGAGGTGAACGCGACAAAGGAGGTTCAATTTTAGGATTAATCGATGTGTTGATAAATGAGGAAGAGGAACCAAATTCTGAAAGCAAAAATGAAGAAGATGATGATGATGATCTTAATTTGAATAATGATGATGACGACATTGATGAGGATGATGACTAGTCCCACTCATTAATTTATTCTTTATTAAGCAAAATGGTTGTAATTTAACATGTTGTATTTAATTTAAAAGATTAGCACTTGATTTATAGTAGATACTTTGATCTTAATTGTTTCTTTTATTTCATTGCTTCTTTTTTTCATTATTAATGTATTATAATATTGAAAATGCCTAAATCTACATAAATCTATAAGAATTTGTTTCTTTTATTTCATTGCTTCTTTTTTTCATTATTAATGTATTATAATATTGAAAATGCCTAAATCTACATAAATCTATAAGAATGCATGTATAAAAGTGATTTATATGTTTATAATAATTTAAAAAATTCACAACTAACTAAAGGTAGACTACATCTGATTAATCGTCTGACTGCAGATTAATACTTAGTGGCATGACCGACCGAGTAGCTTGATTTCATTATAGGAGCTTAATTGGGTTATGGCTATCGACTTTTACACCTTGGTGTAAACCCGTCATAGGAGCTTGATTTCATTATAGCGTTTGGTTTTGGATTTGATTATCTACGTTGTTTTTTATCCTTGAAGAATTTTCCACATTAACAATTATATGTGCATATATGGTTGGATTATAGTTGTGGTTGTCTCGATTGGACATACCATGCAAGATCTGCTTATCAACTTTGTGTGTTTTTCAGCAACATGTGAAAATGTTCCTAACATGATCTGACCCACTAATTATATTTAGGGATAATTACACCCATAACCCTGAGTAATTCCTCGATCTCAATCACAACCCTGCATAATCGTGAATTACATGAGAAACCCTGAGTAATGCTTAACCTTTACACGACATAGCCCTGTGTCAACTTCCGTTTCGAATTTCCGTTAACTCAAATGGAAAAGGTTCAATATGGACAATTTTGCCCCTCGGGACTTTTTATATTTATAAATTGATGCCCCCTTCTCCCATTGCACGAAGCCCTCCCTCGGCTGCTTCCTCCGCCGTCCTCCTCCTGCGGCCTGTGACTTAGAAGCCCTCCCGTCGTTGCCCCTGGAAGGCCCACACCCGTCGGAGCTCCAACCCCCCGCCCGCCGGAGCCCCGACCCTCCTCCCGCCCGCCTGAGCCCCAACCTTCTTCCCCCTTTCGTCCTCCCTGTCGACCACTTCCTCGCCATGTCGGAAATGGGCTCCACGCTCTCCATCTCCGACCACCATCTGCAGCACCCGGGGCTCCTGCACGTCAATTGGGACCAAACCATGGAGCAAAACTCCCATTTTGAGTCCGCCATGAGCTCCATCGTGCCCTCCCCTTCCAACCTCACGCCACACCCTCTTTGACACCCCCCGGCACCTGCAAGCCCGCCCCCAGCCCCCCGCACCGGCAAGCGCGCCCCCACAGCTGCAAGCCCGACCCCATCCCTCGCACGCCCGCAGCTGCAAGCTCGCCCCTCCCCCCTGCGCCTCCGCACTTCCTGCTTGTCCCTCCTCTCCATGCGTCGTCCGTGTGCGTGCCTGCAACCCCCCTCCCACGGCTGAAACACCAAGGGTCCAGACAGAGCGCCCTTACGTGTCAAGAAGTCCCGCCCCACCACCTCCCTGGAAGCCCCCACCCCGCACAGCGGCTCGCCGCCGCCGTCACCCCTCCGTATGCCTGAAGCCCCTGCGAAGCCCCGCCCTTCCTCCCGTCACCCCTCCTGCTAGTTTTTTTTCATTTTTTAAAAGCAAATAGATAGAATCCTGACCATTGATCGATGATGAGTTAGATTAACTCATTCATATGGTTGGGTTAACGTCTTAAATTAACGGAGGGTTACAGGTGTGAGACGGAGTGACTATATAGGGTTTCTCATGTAATTCGCGATTATGCAGGGTTATGATTGAGATTGAGGAATTACTCAGGGTTATGGGTGTAATTATCCCTTATATTTATTATCCATTATCTCCTCTTAGTCTCTCTACTATGGCAAACTACTTGTATATCTTCCTCCATGAGAAGGGATAGGTGAGGAAAAGATAAAACAGAATTAGATAAGCTCTACTTCTCTCCTCAACCTCTCCTCATCTAGCGTCTCTCTCTCTCTCACTCTCTCTCTCTCTCATGAGCCTCCTCTTATCGGACTTCTTATCCACAGTAATTCTGTCTGCACCCTCCTGTCATCGAATTTCTCTTCCACTCTACTCTCCTTAGCAACCTCTGCAATAATGATGCTGTCCGGTCTTTGCAAATGTTAATCCCGCAATTGTCAAGGATCAACCCCCTTACGCATAAGTACCTCACTAAATCAACGTATCCTCCTGTACTTTATTCTTCCATACGTAACAGCAAGCAAATCAATAGGGCCGGTTTCAATGGCTAATAAGTCACTGCTGAAGCGTCATCCTGATTCCCGGTTCTCCAGATGAAGATGACATGGTGCAGGCAGTACGAGCAGACTGAGATTGCGAGCTCCCCTGGATGACAGGCTTTAGAGGAGTAAGCAAGACCAATCCGGTCCAATATTCACGTTCCAATTGATTCCGTGACGGACCATGATGAAAACAAAAGATTACGGATCGAACCATCATCCTAGACCAACAAGAACACGAGATCTTTTCCTGATCAAAATCCTCCCGCGAAATTTCAACAAAGATAAGGGAAAATGCTTTCTGATGTCTCGAGGGTTGTCAGAAATAAATAAAAAAATCATCAGAACCGGACACGCCACACGGACAGACGGACAGGAATTTGATTTATAAGATCCAAAGAGAAGAGTTTTGAGGGATTGCGCTCCAGATCCAAACTCACCTGCGGTGGCGGTCGCCATCGAAGCCGCTCCGATCTCGCTCCCGACGGCGCCGTCTGGGAGATGTTGTTTTTCCCACGACGGGAGGAGAGGAGAAATTTACTCAGAGACGACAACTCGATTTGATCAGAGAGGGAGAGAGAGGTGAGATTGCTGTTTGCGAAAGGAACGTGTGGGAAATAACTGAAGTGGGAGAGGGCAGGTGACGTGGCAGTGCGGCGGTCTGGCAGGTGGGATGGGCGGGGTTGGATCACCATGGTTTGACCTTGTTTCTTTCTATACAGGGGCTTTATGGCTAATTTCCGTTTTTGGCGGGGGCTTCTTTGGAGAAATATAAACCTAAGTATTTTCGCGTGGAGAATTGTAGTTACACGTGATACATCTTCCTTAAGGTGTGTTTGGTACGCCGGTTAGGGTGGATTAAACTGATATAGGGTAATCTGTTTTTGTGTTTTGTTGTTTGGATAGAGGGTTAAATTGGGGGTGGGTTAGAAGTGGGTTTGTTGTGATATGATTGTACTGAAGTTTGAAAAGTGTGTAGTTATTGTGATGTGATTGTGTTGAAGTTTGGAAAAGTGAGTAGAAGTAGAGTAGTTTTATAATTTGTATATGATGTAATGGTATAATATATTATTTTTTGATAGAATTGATGATGGGGAATTGATTTATTTAATTTAAAAAAATAAAGTGGAGCCCGCATGGAGAGAGATGGGGTGGATTAATGGGGGTAAACTCCCCAAAGGAAAGTTTACTCCTCTTGTCGAACGGACCCTTAGGATCTGTATGGTTATGAGATATGGGATGGAAGAGGGCTGAAAAGGGTTGGAATGAGAAATGTGATGTTGTCACATTGATTTGTGATGAAATTTCAATTCAAGAATGAAACAGGGTAAATCAAGTTACTCCGAATTAATCTGATAATCCAACAACTCATTAGGGGTTCACATGGATCGGATCGGATTTTACCTTGATCCATATTCATTCCAATTTTAAATGGATTATAACTTTTCTCAATCCAATCCAATTTTATGAAATATTTAAATCCAAATCAATCCAAAATCGATTATATTACGGATTAGATATTGAATATTTAATATTATACGTTTCTCCCCCCTAATAATCTATCCTCATCATTAGCACTTAATATTTAGATTACATTTTTGATGTTGAATTGATGTAAAAAAAGAGTGTTTCGTAAAGTGGATTCAACCAAACGTATAATTCAACAATAATGATTATAGATAATTTATAAGAGAAATATAGAAAGTTATTATACTATTATTATCGATCGAAAAGAAATCCAACTATGATAGTCATAGATACTATATAAAAGAAGTATAGATTTTTCTTGTATTGTTGATTTTGATCGAAATGTAACACACAACGAGGGAAGAATTTGACCTATAAGGCAATAATATCAACATATGGTGTATACTTTGCATTTTATGGCAAGAAAATGAGATGGGAAAGAGGGTTGTATCTCATATCTCCGAGCAGCGAACACAACCGATGTACCTATAGAGTTGGGATTAGAGGATAGGTAATTGATCTAAGATAAAATAAGTTCCACTTGAAAGGAGATTGAAGGATCGAATGCTTGAAATGTCAGTTTACGAGTTTAGCTTGTGAGAAGTCGAATAGGATAGTTGGGTTTTTTATTATAATCTTAAAGTTATCGTTCTTTGTATTCTTAACATGATGTCATATGTTGAATTAAAATTAAGTTATGCCTTGACTAAAGAGGATGCGGATGGGATTCAAAAGGTAGAATAATAAAGAAAGTTGTTATTGTTAGTATTTGTAATATATATATATATAGAGGGGGGGGGAAGGAGTGATCCTGTGAAAGCAAAAAGCTGTGAGAGCATGAGAGGAGTGGTTCTGGACCACTAGATTCAATTAGGAGAGAGAAGACTGAATCTAGTGGTCCAGAATCATTTCTCTCATGCTCTCACAGCTTTTTGCTCTCACGGGATCACTCCTATGTGTGTGTGTTAATAGATTATCAGGTTGTGTTGGATCGAGATTTTATTATAATATACTCGAATCCATAATCTAACTGATTTTTAAAATTTCAATCCAAACTAAATAATTAGAATAACAAAACGAAACCAATCCAATGGAGTTGACTGTAAATTTTTCAATAAAGAAACATATGAATGTGTATGAGATCTGATTCAACTCTCACTACTAGTAGAATTATAATGGGAGAAAGAATTTCTAGTAAATTGCAGGTGTGCCAAATAAATAACCAATCAAGGATGATATTGTGAGGAGATGGCCCCTTGGTGTAAAAAAATATGCTGGGATCCTAATAGGTCATTAAGATGCAACTTATCCTATCCTTTTTTAAGCAAAGATTGATATATATTTTTTATTTTAATGTGTTTTAATTTTTCTATGGATACCTGCAGATACGTATATGGATATCTTTTTCATTTTGTGAGGTTGGCAGAAAAGGATATGGATATTTCTATTCTCGAATATATTGTATGTTCTATCGACAAATATCAATGTATGTATACATAGTATTTAAGTTGTTATATGGTTACATCTAATTCATTGCATTTTCGAATTCTTTTTTAAATGAGGGATGAAAAATATAGATCTCTACGTTATATTTGTTATACAAGTTAGTTGATTTAGCATATTGCTTTATTTTTCTTATTTATTCTACGATTTTCAATCCACAATATGTATGTTTCTGGATACATGTCCATATTTTAAAATTGATAAAAGATATGATAATACATATATGCATATATGGATATGTTTGATTCTATTCATATGTCTGGATATGTATCCATATTTTAAAATTGATAAAGATATGATAATACATATATGCATATATGTATATGTTTGATTCTATCCATAGCAGGTTGTGCCCAACTTTGAAATAGGGGTGTTCAAAAATATTCGGGCCAATGGATACCCGACTTGACCCGTTCACTTTGACCTTAAACTCTCGAGTACCCATTTGAAATGATGGGTCGGGTACCTGTAATGTCATGAACCCATGTCCCATATAAAAAACCCGTCAGGTACCCGCGGGTACCCGGTTGGAAGCTTCCACTATAAATTGATTCACAAAAATACAAATTGTTAGATACAAATACCAATATAGATGTCACATTATTCTTATCTATTTTAAAAATATAGAAATGGATGCGGATACAAATATCGGTGATATGGAAAGAGTTCAATGGGGTTGCCCCCTTGGGGCAGCCAACATGGCTGCTCCCGCACCATTTTCAACGTTTTTTTATTTTTTTTTCAAAAAATATCGTCGTGTACATTCATTCCGATATCCCTCCTATATGACATTCGAATTTCATCAGAAACAGAGATCCCTATGGCCTCCATTTAGACAGTCATTTTTTAACGCTAATAGGATTTTTGAAATCGACACCATCTCGATGGAGGCCGTAGGAGTCTCTGTTTCTGACGAAATTCGAATGGCGTGTAGGAGGGATATAGGGATGAATATACATGATGAATTTTTTCCAAAAAATAAAAAAAATTGCGGAAAAAATGGGGCGGGGCAGCCATGTTGGCTGCCCGCAAGGGGCAACCCCGTTTTTTCCATATGGAAAACATGTTGCCAAATAATTAAAAATGAATACGAGTATGAAATGGATGCAATAGGAAAAATAATAGAATCAAAATTGTATAGATAAGATATAAATTTATATGTATGGGAAGGCTCATATACATATCCATTTAGAAATCGAAATATATATAATTATCAAAATTTTGAATTAACATATATGACAATGAATCGGATACGATCCAATCGATATGCATACATCTTGTCATCGAAACATGATGATAATGAATACAATTGAATACGAATTGTATCGTACACGCATACGCGTGCACGCTTCCACCCACCCACACGCGTGCCTGCGCCCATGCAAACGCTCATGTCCATGTGCACATACATGCACCCACGCCCACGCACACGTGCACACACATAAGCGCGCACACACACATCATGATAACTAATTGTGATGATAGTTAATATAACCATTTACGAATAGGAATATATATTTATATATAGTTTGTGATGTTGTCATCCGATTACATGTATTTACATCTCGTTTATATGTATTTGATTCATTTATGAGGTTGAACCTACGTGGATGTATCATTATTGGATCTGTATTCGATAGTATTCCTTCCAAATGTTTATATTCATATGATTTACATTATCCACATAGTTTTACATATCCCCATTAATTTATTCATTTATGTTTATATATCTCTATCTGAATGCATTCAATACCATTTAGATTTATGTACCTGGCATTATCATTATGAATATGATATAGATACGGATATACATAGTTGAACATATCGTTTGCATTTTTATATATGTCATCTTTCACTAGAAGTATTTCTCTTTATCCCCACGGGCACCCGCAGGTACCTGTGGGTAATCAACATCCATTGACATTAACTAGCTACCCATTACAATTGGGTACCCGTTGGAATGGGACGGATCGACTCGTGACCCAATACCAACGGGGTGGGGCAGATCACCATCAAATGGAACGGGTACCCATCCCATGGACACCCCTACCTTGAAATGTCCATATGTTTGCTTAATGGCAGATGTATACTCTAGATAGCATTTTCCTCTATCCTTTTGTAAGGATAACTCCACATATCAATTACCTTGTTCTATTATTAGAGGAACTAGCTCTCACACCATTTGTAGCATCCGAAACCTGAATTTGGATCGTTCTCGAGGAAAACTAACTCAAGCCAAAACGTATTCGTTGACAACTTTGCAAAATACATAAGATCAAGTTGTCATCTAATAATCATCAACTCTTATAATACACTCTTACAAATATTGAATATTGATGTGGAACTATATAAGGGATGTTACGTATCCACTCGAGGGCAGGATATACAATAACACTTAAACGGTAAGCTTACATAGCACTTGATGTCAATATATACATCAACGAATTCTGAGTCGGGTTTAAAAATCAGAGCAAATTAGCCGGTTGGATCGGGAACTGGCCTCGACCCGATTTATTTGGTCGGTTTCATTTAATTATTTTTTAAAAAAGAAAGAAACAAATAAAAAAATAGGTTCCACCGATAGTCGAGCCGGTTGATCCAGTCTTCTTGATGATTTCATAAATTTTCAAAAATAAAGTTTAAATAATTAAATAAAAAAACTTTTACCACTAATACCCTTCTTAACTTCTACAATATCATTTATGTCCCTCCCTTTTCTAGAACATCAGATGTGCTCCAACCCTCTTAACTTCAACAATATTGTATTCATATATAATGTTAGAAAACGTGGCTAACTTTTGTAAAAGTTTTTCTCGAAATAGACAATCATTTTATTTTATTGAAAGATTCGGCATTTTAAACAATTATTTCATTGATATATACATATTTACGTATATGTATCCGATTTTATCTGTTCAAAAACCGATTCGACTGGTCAAACCAGTAAATTAAGCTCAGTCCAGCATTTTCTGAGTCAATAAAAACAGTGATGCCATGCTGATATCATCATCGGTCCAATCGGTTGAGATCCATGATCCGACCCAATTGGATCAAACCGAAAATTAACACATCATGTTAGATTTTAAAAACCCTGATTCTGATTGTTGAGATGATGGAAAGAGGCCCGGAGGCAGTTTTTATTAAATGAAATGGGAAAGTCAAATGACAATCATATTCATCGAAATTACAGTCCCTGAATAATACCTGGAAGTTGAGGTGCTTAGTTGTAATTGGTCCTTCTCTTCTTATCAAGAGTTGTGCTCTCATTTCCTTTTGGGGTGATGCTGTTCTTATGGCTTGTTATCTGGTGAGTCGTATGCCATTCTCTATCTTAGGTGAGAAAGTTCCTCTTTCAGTGGTTTTTCCTAAAAAGGAATTATTCTCCCTTACTCCTCATGTCTTTGGTTTTGTTGATTTCGTTCACCAGCTATCTCCGAGACTTGACAAGCTCTCACATAGGGTTATCAAGTGTGTCTTTGTTGGGTACTCTCGGACTCAGAAGGGTTACCGATGCTATGTCCCTTTGAACAGGAAAGATTATGTCTGTGTCGATGTCACCTTCTTTGAGTCTGTGATGTATTTCTCTCCTACAGGTGACAAGTTGACTTCCTCTACATCTGATGATGAGATTTATGTGTCGTCGCCTCCTCTACATTCGTCTGCTCACATACCATATCCTGTTGTTCCACCACTAACATCACCACCACCACCACCTCCACAACCCCTATGTAACCTTTACTGAGATTTTATACTCGTCGGTATGTCCCTGCTCATGGTACTCGTCAATCATCCACCATGACTCAGGTATGTCCAGATAATATTACTAACGATGGGACTGAAAATGTGCAAGAGCAGGGATCTTTTAAGGAGAATAGCATAATGTCGTGTATTGTTTCTGATGATCTAAATGTATCTATTGCCTTACGGAAGCAGAAGCATACCTATGCATCCTATCCGCTTGCTTCACAGGTTTCATTCCACCATCTCACAGGTGATTTTCAGAGGTTTGTTGTGGCATTATTTACCGTGGAAATACCACGGAATTATCAGGACGCCTTGAAGGAGAGTTGATGGAGTACAATCGTGGAGGAGGAAATGGTTGTTCTGCGATGGCGGGGTACATGAAGCTTGGTTTCTGCTCCTCCAGGAGCTTCTATTGTCAGTTGTAAATGGGTATTGACTGTCAAGTATCATGCAGATGGCAGCTTTGATCGTTACAAGGCAAGGCTAGCGGCACGTGGGTTCATTCAAATATACGGCGTGGATTATATGGACAAATTCTCTCCAGTTGTGCGCCACTCCACTCTACGTGTCCTTTCAGTTGCTGTGGTACGTGATTGGCCCTTGTTTCAGCTTGATGTTAAGGATGCCTTTTGTATGGGGATTTGTAGGAGGAAGTCTTCATGTAGCATCCTCCGAGGTTTGTTGCTGAGGGGGAGAGTCAGATGGTGTGTAGACTTCACAAGGCAATATATGGCCTTAAACAAAGCATGCGGGCATGGTTTCAGAAGCTTTCAAATCTAATTCAAATGCAAGGCTTCAAAAGATCAAATGTAGATCATTCTTTGTTTGTCCAGAAAACTTCCCGAGGTATTATTGTTATCATGGTGTATGTTGATGATATACTTGCTACGGGAGATGATATGCAGGGCATAAAGATGGTAAAAGAATTTCTCGGCCATCAGTTTGTTACTAAGGATCTTGGGGCCCTACGATATTTTCTAAGGTTGGAATTTGCTAGGAGTGCGCAGGGTCTTGTGATGACCCAAACAAAGTATATTATAGACATGCTTGTTGAGACGGGCATGATCGACTGTCAACCCTCGATTACTCCCATGGATCCTAGCGTGAAGTTATATGATAATGATACAGGTGAGGTTGACAAGAGAAGATATAGAGAGATGAAGTGCAAGCTTCTCTATATTATTATCACTAGACTTGATATTGTTTTTGTAGTGAGTCGAGTGAGTCAGTTCATGGAACAACCTAGACAAGTACATATGGATGCCATATACATGATATAGAGATATCTAAAGTTGTCTCCAGGTGCAGGACTACTGTTCAGGAAGGAAACAAGTATTTTTGTTTCTGCATATGCTGATGCGGACTATGCATGATGCCCTAAGGATTGGAAGAATTGAGTCTTAAGTTGGCATGAATATGATAAGAACATTAGACCGTAATTAGTCACTGTTTACATGGCTAAAATTTAGAGATTTGGGGGTGATTTACATATGATGCAAGGCCTTAAATGTCGGTTTCGGTCACCATTTCGGTACCGACCAAAATATAATTTCGATGGAATTTCGGTGGAATTTCGACCGAAATTTCGGTCATTTCGGTCATTTTTTGTAGTAGGACCCCCATATTTCGGTCATTTCGGTCATTTCGGTCGAATTTCGATTTCGATTGGATATCGATATTCGACAGAAATTCGACCGAATTTCGCTGAAATTTGAGGCCATGATATGATGGGAGTCTAATTTCATAACAATAATTAGTTATATATTACATGTTGAAAGATGGAAAAAATGGGGATGAATTAGCATGAAATGAAACCTTATTTCAGACCACTAATTAGTTATAATTCAGAGGCTTGAAAGATGATAAAATTGAAGGTAAATTAGTGTGCAATTAAGTTTGATTTCAAGACTTATTAATGGCTTTAAGAAATTATGTTTTAAAAATGGGAAAAACCTAGATGTCTTAGCATGAAATCAACTTAAATTCCAAATCACCTATTAGTTTTAAAATCCATGATTTATAAAGTTGAAATATTAGGGATTTAGCATGCAATATGCCTAAAATTAGATTAATAAATTTTAGAATATTAATACTCTTCTCTTATGAAGCTAACAAATGATTTCACAAGATCATTATGACTAAAAATCCTCAATTGATTGATCTTGTATCACTAATGATAAGTTGTGACAAAATATCTAGATCTGAAAAGTTAACCATATAAGAGATTGAGACAAGATTGAGTAGTCAATCAAGTGAAAATGATGGTGAACAAGTGATATCAGTTAACTACGTCGGTCATGGTGACCCTTACATCTGATTGTGTGAGGTGCGATGACCCACAACTGGGCAGGAGATAGGAAGCCCAGTTAGGGCAATGGTCGCCAAGTGTGCGAGTTTAGGATCCCAGTCTTTTTACGATTTTAAGTGATCTATCCGTGTTTTTGCGATTCGTTGGGATCCAGATTTTTGACCAGTTCCGCTGATCCTGTTTAAGTAGGGTGCCTAGGCAGGAGGACCCTTGGTTTTGGATTTTATCTCTCTTTTTTCTCATGCTGGTCAGGCATGTTTTTTGTATTGACTTAGTCCGGAAATCTCTCACACCCGTATCAGGGGCAAAGTTCATGGTAAATGTGATGAAAATATGAGATTTTACCACTAATTTCAGACCACTATGTGTTACAGTTTTTATACTTAAAAAGATGATAATTTTGTATCCTAAAAGATGAAATTTGAGAGAATTGCATGCACTATAAAATTCAGATCATTATATGCTATTATTTCATGCCTTAAAAATGTGAAGAATTGAAGTTTGAGTTGGCATGAATATGACCAAAAAATAAGACCATAATTAACCACTGTTTTTGGCTAAAATTTAGAGATTTGGGGTGATTTACATACGATGGGAGTCTAATTTCATAACCTTAATTAGTTATATATTACATTTTGAAAGATGAAAAAATGGGGATGAATTAGAATGAAACGAAGTCGTATTTCATACCACTAATTAGTCATAATTCATAGGCTTAAAAGATGAGAAAATTGACGGTAAATTAGTATGCAATAAGTTTAATTGCAAGACCTATTAATGGGTTTAAGAAAGTATGTTTTAAAAAAGGGGAAGAACCTAGATGTCTTAGCATGAAATCAACTCAAATTCCAGATAATCAATTAGTTCTAAAATTCATGATTTATAAAGTTGAAACATTAGGGAGTTAGCATGCAATACGCCTAAAATTAGATCAATATTTAGTCTAAATATTATGACTGTATAGAAGAGATTTGAAATATATATCTTAGAATATAAATACTCTTCTCTTACGAAGCTAACAAATGATTTCCTAAGATTATTATGACTAAAAATCCCTCATCGATTGATCCTGAGTATAATCTACTATATCACTAATGATAAGTTGTGACAAAATACCTAGATCTGAAAAGTTAACCATATAAGAGATTAAGAAAGGATTGAGTAGCCAAGCAAGTGAAAATGATAGTGTATCAGTGATATCAGTTAATTGTGCCTATCATGGTGACCCTTACATCTGACTGTGCGAGGGTGCAATGACCCGCAACTGGACGGGAGATAGGAAGTCCAGTTAGGGCAGCGGTCGCCTAGTGCACAGGTATAGGATCCCAGTCTTTTTTACAATTTTTAAGCGATCTCACAGTGTTTTTACACTTCGTTTGGATCCAGATTTTTGACCAGCTCTGTTGACCTTGTTTCAGTAGGGTGCCTAGGCAGGAGGACCCTTGGTTTTGGATTTTAGCTCTCTTTTTGCACGTACCGATCGGGCATGTTTTCTGGAGTGACTTAGTCCGGAAAGTCTCTCCCACCCGTCTCAGGAACATAGTTCTGGAGTGGGCCTAGCCCTCTCCCGAACCGTAGTTCGACTGGGAGTGCGAGACGGAAGAGTCTCTTAGGAGGCTTCCTCACCGCTTGAGTTTTGGTTACTATTCCGGTAGTAGGTCCTGGAGAAGAAGAGATCGTTGTTAGTTACAGTCAAGATTCATTACAGTTGAGATTGGTTACAGTTGAGATTGACTATAGTTGAGTTTGGTTATAACTGAGTTTGGCATTGTTCTTGAGTTTTGTTTATTGTTCCGCCAGTAGTTCTAGCAAAGAAAAGATCATGAGATAGAAACCATTAATCATCATCAATTCAAATCATCAACATTTATCAAAATTTAGAACTACTACATTTGTAAGGAGAATCTAGTGAGCATGTTGGGAACTTAGTTATGATGCATTATACTCCGTTGCATGCCTACTGAGGCACCACAACCCTAAGGTATTCTTTACGTCTTAGAGTCATAGTGTGATGTCACACTCATACCAAGACCACAGACTATCCATTAGGCATGAGAAATCAAACAAAGGTAAAGATCATATCAAAGATTCATCATCTACAATTCCAAGATCCATCAACTGAGTTTTAAGTGATAAAAAGATGATAGCCTACATATGGATCATATAATTAAGATATAAAAATTTTATATGGGAACTAAAGGGGTGATGGGTGAACGAGTGATTTAACTTGAAAAACAATTTCAACACAAGTAGCTTATTAAATTTATATGGCAATACCTATCTACTTACTTTCTTTTGAAACCGTGGAATTACCTTTTTATTTTTAGTATGCTAGATTGTACTCAACCTTTGTTGACATTCTTTCCTTCCTACCATGTGTGGCAAGAAAGGCACTTGCGACTCAGTAGATTGTCAGTTGGACGCTGAGCTTCCAGAGTTTTTGTTACGATATACATGTTATAGTTTTTGTACAAGATAACATAAATATTTTTCTTTCTCTTCTGTTACATTTTGGGACACATGTATATAATGCAGCTTATTTTGTTGCATGTAAATGTATATGAAAACTAATGCAAATGTGAATTTGGCAACACACTTGTTAGTTCTACGGTTGTTTACATTATTGTGAATGTCATTCGAAAGGCGGACAACTTTCTCTAAACTTCAGTAACCTAATGCGATCAATTACGAATATAATATTACGAGTATTGTGTAAACAAATAATCCGGATATGTAGGAATCACAAAAGATATAGAAGGCCATCATTGTAAGAAGAAAAGTCACATCATGAAATATTGCGTCCAACTTATGGAAGAAAAGAGAGAGGAAACGTAAGAACGGAGCTGTTAGAGTATTTGGAGCATGCGTCACTTATGTAATAGGTGGGTAAATGGATCCCTCCAGGGTCCATTTACCCCACCACTGAGTTAGTCCCATACCGCCTAGTGGTGGGACTTGGAGGTCCTGTGGAAGCTATATAAGGAGCCCCAGGCCTCCTGTAACAGATGAGAAATTCAATAGAATATCCGCCCCGTTGAGGGCTTCTCCTGTGGTTTCATCCCGCTCCTTCTGGAGTAGGGTTCCACATAAAAATCTTTGTGTTCTTCGTGATTATTCTTCTTTATTCTGTTATTCCGCTTCCGCTTTCTATTTTATAACATGGTATCAGAGCGGGTTCGATTCTCGAGATTTTCATAATTTTTTTTTCGAGATTCGAGGTTGATGTTGAAGATTATTGTTCATATTCTGTTCGAGAAATTTTTAGGGTTCTTTCGAACCCTAGATCTGTGCTGCACCCCAGATCTGTTCTTTGAAGAGGCAGCACGCGCAGGCCACAAGAAGCAAAGTTCCATCGTGCGTTCAACTGCCTGTGCAATCAACAACCTGTGCCCCGCGTCGTCTTCATCTTCAGGCGGCGGCCCCAAACCCAACGCGATCGCGTTGGCGGAGGCTCGATGCCTCTCCTCCAGCCGCATCTCACTCCCAGGCGGTAACCCTGCTCACCCTTGGTGGCCGTACTCTCCATCAGGCGCATCGCGCAGCCCAGCCTCCATGTCCATGCGGCAATGGCCCCAGTCGTGCCCTGCAGTCTTGCAACCCTCCAGGATCCAAGCGGCGATGGCCCCAGATCCAAGCGGCTGGCAAGCATTCGATCCTTCAACCCTCCAGCCTCCATCTCCAGGAAGAGAGCAGAGCTCGCCGGCTGGCAAGCATTCGAGCCTTCAACCCTCCAGATCCAAGCGGCGATGGCCCCAGCCGCGCCCCCATCCATCTCCAGGCGGCGGCAAAAGCCGCATCTCCAGATCTGGCGGCGCCGTCCCTCCACGTGACTCCCTCGAAGTGCGGCATCAACACCTTCTTCGCGCAGGCGGCACGCGTGAGAAGCGCCCTCCTTCCAGGCGTCGCTCCTCCCCGAGATCATTCTGGCGCAACCCCAGTCGCCTGGCGGAAGGCGCGAGCCCCGCGCGCGATGGCCCTTCATCTCCGGGTGGGCGAAGCCCACCAGCTGTTGCTCCATCTCCCGTTCTGGCGGCGCGCGGCAAGGCCATGCGGGGGGCGACAATTCCTATAGAGAAGATGGGTTCCCAACATCGGGAACCCTAAAGACAGGGGGGCCGATGGGCCTCTGATATATATTAAAAAAAATTTAAAGGTGAGGCGGATCTATTTTAGGCCCAAGTGGGCCGAAAGGGGCTGCTGCTTATTAACGTTGGGGGGCATTCCGAGAAGAGGGGGAGGGTGCAAGTTCAAAAAAAAAATTTGTTTGCAAAAAAAATGAAAAAAAATGAAAAAAAAGGTGCGTACATATAAAAAAACCGTACGCAATTGCAAAAAAAAAGGAAAGAAAAAGAAAAGGCGCGTAAAAAAAAGAGGAGCCGTACGCAAAGTTTAAAAAAAATATGAAATGAAAAGCCGTAAAAAAAAGTTGCAACGGCTTATGTTAAAAAAAATATTATCGACTAAGTGATGTTTTATCCCCATGTTTATGTATTATTTTATCTTCTCCCAACGTGGTCATATAATGTCATTCCGACCAGTATGGGAGAAAGGGGGAGTATATGTAGAGTCACAGGTCTTGTTCTAAGATTCAGATATCAGATGTTGCAAACCGGTCAGATATTCAGACTCTACAAATTTCAGATTCAGACTCGACGATCATGCCAATCATTTGTCATTCTTGTTGGTCGGCCAGAGCTTTCATGTGAGCCATAGGGACTCCATAGCAGAGGACTATTCCCTATGCCATTAAGGGCAAGGGTTTTTCATGTGGTATCATAGGGACTCCACAATAGAGTACCATTCTCTGAGCCAGATAGACACTCCATCCCCGTTCGTCCTCCTCACATGCACGCCATGAGAAGCAACGTCCTCGACTGCAGCAGCTGTGCGCGTTGGGTTGATATTGTCTGTAGTGTCATGTATTGTGAGTCGAGTTTCTTCCTGTTTGTCCAAGCTGAGCATTGCATGCTCCAGCTAGAGGGGGAGTGTTAGAGTATTTGGAGCATGCGTCACTTATGTAATAGGTGGGTAAATGGATCCCTCCAGGGTCCATTTACCCCACCACTGAGTTAGTCCCATACCGCCTAGTGGTGGGACTTGGAGGTCCTGTGGAAGCTATATAAGGAGCCCCAAGCCTCCTGTAACAGATGAGAAATTCAATAGAATATCCGCCCCATTGAGGGCTTCTCCTGTGGTTTCATCCCGCTCCTTCTGGAGTAGGGTTCCACATAAAAATCTTTGTGTTCTTCGTGATTATTCTTCTTTATTCTGTTATTCCGCTTCCGCTTTCTATTTTATAACAGGAGCGATGACAATGACAATGTTGTTAGTGCTGTTAAGCATAATTTCATGGTCATGTATGCCATGAAGATGGTGAATGTATATGGATATGGTACTTATTAGCAAGGATGCAAAAAGCGGACCAAACGGCCGTTTAAACGGCCGTTTACATGTAGGCGGCTCCTGACCGCGCCGATTATCCATAGTCGGGTCGATAAACGGTTAGGCCATTTAAACGTTAATAAACGGTCGTGTAAAAGCCGCTTAAATGGCCGCTTTTCAAAATTAGTTTTTTTTAAAAAAAGACCCCTTCCTAACCCCTGGCGCACATAACCCTAATCCCTCATGCATCGACGCACCTCCTTCGAAGCCTTGCCCAACGAAGGGGCCTCGCCCAGCATCACAAGCCTCGCCGCCTTCACGCGAAGCCTCGACTCCTTCGATCGCCAAGCCTCACCGCCATCAACCTCCTTCGCCTCGCCAAGCCTCGCCGCCTTCAACCTCCTTCGCCTCGCCAACCTCGCCGCCTTCAACCTCCTTTGCCCGGCCAATCCTCGTCGTTGTCGCTGTTGTGCATCCTTCACACGACGCCTCGTCTCGCCTCGTCGTTGTCTAACATGTGCGTGAACCCTCGTTCATTTCAAGCATTTTTTCCTGTGCAATCTAACCTGTGCGTGAACCCTCGCCGCCTCTATCAATGCATTTGAAGCATTTTTCTCCTGTGCAGTCTTGAACCCTCGCCTCGCCGCTATCCAACCCATTGGTCTGAACTTAGAATTATTTTCTATCGTGCTCCCCCTACTATTCAAACTTGTAGAGGGACAAAGCGATTTAGGGAATAGTCTATGACCGGACTAAGTCTGATGTGTGACTCCGTGTAAGGTCAACTTGTGACTAACTCAAGGTATCTATGATCTTTACTGGCAACTGTTGAGGGAAAAACGAATCACACATAATGAGAGGCCCTAGGGTTCTCTTATATAGGAGAGGAACCTATTGGGTAAATTACAATAATAAGGAAAAAAGAAATAGTAAATAAGAAAACAACAATAAAGATAGATGATATCTCAACACTCCCCCTCAAGCTAGAGAATAAATATCAATCAGACTCAGCTTGGAACAACATCTCTGATAGGGTCCTCTCGTCAGGGCCTTTGTAAGAACATCTGTTGTCTGGTCTCCAGAGCTGACATGCATAGTAGCGATAAGATCCTTCTGTATCATGTCGCGAGTGTAGTGACAGTCCACCACTATGTGTTTCATCCTCTAATGAAAGAATGGGTTGTTGGCAATGAAAAAAGTAGCCTGATTATCACATTGGAGATGCATGGGAAGAGTGATGAATATGTGATTCATCACTCTTAAAGTTGAAAATAGAGCCTTGTTCCCGAGTAATTAGGAGCATATTTCCGCCAAAATTGCATAATTAGCATTCATGCATGCATTGGTAACATCTGCATCTTAACATTTGCATCTGCATTAAATGAGAAGCCAAATCACTTGTAAAATTCACCCTATATGTATATATTTTACGCTAACCCTAAATCTATAAATACCCTTTATACTGTATAAATTACTAACAATAACACAAGAAAAATACCAAAAAATGCTAACTTGAATAAATTGCCCAATAAAACCCCAAATCAAGTTGGCAGTCATGAACCTTAGAATAGACATATCTCTCTCATACAATTTCCGATCTAGGTCTACTCACTTCTAAATTAATACGCATTCAGAGACTTTAAAATGAGACCACTTTCATTAAAATCGGAGCTCATATGCAAAACTTGGGTTCTGATATCCCATTGTACACTATATGTATGTATGATTGTACCCTTGTAACTTAGTACCTTATTTGACCTCTTTTTCGTTTTTGGTCAACATGAAACTTGTAGATCTCACCGAGATCTACAACTTTTATGTTTTGAGCTTTCCCAAATTCGGCCATCTTCTCTCCTTTATCTCACATTTTCTTTCAGCCATACAGATCAGGCCACGTGGCACCCTCTGATTGCGCCACCCGGCCCGCTCCACCACCCGCCATGCGTCCCTTTCCTAAGCCGTCCGATCAGGCATCTTCTCTCCGGATCTGGGCCTTTCAATCCCGCAACTCTCCATAGCCGTTCGATCGCTCCCCCAGATCCCATCTCGGCCGTTAACGGCCGCCTCATCTATAGCCCTCCACGTGGCACGCTCATGGCCATTAGATCATCGTCTTAAGGACCAGATCACCACCGTTCAATCTGCCTCATTTCTCGGCCCTTGGATGATGGTCCAGATCACATCTGGTTCGTCCTTTAGCGCCCTTACCTACTCTCGCCACGTGTCTCGCCCTCGACCCTTGATCGTCCTTCCAATGATCTAATCTGAGCCGCTTGTGAGCACCCATCTCTCAACCGTTGGATCACAAGATCCAACGACTGAGAAGTCGTCTTCCACCTCTGGCCTCCTTCCTTGCGCACGTTGCTCACCTCGCATCGCCTTGTTCCCCTTCCTATTTTTGGTGCCACTACAACCACCTTCTCTGCCTATCGACACCTCCATGACGGAGCCCATACTTCTTTCTTCCTCGTCGACCTCCATATCCTCCATGAAGCTCACCCACGTCACTCCACAACCCCCACGAAACCTCGCCTCCCATCACTGCCACCTCCACCTTCTCTCTATAAAACCATCACCTCCGGCCTCTTTTCACTTGATCTGCCATAACAAGAGGTTCCCCAGAGCTCTTAGCTCCTGATTGGTGACAGAAATTAAGAGCGAAATCGAGCGACGACGGTGAGATTCCTCCGGCGAGATCCACGACAAAACTCCGTCGTGTCGCAGCTCCTCCGACGAGCTGCTCGAGTTCGGGACGCTACCAACCCTTGAGCGAAGACCAAAAAGTTCTTCTCCAAGCTTCTGACCCCAGGTAGATTCCTCCATCATCTCCTCCGATCTCCATCTTCTTCTTCTTTGCTTTTCTTGTGATTTATTCCGCCCCATTGATCATCGTTCCGCTCCTCCGACCATCCACCGAGCTCCGCCGTGGAGCTCCCATTTTCGCACGCTAGTACATCCCCTCTGACAACACTTCGCACCTCACTCCGACTAAGGCTCCGCCGCCACGTCGGAGGAGGACCACCGAACCATTTCCACTCCGCCCCAGGCCTCTCTCCGCATGCGCAAGCACTCCTTCAAGCTTCCATTTTTGGCATCTGTTAACCTTGCAGGAGCCCTATCTCCACTTAACGGAACTTCACCGGAGCTGCATTCGAGCTTCGACGTCTCCGGCTTCCAGACCACCCCGCTTTATCCAAGACCTCTGGACGGTCCGCCACGTCTCCACGATCGATCCGAGCCCTCCAGGACTCTCGAGCGAGCTGCATTGAGCAAGAGGGAGCTTGGCGGAGCAAGACCACCTTCACCGGAGTTTCGCCAAGTCCGCCGTAGGAGGCAGCGGACCGGAGGAACACGAAGCGTAGTTGCCGTCTGATCCTCTCAATCGGACGGTTCTCGTCTCGACATGTCGCCCGCGCCTCGCCATCGTTGGATCAGGAGGATCCAACGGCCACTGCTCTGCCACGTTGCCCGCACCATCGAGCTTCAGCTGACGTCTGATCACACGAGGATTTGACGTCTCGCAAGAGCCACGTCGTCCGCATCGGCCGTCGTTAGATCCGTCGTGATCTGACGGATCTCAGATAGCCACGTCGCTTCATCCTAGGAGGCATTAGCCACCGTTCGATCTGACTTGATCCGACGGTCCCTTGCGCACCACGTCACGCCCTTCGAGCCTCTTCCCCGACCATAGGCTCGGAGCGATCGAAGCTGATCCGAGCCTCCTGAGCCATCCGAACCTCTGCTTGAGCCTCCGGCACCGTCCGAGCCTAGCTCCGCACGTGTTTCTCACGTGAGGGCTAGGAAAATTACACATAGGCCCTTGGAGGTTTGCAAAATTGCAAATTGGTCTCTGCCAGACACGTCACGCAAGGAGCGTGTATCTTTGTGGGAATTTTGCATCCACCCCCTCCGCATTATAGGTAATTGCATTTAAGTTCCTGTCGGCACGTTTTATTTTAGCCACTTTTAATTTCTGTATTGCATTTTGGTCCCTGTCTTTGCATGCATATTTAGGTGTCCATTTCTCATCATTTTTAAATTCTAAAAATTGCACGTCGTAGTTTAACTTGTCTTTTATCTTGTGCGACACTTGTTTTATTTTTGTGAGTCGTCTGGAATTTAATAGTATTAAATTGGTGAAATCTTCCATATTTTGCCCACTGTGTGCCATTTATTTAATATTAAATTCCTTGTAGCTCCAAAAATCATCATAAAATCATATTAGACCTAGGATAAATTACTCTCCACGGTTCCCAATTAGCATTTGCACGTATCACGAGGCCTGAATAAATCAAACAATGATTTGTTTAATTGATTTTTAATAGGTCCAATTCACATGGAATTTTAAGTTTATTAATTTTCCTGGATTCATCATACTTAGATCTATCTAAGATAATTTTTATGTCTGAAAATAATGTGTTTTGTTGTTTATTAAAATTAATTTTGCAAAAATCATCCTGCACTCATCTTTAATTCATATTAATTTCATATAAAGTCTAAAAATCCAAAAAGTTGCAGTAGCTTCATTTCATTGCATTTCATATTCCGGCCAAGTTTCATTATTTTTGGACTTCATTTAACCATCTTTCAAATTTACCCTTAAAATTTGGCCTAAAATTGCATTGTTTTTCCTTTATTGCATAAAAATTGCTAAAAAAGACAAAAAATATTCTTTCTGACCTCAAAATTAACTTAAAATTTACCTAAGGAGACAACTGCCTCCCTGAGTTCGACCTTGGGCTTACCCAAGTAAAATAAATCTGCCGCTTGAACTTGATATTCCATTTGATTTGAGTGGTTTTTGACGAAGTCTCGTTTACCCGACTGCAACGAACCTAACTTTTAGTTTGACTGTTCACTCGCTCGAATTAACAAGGGTAACCGAGGCGGCATCAAAATGATGCCGTTGCCGGGGAGGCACGGCTTAGGTTAATTTTTAGAGAATTTTGGGTGTTGATTTTCCATCCACGGGTAGTCTGACCCCTGGGTTTTCTTGTGAATATTTCTCTGTCATTTATTTTTGTCTATTTTGTGTCATCCTTTATCTGACCTCTGGTTATTTTAGTGCGAGGAAAACGAGGAGTCGAAGGCGCTTCGCCAAGCGAACCGAAGAATTGTATGTAAATAATTTGAGGGATTTGTGAGGATTTGTAATTTTCCATTATTTTCACTATTTTGCATCTTTCCAGCGGTTCCCGTTTGGGTTCTCGCGTGTGTAAATATAGTGAAAACGTGTCCTCGTGTGCTGTGTGGATTGCTTTTTCGTAGAATAGGCTTGCACTTGCAGCTCTTAGAGCTACTTTAGGACTTGCTTGTGCTTCTAAAATTCTAAGCCCACAATTCGCACTTAAAAGACGCACTTATACCGCATATCTAGTCAAATTCAATCTGTGCTTCACTCACTAATAGAACTGCCGGTCTAGGAACGACTTTTATAGCCTGCATTGCATATAGTATAAAATCTTCAATTTTGTTTTGCATCCTGCATAAAAAGCGAAGGAATCATTGTAAGTCTTCTCTACTTGGCATTTCATCATTATTTTATCTTGCATAAACTTTTCTCGACTCCTTTCCCCTTGATTTTTCAAACTTAGGATAAAAGGAAATTGGGACTGGACGATAGGCGTGCTTTGTGGATTGGACTAATCAAGGGAACACCTAAACTTAAAACCGGGACTGGTAAACTCAGTTGACCAAAAAAATCAATAAAATCGGCAATTTGGCTTGCGGGAGATTAACCCCGACCTTGTCTTAAGGTTGAGTGAGGGTACTTGAGTGTGTGTACATACCCTAAGGCAGAACTCAAATCCCTGCCTTCCATATCACGTACCAACGGATCCTAGCAAATATCACGAGTTGAATTTTCTCAGGTTCATTGACTAGCACCAAGTAACCTCCGCCTGTTCGCAGGTAGATAGGGGTGAACCAGCGGTACTTCGCGACAAGTTGATATTAACCCCTTTGGGTGAAGTTCCAGCCTTGTCAGCCTCCGTCTGCTTGCAAGTAGATAGGGGAAAGTCTTTGAACCCATCAACTTGGGATAGGAGCGAAGAAAGGAAGGGTGTCGGTATCTTAGGCGACAGGTTAAACAGAGAAGATGCATCCGGCTTTGAGCCGACTTCCCTATAGGCCACGTAATCTTTGCTACTTGCTTGAAAAGTCACACTTAAAATCAACTAAATTAATCAGACTCGGTTTCGAGTCCTTCACCGTGTAAGTGTGAAAATCAGGGTTTGGATTCACTTGCTTGTTTCAGGTAAGAGTAAAATCCTATCTTATACTCCCGATTCTCCTTCTCGCCATCCAAGATGACTGACTGGGGGATATCTATTCCCGCTTCGCCCATCTCTCTTTGAGCCCCTCACGAAGTTCATCTTCATCGGACCAAGCGCAACTTGGGCCAACTCGAGCTCACGACCGTCTTGAGTTCGAGATTCCTCACTTCCAGGGTGGTTACCCTTCAACCAACCATTTTCTCTCATCTTATCTCACCGAGGAAGACCATCGCCTCGGTGAGAATGTCTTCATTGATATGCCCTCTAACCTAGACCATTTTCCATTCCTAGGAAAAGAGAACAAGATGCCATCTAAGAAACACCCGGATGAAGAGGAACAAAGAGATGACCCGATACAACAAATCCTTGCTCACCTCGCCACAACCGAACAACAGAATGCAGATCTGGTGGCAAGGATGTGATAGGTCATTGCTGCAGGAGGAATTGACCGGCTCATGGTAGATGCTTACAACCCAGCAGAAAATGAAATGCATAGTTGGTTGGTACCCGTGGTTCCCCCTGAAGCATTCGAGCTGAAGCCCCACTTTCTGAGCCTGCTGCCGAAGTTCAATGGAAATGCTCACGAAGAACCATATGTCTTCCTTAGAGACTTCGAGCTGGTTTGCAACAACCTTAGTCACCTTAGGGTTGGGCAAGATTACAACATGCTGAAGGCCACCCCGTTTGCCTTAGGAGATAAGGCTGCTCATTGGTTGAAAAATCTTGGGGTGAGATGTACGACCTGGATGCAGTTCAAGGATTTATTCTTGAAGAAGTTCTACCCACGCAGTAGGACTAATCAGATGAGAACTAAGATCGTGAGCTTTTCCCAGGGACCCAACGAACCATTCCATGAAGCCTGGGATAGATTTAATAACTTAATTTAGAAATGCCCTTGCCATGGCATTTCAAGAGCGATCTTAGTCCAGACCTTGTTCTGTTGCATGATCCCGGAGATGCAGGGGTTAGTAAGCGTCGCCTGTGGAGGAAGCTATCTAAACAAAAATGAAGATGCTGTATGGAAGATCCTGGAGTAGATGGCGGAAATAGGCAAGTCTCAGGCCATCAGGGCCTATCAGTTGTCTCCCTCGAGCCTATCCAACGAGACAAGTAGGAGGACTGTAGCGGATCTGACAGAGGACCTCATCCACAACATGGGGATGATAGCTTACAAGTTAACCATGGTCGAGCAGATTCATAAGAGGGCCACTAACCTTGAAGCACTCTCGCGATTGCCGAAACAAGTGGAGGAACTAATTGGGAGGGTAGCCAAGATACGGCTACCTGCCCCATCTACACCACATGTACCTATACACCGAGTTCATCTTGTACAGGAACAAGCACGAGGCCTCAGAATAACTGGGTAGAGGAGCAGCAGTATACTCAGCAGGAGCAACATGCACCCCCACAAGTGGAGACAGGATACGAGGAACCTCTGCAGGTGTAAAGATCAACGGGCTGTGGTACAACCATGACCACGTTGGCAGACAGTCTGGGATAGGGAACGGTCAGCCTCACCGACCTTCCCTAGCTTACCAGGAAACCAACTCCGTCCCCGCACCGCGCTTCGTACAGTCCCAACCCAGACAAGGGTACCAGCCTCAGCAGCACCCGCAACAGCGCGCTTACCACTCGGGCCAGCAGGGCCCTCCACCACCATCTAATCATTAGTAGTACCGATATGGCCAGCAGGGCCAATACAGAAACTCGTTCTCTAGTCACCATCAACAAGCCCCGCCCACAAACGAATTGGAGTCCCTCACCTTGGCGATCCAGTCCCTGACTGATAGGGTCCAACAGATTCAGAATGACTACCTGGATATGAGAACGGATCTGAATCGTGTTTTCCATACCCAGAACTAGTAGAGGGCACCAAATACTCCAATTCCACCCCAGGTTCCGGCTAACCCAAATAGCCTGAATCAAGGCCAGAACCTACACCGAGATCAGGTATACTATTCAGATAACTCTTTATCTGAACATGAGATCCTCTCGTACGATAATGTTAATCATATGTCCTTCGGGAGCGGAAGGATCGTGATCGTACTTGATCGGGCACGGGCCACAGAGGAAGACGCCACCAAGTCTCTACCTGAGGAGAACTTGGAGGCAGAGGAGCAGAACCACCACCACCACCGACAGAAGAAGAGTACCTCTAAGTCCTCAAAGAAGGAGCACAACACCCGCAGTGGGTCCGGCGAGACCGATGAGGAGCCCGCACCTCCATCTGAGGAGGATGTCCCAACAGTCGTGGAAGTCGCATCACCGGGTTTGCAGCAGAAATTTTCTTTTAGTCCGAGTCAGAGTCCGAGTCAGTCTCAACGTCCTGTACAAAGCTCAGTTCCTTAATTCAATGAAAATCTTTCAGTTTCGGAATCAGAGTTAGCATCAATGATCCCTTTCCCCCGAGCTCTTAAGGGTGGAAAGAAGAAAACCAAAAAAAATCAAAAAGATGACCATGAGATGGCAGAATTTTGTAACAAATACATCAAGGTCACAATCCCTTCGACAAATATGTGGAAATGACACATGCATTCCAGAAATACCTTAAGGTGAGATGCACATCCAGTAAGGTTAGCAGGAAGTCCAAAAGCCGTGTTGAGAAGCACGTTCTGTCAATAGCCACTACTTGCACAATTAAGAATGCCTTTCCAAGGAAACGAAGTGACATGGGTGCACATTATGTGGTGAGCCATGTCGATGACACTGCGTTTGCACGCACTCTCCTTGATAACGGTTCCTCAATTAACTTGATGCCTACAACCTTCTACGAGCGGATTAATCTAGGGCCTCTTAGAAAATCCAGAGCACTACTTCAGTTCGCAGATAAATCTACCAAGAGGTTCCTAGGAGAACTGAGGAATGTTATCATCAAATTTGAGGGTTAGGAACATGTGGTGGACTTTACAGTCCTTGATATGGAGACCCCGCGAAATGGGAGAGATTCCCAAATCATATTAGGAAGGCCCTTCCTCAGAACAACAAGAGCCTTATTTGATTACAAAGTTGGGAAGATTCAGTTCCAAGCTCCAGGCGGAGATGAGGAAGTTGAGATGAAGCAGATCAGATGACAGAGGCCAGATTCAGAATCTAGCACCGAATATTCTTCGTCCGAAGTAGATTGTATTCATGTAGACACAGTTGGGCCATGGAGACATAACCCAGCCAGCACCGACGAGTCCCTCTCTTCAGGGGAAGATCCTATGCATGAGTCAGTTTGCGAGACCCTTAAGAAACATTACAGCTCAGAATATGCATCCTCCTACATCTTCGATGACGCAGAGGGCCATCTGAGCCTGTCAGTCCTTCCCTCTTTAGTACAATCAGAAGATGAGGATGATGAGTCGGACGTGGCTCTTGCAGATTGTTTGGAGACTTTTGACGATCCGACTCCAGAGCCGAATGAGTTGGTAGCATCAATTTCAAGAACAGATCCAGCCACTACTAGCACAAAGCCATATTCGATTGAGCCAGACTTCCTTGATGATCACACATTACCTGAGCTCAAACTTTGCCCACAACGCTTAAGTATGCCTTCCTTGCGGGACAAGAGAAGGGGTATCCGGTCATCATCGGCTCGCGATTGACCGAGGAGCAGGAATCTCGCTTGCTAGATATCATCGAGAAAAACCGCAAGGCGATAGGCTGGAGCATCTCCGATCTCCACGGGATAAATCCCGCTCTGTGCTCGCACCATATCTACTTGGAGAATGAGGCTAAACCCTTTCGTGAATTCCAACGTCGGTTGAATCCAAATTTACGAGAGGTAGTGAAGAAGGAGATAAAGAAATGGTACGACGCGGGTTTTATTTATCCCATCTCCGACTCCAAATGGGTGGCTCCAATCCATTTTGTTCCAAAAAAGTCGGGAATTCAGACGACCACCAATGAAGACAGAGAGGAGATCGTGACACAAGTACCCACATCGTGGCACGTTTACGTGGATTACAGACGCCTGAATGCCGCGATGAAGAAGGATCATTTTCTCCTACCATTCATTAATCAGATCTTAGAGAGATTAGCGGGGAAGGAATTCTTCTGTTTTTTAGATGGGTTCTCGGGCTACAATCAAGTAGCCATAGCTCCCGAGGACCAGGAGAAAACCACGTTTACATGCCCCTTTGGTACCTACGCTTTTAGGCGCATGCCCTTTGGGTTATGCAATGCTCCTGATTCTTTTCAAAGGGTCGAGTCAAGCTCCATTTTCAACTTCTGTTCATGATCTTGGTATGGAACCCAAAATCATTTCACTCTTGCATGCCATTTTAGTTGCTCGAGGACGAGCAAGGTTTAAGTACAGGGGTTGATGAATATGTGATTCATCACTCTTAAAGTTGAAAATAGAGCCTTGTTCCCGAGTAATTATGAGCATATTTCCACCAAAATTGCATAATTAGCATTTATGCATCCGTTGATAACATCTGCATCTTAACATTTGCATCTGCATTAAATGAGAAGCCAAATCACTTGTAAAATTCACCCTATATGTATATATTTTACACTATCCCTAAAATCCATAAATACCCTTTATACTGTATAAATTACTAACAATAACATAAGAAAAATACCAAAAATTGCTAATTTGAATAAATTGCCCAATAAAACCCCAAATCAAGTTGGAAGTCATGAACCTTAGAATGGACATATCTCTCTCATACAATCTCCGATCTATGTCTACTCACTTCTAAATTAATACACATTCAGAGACCTTCGAAATGAGACCAGTTTCATTAAAATCAGAGCTCGTACGCAAAACTTGGGTTCTGGGATCCCATTGTACACTATATGTATGTATAATTGTACCCTTGTATTTTAGTACCTTATTTGATATCCTTTCCGTTTTTGGTCAACAAAAAATTTGTAGATCTCATCGATTCTACAACTTTCATGTTTTGAACTTTTCCAAATTCGTCCATATTCTCTCCCTTATCTCACATTTTCTTTCAGCCATCCAGATCAGGCCACGCGGCCCTCTGATTGCGCCACGCGGCCCACTCCACCGCCCGCCACACGCCCCTTTCCCGAGTCGTCCGATCATGCATCCTCTCTCCAGATCTGGGCCTTCCAATCCCGCAACTCTCCATAGCCGTTCGATCGCTCCCCAGATCCCATCGCGGTCGTTAACGGCCGCCTCATCCATAGCCCTCCACATGGTACGCTCGTGGCCATTGGATGATAGTCTTAAGGACCAGATCAACAGCATTCAATCTGCCTCATTTCTCTGCCCTTGGATGATGGTCCAGATCACATCCGGTGCGTCGTTTAGCCCCCTTACCTACTCTCGCCACGTGTCTCGCCCTCGACCCTTGATCGTCCTTCCATTGATATAATCTGAGATGCTTGTGAGCGCCCACCTCTCAACCGTTGGATCACAAGATCCAACGGCTGAGAAGTCGTCTTCCACCTCCGGCCGCCTTCCTCACGCACGTCGCCCACCTCGCATCGCTTCTTTCCCTTCCTATTTTTGGCGCCACTACAACCACCTTCTCCGCCCATCGACACCTCCATGACGGAGCCCATACTTCCCTCTTCCTGGTCGACCTCCATATCCTCCATGAATCTCGCCTACGTCACTCCACAACCCCCACGAAACCTCGCCTCCCATCACTGCCACCTTCACCTTCTCTTTATAAAACCATCACCTCCGGTCTCTTTTTACTCGATCCGCCATAACAGGAGGTTCCCCAGAGCTCTTAGCTCCTGATTGGTGACAGAAATTAAGAGCGAAATCGAGCGACGACGGTGAGATTCCTCCGGCGAGATCCACGACAAAACTCCGCCGTGTCGCAGCTCCTCCGATGATCTGCTCGAGCTCGGGATGCTACCGGCCCTTGAGTGAGGACCAACAAGTTCTTCTCCGAGCTTCTGACCCCAGGTAGATTCCTCCATCATCTCCTCCGATCTCCATCTTCTTCTTCTTTACTTTTCTCGTAATTTATTCCGCCCCATTGATCATCGTTTCGCTCCTCCGAGTCCCATCCACCGAGCTCTACCTTGGAGCTCCCATCTTTGCGCGCTAGTCCATCCCCTCTGACAGCACCTCGCACCTCACTTCGACCAAGGCTCCGCCGCCATGGCAGAGGAGGACCACCGAACCACTTCCACTCCACCCCAGGCCTCTCACCGCACACGCAAGCACTTCCACGAGCATGAGCTTCCATTTTTGGCATCAGCTAACCTTGCAGGAGCTCCGTCTTCACTGAACGGAATTTCCCCAGATCTGAATTCGAGTTTCGATGTCTCCGGCTTCCAGACCGCCCCCGCTTTATCCAAGACCTTTGGACGCTCCACCACGTCTCCACGATCGATCTGATCCCTCCAGGAGTCTCCAACGAGCTGCATTGAGCAAGAGGGAGGTTGGCGGAGCAAGACCACCTTCATCGGAGTTCTGCCAAGTCCGCCGCAGGAGGCAGAGGACCGGAGGAACACAAATCACAGTTGTCGTCCGACCTTTTCGATCGGATGATTCTCGTCTCGACACGTCGCCCGTGCCCACCATCGTTGGATCAGGAGGATCCAACGGCCATTGGTCTGCCACGTCACCTGCACTATCGAGCTCCAGCTGTCGTCCGATCATACGAGGATGTGACGTCTCGCAACACGTCACGTCATCCGCATTGGCCATCGTTAGATCCATCTGATCTGACGGATCTCAGACATCCACGTCGCTTCATCCCAGGAGGCATCTACCACCGTTCGATCTGACTTGATCTGACGGTCCCTGACGCACCACGTCACACCGTCCAAGCCTCTTCACTGACCCTAGGCTCGGAGTGATTGAAGCTGATCCGAGCCTCCTGAGCCATCCGAACCTCTGCCCGAGCCTCCAGCGCCGTCCGAGCCTAGCTCCGCACATGTTTCTCACGTGAGGGCTAGGTAAATTACACAGAGGCCCTTAAAGGTTTCCGAAATTGCAAATTGGTCCCTGCCAGACGCGTCACGCGAGCGCTTGTCTTTGTGAGAATTTTGCATCTACCCCCTCCGCATTATAGGTAATTGCATTTAAGTCCTTGTCAGCATGTTTTATTTAAGCCACTTTTATTTTCTGTATTACATTTTGTTCCCTGTCTTTGCACGCATATTTAGATGTCCATTTCTCATCATTTTTAAGTTTTAAAAATTGCATATTGTAGTTTAACTTGTCCTTTATCTTGTGTGACACTTGTTTTATTTTTATGAGTCTTCTGGAATTTAATAATATTAAATTGGTGAAATCTTCCATATTTTGCCCACTGCGTGCCATTTATTTAATATTAAATTCCTTGTAGATCCAAAAATCATCATAAAATCACACTAGACCTATGATAAATTACTCTCCACTGTGCCCAAAAATCTTAGCATTTACGCGCATCACGAGGTCTGAATAAATCAAATAGTGATTTGTTTAATTGATTTTTAATAGGTCCAATTCACATAGAATTTTAGGTTTATTAATTTTCCTGGATTCATCATACTTAGATCCATCTAAGATAATTTTTATGTCTGAAAATTATGTGTTTTGGTATTTCTTAAAATTAATTTTGCAAAAATCATCCTGCACTCATCTTTAATTGTTGACGCATATAGAATAACTGTACCTCTTCGTTATTTTATTTTTCTGTTGTTCTCTTTATGTAATTTACCCATAGGCTACTCTCCTATATAAGAGAGCCTAGGGCTTATGGAATAGATCATCTCATTCACTTTTCCCAACATGGTATCAGTGCGACGGTCCTAGACCGGAGTTCTCGAAACCCTAACCCTAACCCACCCGCCGGCCCTATCTCTCTCCTTCTCTCTCTCGATCGGCGCGCCTCCAACGCCGCCGCCTCTCCTCCTTCGCGCGTCGGTGCTCCTGCGCATCTTCTCCAGCGCGCAATCTCTTGCGCACGAGTGCGCGCACCTGCGCCTACGCCACGCGCGCATCATCTCCAGCGCGCAATCCTCCAGCGCGCGATCCTCCAGTACGCCTGCGCGTGAAGGGCACCATCTCCAGTGCGCCTGTGCGTGAAGCGCACCATCTCCAGTGCGCCTACGCGTGAAGGGCACCATCTCCAGTGTGCCTGCGCACCATCTCCAGTGCGCGATTGCGCACCTGCGCGTGAAGGCCACCAGCGCGTGTGAAGGGTACCAGACAGTGCGCAGACCGCTGTGCGCATACCGCGTGCATCTTCGTCATTCCTGTGCGTGTGCAGACCGTAGCACGCGCGCATTCATGGGGATAGTTGCTTGAGGTCTACACATGCAACTAATCCCGTCTATGTCATTGTAGACAAAGATTATCTTCTGTCATTCGCTCCAGTCTTCCGTCTCCAGTATGTCAGAAAGCAAGGCAGATATCCCGTCTATTGGCGCATTTCGTGGTCCAGCGCCCATTGTCAAGATGGATGGTACGAACTATGAACTGTGGGCAATGCAGTGCATGAGTATGATGAAGTCTACAGGTAAGAAGCACATTCTTACCGAACCTGAGCCTGCGGAGAAGACTGGAGACCATGCCTCATGGGAGGCCGATGATGCATATGCCAAGGTGTGGCTATCTGGCACATTGGCTATTGAAATTGCCAATGACATTCTACATCAACCCACAACCAAAGACATGTGGGATATCCTGGCAGCGACATATTCTCAGGCGAAGAACGAAACGAAGATCCTGCAACTACAACATGATATATTCACAATAAAGCAGAACGACCGTCCTTTACATTCTCTCTACACATCACTGAGAGGGATGTTCGAGAAGCTCTATAGCTTCATGCCTCTTACTGCCACGCCAGAACAGCAAAAGACATACAGGAATGCGACGATGGTGGGTGTGTTTCTCGCTGCACTTGATCCAGAGTATGAGGCAGCACGGTCTCAGATTTTGGCGGACTCGACTATTCCTCCCATGGAGGAAGCTTTTCACAGATTGAGTAGGATCACAGTGCCTTCAGCAGCTGCGAGTCAGAATTCCTCAGCTATGGCGGCAAACAGAGGCCGCGGTTTTCATCACCAGGGCCGTGGACGTGGACCTCGTGGAAGGGGTGGCCGCACTAGGCCAACATGCACATATTGTCACCGAGTCGGACATAATGAAGACACATGCTATTCGAAGCATGGATTCCCTGCATCTGCACGAGCCGCTGAGCAGATAGAGCCCCCCTCTGCTGCTACCTTGGATCAACGATTTGATGATCTAGTTGCCCGCCTCAGGGGCATCATCCCACCATCTGGTCCAGCACCGACTACAGAGAGTCATACTGATGCTGCTGCTTCTGCCTCTGCATCTACTAGTACTTCAGGTAGTACACTTGCACTCCACAGTAGTAGATCTGATACACTGCCATGGATCATGGACTCGGGCTCTACACATCATCTATGTGGCGACCAGAGTCTACTTACAGGATACACTCAGATCCCTCCAGGACGGACAATAGTGATTGCTAATGGCACACATTCCCCTATCACTGGTCAGGGGGAGATTAGATTGACACCTTCCATGCAGCTTAAGAATGTCCTACATGCACCACATTTTTCTACGAATCTGTTGTCAATTAGTCAGATTACGAAGGATCTCCATTGTCGAGCTATTTTTGATCCATCTTCTTTGATTTTTCAGGACATCCGTACGGGCAACGTGATTGGTCATGGCTATGAGCAAGGAGGCCTTTACCGTCTGAACCAGACCCCATTTGCTGGAACCACATCCTCTCCTGCGGGACAAGTATCTCCTCTCCTGTGGCATCTACGTTTTGGTCATTTTATTTTCAGAAGTTGTGTCGAGTTCTACCCTATAGTCTCTCTCACACACCTATCCAGTGTGAGGCATGTCAGTTGGGAAAGCATCACATGTCGTCCTTTCCCAGTCGTCCAGGTCGGAGTAGTAACTCCAAATTTGAGTTGTTTCATATAGATGTCTGGGGTCCGAGTCGTGTTCCCGATCATCAGGGACACAGGTTTTATATTGTATTTGTGGATGATTTCTCGAGAGTGTCATGGGTGTTTCTTATGAAAAATAAAACTGAAGCAGGAAATATTATTATCCATTTTCTAAATGAAATTCAGAATGTTTTCTCCACATCTGTCAAACTTGTGAGAAGTGATAATGCTTTAGAGTTATGCACCCACACTTTGGCCAATTACTACTCCTCAAAAGGGATTATTCACCAAACCTCTTGTGCTCATACATCTCAACATAATGGGATTGCTGAAAGAAAACACCGTCACCTTCTTGATGTCACAAGGTCTCTTCTTATACAGAGTCATGCTCCCTACTCCTACTGGGGTGATGCAGTTCTTACTGCATGTTACCTAATCAACCGTATGCCCTCGTCTGTCTTGAATGAACAGATTCCTTTTCAATCATTTATCCAGACAAGGATTTGTTCGCTCTTACTCCTCGTGTGTTTGGGTCAGTCGCATTCGTCCATCAGTTGTCGCATGGTACTGACAAGCTCTCTTCTAGGGCTGTCAAGTGTGTCTTTGTGGGTTACTCCAGAACTCAAAAGGGGTACAAGTGTTTTGATCCTGTGCGTCGGCGGTATATGATCAGTGCAGATGTTACATTTTTTGAATCTGTTATGTATTTTTCAGCATCTGGAGACATGCAACTACCACCTATACCTCCTGATGCCATATTAATGGCACCACCGCCACCACCTCAAACAACACCACCGCCACCACCACCACCACCGTCACCACCAGCGCCACCGCTAGTCTCTCCACTACCATTCCATTACACCCGCAGGCCTCCTCCAGCTCATGGTCCTGACCCGTCAACTAGCTCGCCCATGGTATGTAATGAAAATATTAATGCTGATGGATCTGACGACATTTTACAGCAGGATGTAGTGCAGGAGCATGGTGAGAATACATATGATTTGGATGTTCCAATTGCTCTACGCAAGCCGAAGAGAAGCTGTGCCAAATATCCATTATCAGCAGCTGTGTCTTTTAGGAGGCTATCTGGAGACTTCAGGACGTTTGCATTGGCACTTTCAGCTACAGACATTCCACGGGATCATCATGATGCTTTGCAGGATGCTAGATGGCGGCTAGCAATGGAAGAAGAAATGGCGGCACTTCAATCCAGAGGAACCTGGACCTTGGTTCCAATACCTCCAGATGTCAGCCCGATGAGTTGCAAATGGGTGTTTACAGTGAAGCACAATGAAGATGGTTCCATTGACAGGTACAAGGCACGCCTTGTTGCACGTGGCTTCACACAGACATACGGGGTAGATTACCTTGACACATTCTCCCCTGTGGTGCGTCATTCCACTCTACAGATCCTGTTATCAGTTGCAGTTGCTAGAGACTGGTCGCTTTATCAACTGGACGTGAAGAATGCATTTCTGTATGGCGACTTGCAGGAGGAAGTCTATATGCAACAACCACCTAGTTTTGCAGTTGAGGGGGAGTGTTCCAAGGTATGCAGATTACATAAGGCCATCTATGGCCTTAAGCAGAGCCCCAGAGCATGGTTTCAGAAGCTTTCAGATCTTTTTGAGAAACAAGGATATAAACGCTCCAATGCTGATCATTCCTTGTTTGTACAGAAGACGGCTAGAGGTATCATTGTAATCATGGTTTATGTTGATGATATCTTGATTACAGGTGATGATGAGCAGGGCATTAAGCAGGCAAAGGAAAGGTTGGGGACCGAGTTTGTCACCAAGGACTTGGGAGTCCTTAGATATTTTCTGGGGCTGGAGTTTGCTAGAAATCCATATGGATTAGTAATGTCACAGAGGAAGTATGTTACAAATCTATTGAGTGAGACATGTATGCTAGGGTGTCGACCTGCTACGACACCAATGGATCCTAGCATGAAGCTTTATGATGATGACACAGAAGAGGTGGACAAGAGAAGGTACAGAGAACTGGTAGGCAAACTACTGTATGTCACGATCACTAGACCTGATATATCATTTGCAGTGAGTCGTGTGAGCCAGTTCATGGAGCAACCACGTCAGGCCCATATGGATGCAATACACATGATTCTGATATATTTAAAATCATCTCCAGGTGCAGGCTTGCTATTTAAGAAAGGAAAGGAGATCTCTATCACGGCATGTGCGGATGCAGACTATGCAGGATGCCCCAAGGACAGGAAGTCCACATCAGGATTTGCAGTCTATGTTGGAGATGCTCTAGTTTCGTGGAAGAGCAAGAAACATACAGTGGTAGCTAGATCCAGTGCTGAATCCGAATACAGGGCTATGGCCCAGGCTAGCACAGAAATGATGTGGGTGAAATCTTTACCTGCAGATCTATGTCTTGATATACCTCTTCCTATGATGTTGGAATGTGACAATCAGGCCGCCTTGTTCATTGCAAATAACCCAGCCTTTCATGAGAGGACCAAGCACATTGAGGTTGACTGTCACTACATACGTGACATGGTTTAGAAGGGGTTCATTGCTACATCTCACGTCACATCAGAGAATCCGACTGCTGATATTTTCACCAAGGCATTACTTCGAGGCCCATTCCAGAAGTGTGCGTCCAAGCTGAGCATGATTGATATCTATGCTCCATCTTGAGGGGGAGTGTTGACGCATATAGAATAACTGTACCTCTTCGTTATTTTATTTTTCTGTTGTTCTCTTTATGTAATTTACCCATAGGCTACTCTCCTATATAAGAGAGCCTAGGGCTTATGGAATAGATCATCTCATTCACTTTTCCCAACATTAATTCATATTAAATTCATACATAGTCTAAAAATCTTAAAAAATGCAGTAGCTTCATTTCATTGGATTTTTTATTCCGGCCAAGTTTCATTATTTTAGGACTTCATTTAACGATCTTTCAAATTTACCCTTAAAATTTGGCCTGAAACAACATTGTTTTTCCTTTTTGCATAAAAATTGCTAAAAAAGACCAAAATATTCTTCTGAAAATCGGACCTCAAAATTAACTTAAAATTTACCTAAGGAGACAACTGTCTCCCTGAGTTCGACCTTGGGCTTTCCCAAGTAAAATAAATCTGCCGCTTGAACTTGATATTCCATTTGATTTGAGTGGTTTTTGACGAAGTGATAATGCTTTAGAGTTATGCACCCACACTTTGGCCAATTACTACTCCTCAAAAGGGATTATTCACCAAACCTCTTGTGCTCATACATCTCAACATAATGGGATTGCTGAAAGAAAACACCGTCACCTTCTTGATGTCACAAGGTCTCTTCTTATACAGAGTCATGCTCCCTACTCCTACTGGGGTGATGCAGTTCTTACTGCATGTTACCTAATCAACCGTATGCCCTCGTCTGTCTTGAATGAACAGATTCCTTTTCAATCATTTATCCAGACAAGGATTTGTTCGCTCTTACTCCTCGTGTGTTTGGGTCAGTCGCATTCGTCCATCAGTTGTCGCCTGGTACTGACAAGCTCTCTTCTAGGGCTGTCAAGTGTGTCTTTGTGGGGTACTCCAGAACTCAAAAGGGGTACAAGTGTTTTGATCCTGTGCGTCGGCGGTATATGATCAGTGCAGATGTTACATTTTTTGAATCTGTTATGTATTTTTCAGCATCTGGAGACATGCAACTACCACCTATACCTCCTGATGCCATATTAATGGCACCACCGCCACCACCTCAAACAACACCACCGCCACCACCACCACCACCGTCACCACCAGCGCCACCGCTAGTCTCTCCACTACCATTCCATTACACCCGCAGGCCTCCTCCAGCTCATGGTCCTGACCCGTCAACTAGCTCGCCCATGGTATGTAATGAAAATATTAATGCTGATGGATCTGACGACATTTTACAGCAGGATGTAGTGCAGGAGCATGGTGAGAATACATATGATTTGGATGTTCCAATTGCTCTACGCAAGCCGAAGAGAAGCTGTGCCAAATATCCATTATCAGCAGCTGTGTCTTTTGAGAGGCTATCTGGAGACTTCAGGACGTTTGCATTGGCACTTTCAGCTACAGACATTCCACGGGATCATCATGATGCTTTGCAGGATGCTAGATGGCGGCTAGCAATGGAAGAAGAAATGGCGGCACTTCAATCCAGAGGAACCTGGACCTTGGTTCCAATACCTCCAGATGTCAGCCCGATGAGTTGCAAATGGGTGTTTACAGTGAAGCACAATGAAGATGGTTCCATTGACAGGTACAAGGCACGCCTTGTTGCACGTGGCTTCACACAGACATACGGGGTAGATTACCTTGACACATTCTCCCCTGTGGCGCGTCATTCCACTCTACGGATCCTGTTATCAGTTGCAGTTGCTAGAGACTGGTCGCTTTATCAACTGGACGTGAAGAATGCATTTCTGTATGGCGACTTGCAGGAGGAAGTCTATATGCAACAACCACCTAGTTTTGCAGTTGAGGGGGAGTGTTCCAAGGTATGCAGATTACATAAGGCCATCTATGGCCTTAAGCAGAGCCCCAGAGCATGGTTTCAGAAGCTTTCAGATCTTTTTGAGAAACAAGGATATAAACGCTCCAATGCTGATCATTCCTTGTTTGTACAGAAGACGGCTAGAGGTATCATTGTAATCATGGTTTATGTTGATGATATCTTGATTACAGGTGATGATGAGCAGGGCATTAAGCAGGCAAAGGAAAGGTTGGGGACCGAGTTTGTCACCAAGATTTTTGGTCACAAACTACTGACCTAGGAAGTCCTTGGTTCCCTGAATACGCTGCTCATCATCCCCTGTAACTATAATGTTATCAACGTAAACAAGAATGACAATAGTACCTCTTTGGGTCCTCTGCACTAACAAAGAGTGATCGACAACCGACCTTCTAAACCCCTGCTGCTTTATCAAGTCCGAGAGCTTCTGGAACCATTCTCGTGGACTCTGCTTAAGGCCATAGATAGCTTTGTGTATTCTGCAAACCTTCTGACACTCCCCCTCAGTAGCAAACCCAGGTGGTTGCTGCATGTAAACCTCCTCTTGTAGATCACCATAGAGGAAGGCATTCTTCACATCAAGTTGATAAAGGGATCAATCTCGTGTCACAACAATAGAAAGTAGAATATGTATAGTAGAATATCTGGCATCTGGTGAGAAAGTATCCTGATAGTCCACCCCATATATATGGGTGAACCCCTGTGCCGCAAGTCTCGCCTTATAGAGATTCACGCTACCATCCACATGGTATTTCACAGCGAACAACCATTTGCATCCCACAACAGATGCATCAATAAGAGCTGAAACAAGACTCCACATACTACGTGACTGTAGTGCATCCATCTCCTCCTCCATGGCCAATCTCCACTGACTATCCTGAAGAGCCTCCTGTTATGTCTGTGGTATCTCCACAGTTGATAATGCCAAGGTAAATCTCTTGAAATCCTCTGACAACCTGCTCAAGTAAACCTGAGATGCAAGAGGATAAGTAGCACACCTACACTTCGGCTTACGCAGAGCATCGATACATCAAGATTATCTGTCGAGTCTGTAACCTATGAGTTCCCCTCTTGAGAGGGCACCTGCTCATCCTGTATGTTATCCTGCTACACAGACAACTCAGTAGTACCATCAGTCACAATAATGTGCTCATTACATACATGAGGCATGTTGGGTGACAAGCAAGACCTGTGAGTAGGGGGAACCGTACGAGATATGCGAATAAAACATGTGGCGAAAACTGAATCTAAGGTGGAGCCACAAGAGCAAGTGCAACAACAGGAGTAGGTGTAGGTGGTGGTGGTGGCTGAGGAGGTGGTGGTAGTGTAACGACAGAAATAGGTATAGGTGGTGGTGGTGGTGGCGGCTGAGGATGTGGTGGGAGAACATGAGGTAGATGAATGACGGTAGGAGGTGGAGGCATGTAGATGTCATCGTCAAAGTCAAATGGGGCAAGTCTGACACCTGTAGGAGAAAAATACACAACAGACTCAAAGAAAGTGATGTTAGCACTAACAAAGTACTTCCACCTTAGCGGATCAAAGCAACGGTGCCCTTTCTAGGTACGAGACTAGCCAACAAAGACACACTTGACAGCTGTAGGAGAGAGCCTGTCACGACCTGGAGAGACATCATGAACGAAGGTAATGGATCCAAACACACAAGGTGTAAGAGAGAAAAGATCCTTCTCGAGAAACGTAATCGAGAAGGGATATTCTCTCCCAACACAGACGACGGCATGCGGTTCACCACATAACATGTAGTAAGGACATCATCGCCCCAATAAAAATGAGGAGCACGACTATGTATCAACAAGGTTATGGTCACATCAACTAAGTGACTATGTTTGCGCTTAGCAACATCGTTTTGCTGGGAAGAGTAGGCATATGAGGTATGGTGAACAATACCAAGAGATCTAAGAAACTCAGAAAGTTGTAAGTTGCACAAATCTATGGAGTTATCAATGTGAAGATATTTGCCATTAGCAGAAAAAATATTCTTTATTTCATTAATAAAATATTTTATCACATATCCAACTCAGACTTGTCCTTCAAAAGAAGAATCCAGGAAAGTCTAGAGAAATCGTCAACAACAACAAGATAAAAGTAGTGTCCCTAATGATCAGGAACACGACTCGGACCCCAGATATCTAGATGAAGGAGCTCGAACAATTGAAAACTGCTTCGATTCTGAGGGATGGAAAATTTTGTACTTGTGTTGTTTCACACTTCTCGTCTCGAGGAATTATCCATCAAAAAACATGTGCTTACACGTCTTAACAAAATGGCGTTGTAGAAAGAAAGCATCGTCATCTTCTTGATATCACTCAGACTCTTCTTATCAAGAGTTGTGCTCTCATTTCCTTTTGGGGTGATGCTGTTCTTATGGCTTGTTATCTGGTGAGTCGTATGCCATTTCTCTATCTTAGGTGAGAAAGTTCCTCTTTCATTGGTTTTTCCTAAAAAGGAATTATTCTCCCTTACTCCTCATGTCTTTGGTTTTGTTGATTTCGTTCACCAGCTATCTCCGAGACTTGACAAGCTCTCACATAGGGTTATCAAGTGTGTCTTTGTTGGGTACTCTCGGACTCAGAAGGGTTACCGATGCTATGTCCCTTTGAACAGGAAAGATTATGTCTGTGTCGATGTCACCTTCTTTGAGTCTGTGATGTATTTCTCTCCTACAGGTGACAAGTTGACTTCCTCTACATCTGATGATGAGATTTATGTGTCGTCGCCTCCTCTACATTCGTCTGCTCACATACCATATCCTGTTGTTCCACCACTAACATCACCACCACCACCACCTCCACAACCCCTATGTAACCTTTACTGAGATTTTATACTCGTCGGTATGTCCCTGCTCATGGTACTCGTCAATCATCCACCATGACTCAGGTATGTCCAGATAATATTACTAACGATGGGACTGAAAATGTGCAAGAGCAGGGATCTTTTAAGGAGAATAGCATAATGTCGTGTACTGTTTCTGATGATCTAAATGTATCTATTGCCTTACGGAAGCAGAAGCATACCTATGCATCCTATCTGCTTGCTTCACAGGTTTCATTCCACCATCTCACAGGTGATTTTCAGAGGTTTGTTGTGGCATTATTTACCGTGGAAATACCACGGAATTATCAGGACGCCTTGAAGGAGAGTTGATGGAGTACAATCGTGGAGGAGGAAATGGTTGTTCTGCGATGGCGGGGTACATGAAGCTTGGTTTCTGCTCCTCCAGGAGCTTCTATTGTCAGTTGTAAATGGGTATTGACTGTCAAGTATCATGCAGATGGCAGCTTTGATCGTTACAAGGCAAGGCTAGCGGCACGTGGGTTCATTCAAATATACGGCGTGGATTATATGGACAAATTCTCTCCAGTTGTGCGCCACTCCACTCTACGTGTCCTTTCAGTTGCTGTGGTACGTGATTGGCCCTTGTTTCAGCTTGATGTTAAGGATGCCTTTTGTATGGGGATTTGTAGGAGGAAGTCTTCATGTAGCATCCTTCGAGGTTTGTTGCTGAGGGGGAGAGTCAGATGGTGTGTAGACTTCACAAGGCAATATATGGCCTTAAACAAAGCCTGCGGGCATGGTTTCAGAAGCTTTCAAATCTAATTCAAATGCAAGGCTTCAAAAGATCAAATGTAGATCATTCTTTGTTTGTCCAGAAAACTTCCAGAGGTATTATTGTTATCATGGTGTATGTTGATGATATACTTGCTACGGGAGATGATATGCAGGGCATAAAGATGGTAAAAGAATTTCTCGGCCATCAGTTTGTTACTAAGGATCTTGGGGCCCTACGATATTTTCTAAGGTTGGAATTTGCTAGGAGTGCGCAGGGTCTTGTGATGACCCAAACAAAGTATATTATAGACATGCTTGTTGAGACGGGCATGATCGACTGTCGACCCTCGATTACTCCCATGGATCCTAGCGTGAAGTTATATGATAATGATACAGGTGAGGTTGACAAGAGAAGATATAGAGAGATGAAGTGCAAGCTTCTCTATATTATTATCACTAGACTTGATATTGTTTTTGTAGTGAGTCGAGTGAGTCAGTTCATGGAACAACCTAGACAAGTACATATGGATGCCATATACATGATATAGAGATATCTAAAGTTGTCTCCAGGTGCAGGACTACTGTTCAGGAAGGAAACAAGTATTTTTGTTTCTGCATATGCTGATGCGGACTATGCATGATGCCCTAAGGATTGGAAGTCTACTTCAGGTTTTGCAGTGTTTGTTGGCAGTTCTTTGGTTTCTTGGAAAAGCAAGAAACAAATAGTGGTGGCTAGATCTAGTGTTAAATCTGAGTACATAGCCATGACATAAGCAAGTATAGAGATGATGTTGGTTCGATTGTGTTAGAAGATTTGCATATAGATGTACCCCTACCTATGCAATTACAATGTGATAATCAAGCAGCGCCATTCATTACTAATAATCCTGCATTTCATGAAAGAATAATTCATATTGAGGTAGACTGCCACTATACTAGGGATATGATTCAAAAGAGCTGGATTTCTACTTCCATGTCAGTTCAGGAGAGCAGACTACAAACATCTTTACCAAGCCATTGCTCAGAGGCCCATTCCAGAAGTGTTCTTCCAAGCTGAGCATGATTGACATCTTTGCTCCATCTTGAGGGAGAGTGTAGAGATATTTCTAGATTCTATGTACTTTTTCTGTTACGTTTAATTTCTTTTGTCCATCTCATGTAATTTACCCACAAGCCTTTTTTATGTAAGAGAGCTTAGGGTTCTCTGGAATAAAAAATTAACTCTTTTATTCCAACACCATTCCAAGGGGGTGATGAAATGGGTTTATATTTTACTGACTCCACTCAGTAGAATAGTTATCCAATCTTAGTCCAAATATTGGACATTGATATGAATGTGATTCAGATGCAATGAGAAGAATGGATATTCTATCTGACTTGGTCAGACATCTCTGAGACGTCTTCTAGATCAGGATGTGAGATTAGATCTCACCATTTAAGTCACTATACATGGAATATATAGTCGCCCGGTCCTTATCTCCAAATATCTACAGAAAAGGCATACTATTCTTGAAAGAGTTTAAAAATAATTCCATTATTGATAATATTTTAGCATTGAAAATTTGATGATTAAATTAATGTGGATGTGATTCACAATATCTGGATATCTGTAGATATGAATCTAAGATAATTAAATTAGATTTAATTAGCATATATATGATTAATATGAATAGCACTATCCACGATAATCATGGATATTGTGGATGTGATCCATAATATCGTAAGAGAGTTTTAATTGTGAACAGGATTCATAGTTTAATTAAATAATAATATGAATTGGATTTACATTGGACAATTAAATATAAATGTGATTTACATTTAGTTTCGAATGGGTGAATATGATTCATAATTAAAATGATTTGTTTGCAATTGTCACAAATAATTTGCAAATTATTTGGTGATATTTTGTTGATAAATAATTCTATGAATAAAGATTTAATGTAATAAGATTATAAAGGAGATTAGAGAGAGAAAAATCTCTCTGCAATCCACAAATTGGGCGTCTACTCGCTAAATGAGGAAAGGAGACTATCTCCTTTCCTCATTCTTGGAAGGTGTCTCTCTTCTTTCCCCTTTATTCATGAGTATGATATTTATTTTGAAATTAAATTTTGAAGTAATAAAGTATTTACTGATTTATTAATTCTAAATTCTATTTTACTTAAAGCACAAGTAAAATCATTTAATCTTCACCACTGATAAATAATTAGGAGTGCATCTCCATCATCTATTTTCCTATAAAAGAAACGTTAACCTAACTCTGACACAATTAAGTTGAAGCAATTGTTGCAACACACTCTCTCCCTCTATGTATCGTCTCTCTCAACTCCTTGTAGTCATCCACCAAGGTGTTGTTGAGAGTGCAATCATCATTTCATTATCGTCGCACTACCGAACCAATCGCTCGTAGTTCTCCATCTTCTTCGACGCTTCAAGCACGCAAAGGAGACATCGAATTTCATGAAACAAAATCAAGAGGTTCACTGCTCAGATCGTCTCTTTCGATTGTAGGAAGCACATGTCTCAGCCATGAAGGATATGGGAAATCCTTAAGCGCATCACGGAAGCGTGATGATCGCATCTAATGCGATCGGAGCGACTAGTTGCACTAGTTGCTAGGTGCAGCGGAATTTAAAAATTTTAAATCATATAATGAAACCACATGATCCCAAGAACATTTCTTGGATCGTTTCATCTAACGACAAAGTATTAGAAATACCTCTTGAAGCATGGTTGCGATCGCTTGATCTCTAAAGCAAGAGATCCTCCTGACTCAAGTTCGATCCACGAAGATGGCACTTGCGGGCGTGATGATGAGACACGTGCTTCCCATAATCCACGATGAAGATCCAAGCCTTGAATCTCTTGATTTCGTCCAACGAAATCCGACGTCTCCTTGTGCCAGAAGCTCCAAGGTAGACGAAGATCCACGAGCAATCAAGGCGATAGCACGACGGCGTAACTATGACTGCAATTTTCTCAAACTTAAGGTGGACGATCACCCTTAGAATGAGAGAGATGACGTGAGAATGGGGAGAGAGAGAGAGTAGACGTATATTTCAAGGGCTAGGGCTGCCCCTTCTTATATATTAGTTTAGGAGTCCATGGATCACAATCCATGGGATACACAAAATCAATGGTTAGATTGATTTGTGTTTTCAATCAATAGCCATGATCATTGTTGTTTAATAAAAGAACAACTTATTAATTTATATTAATTATATGTTTCATTATCATCAACATAATTTAACTCAATAAAATTAATTATCACAAGATAATAAAAAAGGATAATAATCCTCTCCTAAAAAGGGGGGGCGTCACCCATGACCAATTCAAGGGTGACACCACCCTTTTATTTGGGGATTTTTATCTCCTTTTTATATTATCTCATTATCTCTTATTTATTTGCAATAACAGTTATTGCAAATATATTCACTAAATTAATTCCAAATTAATTAACGAATATTTCAATCATGTCATTGTAAAATTGTGAATCACATTCACAATCCAAACAAAAATGTAAATTACATTTCCAATTAATTGTTTAATGTGAATCTAATTCACATTAACAATCAAGTAATAAATATTATTTACAAATGTGCTCTCTCTAATATAGTTTAAATCATATTTGTAATATACACTGATATTATGGATAGCATGGATAGTACTATCCACAATCTGCATTTCCCTGATAATTAAATCTCATTTAATTATCTTGGATAATCATTCTCATAATATGAATCTTATTCATATTATTCTTGATAATTAAATCTCATTTAATTATCATCATCTTATTGCTTGGATACATAATTCATCAAAGGAATTATTCTTGAACTCGTTCAAGAATAGTGTGCTTTCTCCGCAGATACTTGGAGATAAGGACAAGGTGATTGTATTGTTCCACGTATAGTGACTTGGACATTGCGATCATATCTTAAATCCAGATCTTACGGACCTCTCATAGATGCTTGATTAAATCAAGTCCGTAAACTTAATCTTCTCATTGCATTTGAATCTTATTCAGATCAATGTTCAACACTTGGACTGAGATCAAGTTACTTCTCTACTGGAAGGAGTCACTAAAATCCAGACCTATTTCATCACTCCCTCGGAATGAAAGCGTCATGGTTATACAATCATTTATGATCACATCACCCTCAGGTATTCCCAATACATGTACATCCTGCATACTTGAAGACCTTGAATAAACCCGAAGTTATAGATCTCTTTTAGTCTGTCACCTTCAGGGTTTTATCATTAATATTCTCATTTGATCATTGGGATTTGGTTTCGATCATATACTTTCCAAAAGCATATATCATACCTCTAAATTCTGTCAAGCTTCATAAGTTAGACAACCATGCATGGAATTTATCGATCCCAATATCTCATGAGTGAGCTCATGTCTTCCGGTTCAGAAGTGAACCTGTATGATCCCTTTGAGAGATCGTATTACTCATATGCCCTTATATGCACACCAGATTGCCAGTATTTAGACCTTGATTATGTCATCAACTTATTGGTCTACCAAATGTACATACTCAGACATATAGTAACACATATGTCTTCGGTCAGAGGATGTGTGCTTATATCGTGACAGCATATGATGTAGGACTTTGGTTATCTCGATCTCCTTAAGTCAACTCTTTGACCTAACTAATCTGACACCTCCGAATTTCTATTCCTATGCAGAGGACCTGCATCAAGAGGTCGGTCAGATATCAACCTTTAGAGATAGGATTGCCATCTCCCACTCAGGCTGGAGATCACATCTTGATGATCATTTGACGGTGCTTGATGAGTCCTCAATCTAACTCTTTAGATATTCATCCAAGCACCAGCCTCTATGATTCAACAATTGAATCAACAGCTTTATGATGTCAAGACAACCACGATACATAACCCTATTTGTACAGAGGGTCCTTATAGTGCATTCATTTACCTAATTTCAGACATGGAGTGAAATAAATCAATAACTTTTATTGATATATCAAATATTACAATAACATTTATTGTAGGAATGGTTCGCCCAGGGCTCACATGTCCAACAATCTCCCACTAGCCCTCAGAACCATTCAGGTACAATCCTTAAACCCATACTCATTACATGTTGGTCGAAAACCTTCTGTGTCATAGGTTTGGTAAGAGGATCAGCAATGTTGTCGGCAGAGGCCACCTTGGTGATGACGATGTCACCACGCTTTTGAATCTCCCGAATGATGTGGTATTTCCTTTCTACGTGCTTGCTCTTTTGATGCCACCTGGGTTCCTTCGCCTGAGCAATGGCTGCCTCTAGGATCTAGGCATTGGCATTGCCATAATGATCAATCACCCTCTAGGATCTTGATCGATCAAGATGCTTGCCTTTTCAAGTCTAGTGATGTTATTAGTAACTCATCTTTAGGTGAATGATCGTGTGATGATTCATACTTAGAAGGGCTGATTATGAGCAATTAGTCTCGTAAATGTGATTGATAATTTTAATTGTGATCAATTAGCTTCATAATCTTTATCAATGGCATGGTGATATTGTTTAAAATGCGATTGATCATCCTCTTCCAACTAATCAATCAACCACCACTTAATATTCTATAAGTGGTGTGGTTGATCATTTTTGTAGCTTAATTTATACTTTTGGGGTTCTCATCCCTAGTGATTGTCATTTAGTGGGTTTAAGATTTAGGTTTTAGCTTTTAAAGGAAAAGTTTGGGTTTCTTCCTTGGATATGCGAATTCACTTTTCTGAACTTTATTCCATTCTTTAATTACAAAAATGTTGCTAATAGAAAATCTCATAAGTTGAGTTGTTTTTATTACTACAAATTAATGGATTGTGGTTGCAGATTTGTTTAACTATGCGTTCGTCCATTAATTTTTAAGCATGTGATGATAACTCCATGTAAGCATTATAACATCCCCTCGCATGGTCTCTTCTTCTATTGAAAATATTTTTTCTGTAAATAAACATGTTCCTATGTTGTGTGATTGTGGTTACTTTTCTAAAAAGTCTGAAAGTCTAGTGAATTGAAGGTTGGGATTTTATGGAAGCTCTCACTATAGTAGATATAAGTTGAGGATATCCATGGATATGGTTTCATGTAGTTAGAGATGTCTGCAATTGCATTGAGATCTACTACCTCTTGAAGTTATTTTTTGAATTTAGAGGATTTCTCGGCAAATAAGGTGTTTTCGGGGGATGCCACAATGATCTGTCGAAGTCCTTTACCTTTTGAAGTTTATCGGAGTATTTCTTGGACTATGGTGTTTCCGGGCATTGTCATTGCCACAATGATCAAGTAGCTTCTAGGACCTTGATCGATCAGGATGCTTGCCTTCGATCTTTTCAAGTCTAGTGATGTGATCAGTAACTCATCTCTGTGTGATCAATCGTGTGAGGATTTATCCTTAGAAGGGCTGATTATGAGCGTTAGTCTCGTAAATGTGATTGATAATTTTAATTGTGATAGATTAGCTTGATAATCTTGATCAATGACATGGTGATATTGTTTAAAATGTGATTGATCATTCTCTTCCAATTGATCAATCAACCACCACTTAATCTTCTATAAGTGGTGTAATTGATCACATTCTGTATCTTAATCTATCCTTTTGGGGTTCTCGTTACTGGTCATTTAATAGATTTAGGATTTAGGGTTTAGCTTTTAAAGGAAAACTTTGGGTTTCTTTTTTGTATATGTAAATTCATTTTTCAGAACATTATTGCATTGTTTCATTACAAAATTGTTGCTAATAAAAAATTCCTTGGGTTGAGCGGTTTTTATCACTACAGATTAATGGATTGTGGGTGCAGATTTGTGTAACTATGTGTTCTCCCATTAACTTTTAAGCGTGTGATGACAACTCCATGTAAGCATTATAACATCCCCTTGCGTGGTCTCTTCTTATATTGAGAAGGGTTTTTTTTCTGTAAATACATGTGTTCCTATGTTGTGTGATTGTAGTTACTTATCTAAAAAGTATGGAAAGGTTGGGATTTTGTGGAGGCTCTCACTATATTAGATATAAGTTGAGGATATCCATGGAAATGATTTCATGTAGTTAAAGATATCTGCAATTGCATTGAGATCTACTACTTCTTGAAGTTATTTGTTGAATTCAGAGAATTTCTTGGTAACTAAGGTGTTTCTGGGGATGTCATTTCCACAATGATTGGTCGAAGTCCTTTACCTATTTAAGTTTATCGGAGGATTTCTTGCTGGCTAAGGTGTTTCCAGGCATTGTCATTGCCATAATGATCGATCAGCCTCTAGGACCTTGATCGATCAGGATGCTTGCCTTTTTCAACTCTAGTGATGGGATCAGTAACTCGTCTCCGGGTGATCGATCATGTGAGGATCCATCCTTAGAAGGACTGATCAAGAGCAATTAGTCTCGTAAATGCGATCGATAAACGTAAATGTGATCGATTAGATTGATAATCTTGACCAATGATATGGTGATACTGTTTAAATACGATTGATCACCCTCTTCCAACTCATCAATCAACCACCAGTTAATCTTCTATAAGTGATGTGATTGATCACATTTTGTATCTTAATCTATCTTTTCTGGGGTTGTGATTGTCATTTAATGGCAACTGAAGATAAAGTTGGCAAACTTTATGTCTGGGGCAGTTTGAGGATTTTCAGGACTAGCCCAAGAAAATAAAAATCCAAAAGAACAATTATAAGGAAGCCACCACTATAAAAGTGCTCTTGTTACTGCTAGAAAGAAAGAAAATAAATGGCAATGATGCTGAAAATGAATGGATTAGGTGATCCATGATTATTTCATGCCTGCAAAAATACTTATGGAAAAGATCACATGGCTATTACTTATGGGTCTCATCATATTGTGTTTGGGAAAACGAGTATATCCATCTTTAAAAAATTTTCAGATTCATGATGTCATACGTGTTCTTGATATGCTCTCAATTTTTTAATGTGTAAGCGAGATCACGAGGAGTAAGTATATTTTGGATTTTTATAGTGACTGTTGTGTGTTGCAGGATCAACTTGATTTATGATGGATTGTATCAGTTGCTGTTGAGATATCAATTATCTTTATTGTTGTTTCATATTTAGTATTTCTTTTTTCTTATTATTGTAATTTGCCCAATAGGTTCATCTCCTATATAAGAGAATCCTAGGGCCTCTCATTATGTATGATTCATTTTTCCCTCAATATGGTATCGAAGCGACGGTCCTAGACCGGAGTTCTCCTACCCACAAAACCCTAACCCTACACGCACGCTATCCCCCTCCTTCGTCGCCCCACTCTCCTACGAAACCCCAGGGCCATCACACGGCGTCGGGAGTTGTCCAGACCTCCAGGCCGTCCCCCAGGGGCGCCGCCCGGTCTCCAGGATTGTCGCCAGGCCTCGGGAGCCATAGTCCAGGCCCTTGGGCTGCAACGCCGACCTCCGACACTGCTAGACGGCCACCAGGCGGTCACCCCCCCTCCCTCCCCCCCCCCCCCCCCGACCTCTTGGTTGTAGTCAACCCTCCCGTACGCTTCTCTGCAAACTGTTCCGTTGTCAGATTTTGACTGGAAACCGTGATTTCAGACCTGTAAATCACATTTTCCAGCCCTAACAAGCAGAGATGATTGGTGGGGATGGTTGTATAAGTCTACACGTACAACCAATCCCCCTATATGATTGTGTAGATGTGTTCCAATCAGTCTACTCTCCAGTAGAGTTCCGATATTTGGCTACCATTATGTCAAAGAACAAGAGTGAAATCTTTTCGCCCGGAGACTTCAAGGGTTCGACTCCCATTGCTAAGATGGATGGGACCAAGTATGAGTTGTGGTCCATGCAGTTTTTCACTCTCATGCAGTACAACAACATGGAGCACATACTGACAGATCCAGAGCCAACGGATAAGACCGGGGTAAATTCTTCTTGGAAGCAAGATGAGGCATATGCGCGTGTTTGGCTATGTGGGACACTCACCACAGAGATAGCCAATGACATTCTGAACCAGCCCACCGCCAAGGCGATGTGGGACATTTTGGCCTCCACCTATGCTCAAGCGAAGAATGAGGCCAAGATTCTTCAGCTACAGTTTGACATCAGCGAGCCTTCAGATACTCTTGCTTCACAGGCCAATCCTCGCCTGGATGATATAGTCTCACATATTCAAGAGATTATGACTCCTTCTGCTACAGACACTGCTGTCGTAGGCCCGTAGCCACATCCTCTTCGAGCTCCTCAGGTATTGTTTATGCTTTCATTGGTAGTATTGGTGCATATGTGACAAAATGGATTATGGACTCTGGTGCTTCTCATCATCTTTGTGGGGACAGAGCTCAGCTAAGATCCTACAGGACCATACTACATGGTAGATGGGTTGTCATTGCCGATGGAGACCACCTAGCGACTACAGGACATGGGGAGGTGCGTTTGACGCCATTCGTGCGTCTTCAGAATGTTTTATATGCTTCTGACTTTCTGATGAATTTACTTTCTACTAGTCAGATTACTAAGGATCTGCATTATCGTGCCATCTTTGACTCATCGTCTCTTGTATTTCAAGACATACTCACGGGCAGGGCGATTAGATGTGGTCGTGAGCAACGAGAACTCTATAGACTGGTCCAACCTCCTCATGTTGGCATTTCTACTATACCTATTGGACCAGTCTCTCCTAATATGTGGCATCTTCGTTTTGGTCACCTTCCTCTGCAGAAGCTATGTCATTTACTCCCTCAGATTTCCACGAGATCCTCCTTTCAGCGTGAGGCATGTCAGCTTGGGAAGCATCATCATAAAGCATTATCCGTATGCACAAATTTCACAGTGGAAGAAAACATTCTGCACTTCATTTATAAGATTTTTGATCACATCCTCTGCTTCAGATTTATTCTTCAACAAAACACCCATGACAATCGAGAAAAATCATCAACCACAACTAAATAAAACCTGTGTCCCTGGTGATCAGGGACACGACTCAGACCCCAAATGTCGGCATGAAATAATTCAAAAGGGGAGCTACTGCTCCGAGACCGACGACTAGGGAAAGTAGATCTGTGATGCTTTCTCAACTGACATGCTTCACACTGAATAGAAGAATTCGATGAAATCTGTGGCAAGATATGACACAACTTCTGAAGAGGGAGGTGGCCAAAGCGTAGATGCCATGCAAATGGAGAGACTGGTCCACTGGGCTTAGAGGAGACGCCAACATAGGGGGTTCAGACCAAACGATAGAGACCATCCTGCTCACGGTCACAATCAATTACCTACCCCTAAAAATGTCCTGAAAAACAAGAGACAATGGGTCAAAAATAGCGTGACAGTGCAAATCCTTCGTAATATGACTAATAGATAGTAAATTCATCGAAAAATATGGAGCACGCAATACATTATGTAGACGTATAGAGGGTGTTAAAGTGATCTCCCCCTGTCTAACAATGGGAGAATGGGTCCCATCTACTATCACAACAGATTGCTCCGGTGGAACCTCCCTGTAGGATGCAAGTTTATCTCTCTCGACAAAGATGATGTGTCGCATCGGAGTCCATAATCCATTCTGAAATGTCAGATCCATGACAAGAAGTAAATGCATAAGCACTACTTGAGGTGCTATCGGTAGCTGACGTACTGGCAGAAGCTGAAGCAGCTATGTCCGAGTGGCCTCCTGGAGAATCTAGAGGCAGGAGGCATGATATCTCGTAGCCTAGCAACAAGTTCCTCAAACCTCTAGTCTGAAGCAGATGTTTGTGGAGGTGCAACATGCTCGACTATACGCGCCGATGTTGGAAAATCATGCTTAAATAGCATGTATCCTCCATATGACCTGGACGATTGCAGAACGTACATGGCTGATGAATGCGGCCACCTCTACCACGAGGAACATGACCACAGAACGAAGAAGAGGCCCCTCTGCCTCTGGAGGCCTCCATCGCCTAAGGAGACTGAGTGCTAGCAGGAGACGGGATTGTAACTCTGCTAAGCCTAGGGTACACTTCCTCCATTGGAGGAATAGTAGCATCTACAAGAATCTGCGAGCGAGCAACATCATATTCAGGGTCAAGTACCGCTAGTAAGACCCCCACCATGGTAGCATTTTGAAACGTCTTCAGCTGCTCGCGAGTCACCGTAAGGGGAATGATGCTGTAGAGCTTCTCAAACATCCTTCGCAAGGATGTATACAACGAATGCAGAGGCCGACCATTCTGCTTGATTGCAAATATGTCATGCTGGAGTTGAAGGATCTTGGTCTCATTTCACACCTGTGAGTATGTGGCTGCAAGGATGTCCTACATCGCCTTAGCAGTGGACTGATGGAGTACATCATTAGCAGTCTCCATCATCAGTGTGCCTGAAAGCCAGATTTGGCATATGAATCATCAGCCTCCCAGGAGGCATAAACCTCGTTTTTCTCTGTCGGTTCATCTTCGGTAAGAATGTGCTTCTTACCATTTGACTTCGTGAGACTCATGAACTGCATTGCCCAAAGCTCTTAGTTTGTCCCATCCTCTTGACAATGGGCGCTGGACCTTTGGAAGCACCTATGGAGAGCATGTCGACATTGTTTTCGGACATGGTTGCAGAGATATAGAACTAGGGTTTGTAGACCAAGGAACAAATGTCTACAGAAACATCCGAGGATTTGAGTGCATATGTAGACTTATGCACTCAAAATAGACGACAATAAAGAGGAGTTGGCGGCGAGAGGGGGGGGGTATCGGCGGTGAAAGAGAGAGAGATGGTAGGCAGCGTCGGTGTTGAGAGGGTTGGGGGGTGTCGGTGTTGAGAGAGGAGGGGGGGCAGCAACGGAGAGAGAGAGAGAAGTGGCTGGGCCGGCGGCGGCGGAGAGAGGGTGGAGGGTGGTGGGCAGCTAGGGTTTAGGTTGGCTCTGATACCATGTTGGAAGAAAAGTGTTCATTGTTTATTCCAGAGAACCCTAGGCTCTCTTATATAGAGAAGACCTATGGTAAATTACATGAGATGGACAAAAGAAAATAAACGTAACATAAAAAGTACATAGAATCTAGAAATATCTCCACAAATGGAACTGTCATGGCTATACAATCGATTAAGATTACATCACCCTCGAGTATTCCTAATACCCGTACATCATGTATACTGGGAGACCTATAATAAAGCTGAAGTTCTGATCTTATTTGAACTGTCTCCTTCAGGATTTTATCATTAAGTTTCTCATTTGATCATATTGAGAGTTGGTATCGACATATGCTTTCTAAAAGCATATATCATACATTCAAATCATGTCTTCTTTACAAAATAAGACGACCAACATTGGAATTTGGTTTATCTCAATTCCTCGTATTACTCACATGTCCTCGTATGCACATCAGCTCGCCCGTGTATAGACCTTGATTAGGTCTTCAACCTAATGATTTGCCTAATATGCATACTTAGATATATAGTAATACATTTGTTTTCTATCAAGGGATGCGTGCCTATATGTGATAACATGCGACATAGGTCTTGGTTATCTCGATCTCATAAAGTCAACTTTTTGACTTAGCACATCCAATAGCTCCGAATCTATACATCTATGTAGAAGACCAGCATCAAGAGGTCGATCGGATGTCAGCCTTTGGAGTAAGGATTGCCATTTCCTTCTCCAGCTAGAGATCCTTCTTGATAATCACATGACGGTGCAGTTGAGTCCTTCATTAACTCTTTAGATATTCAACCATATAACAACCTCTATGATCCAACCTTTGGATCAACAACTGTATGATATAAAGATGGCCATGCTACATAACTCTAATTGTACTAAGGGACCTATTATGCAAATATGTTATTCTTCATTTCAGATTAAGGAATGATCTACAATAACTTTAATTGCATAATGGCTTATTGTGGGCTCACATGTCGAACAAAACAAGATTCCAATTACACTAACAACAAAAGAAATTCGACCGAAATTTCGGTCATTTTGGTCATTTTGTACTAGGGCCCCCATATTTCGGTTATTTCGACCATTTCGATCGAATTTTGATTTTGAAAGGATATCGATATTCGATAGAAATTCGACCGAATTTCGCTGAAATTTGAGGCCATGCAAGTAATGTCAGAATCATGAATTAGTTGGCATACTTAAAGTATTAAACATGCACACATGCATAAGAAACAATCAGATAAATGCAACAAGAATGAAACACATGATATTAGTGTACATTGATGTTAAATTAGGTCGGCCCGATCCGAACCCAGCCCATTTTGTTTGGGTCAGGTTTGGACTTGTGCCTGGAATTGAAAATAAAATGGGCATAGGCCCGACCCATTATCCCATATTCTTAAGTGGGCTTGGGCCGAGCCAACTTAAACCTGACCCGACCTGGCCCGATGCCCAATCTTAAGCGCACCATATCACCTATGCAACCACACATGGGAACAGACAATCCTCATGCCTAAAATCGCATACCTACCGAGTGTCACACCAGAAAGTAATGCAATCACTTTGTGCCAGCCACATGATGTTGGCCCGACACCATATCTCTGTGGAGAACGGGCAAGAAAATAATAAATGATCAATTTCCTCTCTTGCCTCTTCTCATGTCGCATGTAACATCCTCCAAACCCCACGACTGCCCCCAACGACCCTTGGTAAGGATCCTCCTAAATCAAAAGAGCTACATGAAGACCTTAACACTGTTTGGCACACAACATCGCCATACCAATCCTGAGTCCACAAGTACCTCTTCGTCCACCACCTCCCCCTCCCCCTACCAAACAAAACTATAGGCCTTCCGCATCGAGAACTAGCCATCACCACCCCATGTATAATGGTCCTCATCCGAAGACGGACTCTCACCCTGTAACAGCTTTGCTTGCAGCGATAGGAACTCCTCAACCCTCTGATCCAACAATGTAGATATGAATATCGGAGACTAGGCCCTACGATTCCAAACCTGTTGCACCCACACCTCGTTGTCCTCTGCCAACCTCATGAGGCGTGTGTATCGCTCCCTCGACAACCCATCTCCCATCCAGTCGTCCATCAAAAAACGGAACCGCATGACATCCCCCAACACTGGTCTTATCCTGATAGCAATCTCTGGAATAATTGCAGTAATCCCTTCCAAAGGGATGAGGGAAGAGGCCCTGGGACAACCTCCAGCAAGATGGTAACACCATAGATCCTCCTGAGCAAGCGGCATACTGGGTCCTGTGATTTCCCCCATATTTTCACAACCCACTTTGTTATAAACGCTTTATTCATCTTCTACATGTGTAACACTCTCGGTACACCCTGCCTCTTGACCGACATCACCCTATCCCACTCCACCATGTGAAAACCCTTCTTACCTTGCCTCCCATCTGACCTGAAAATCTCCTCATCAATGTCTCAATCTTTACGCGTACCCCATTCGACAACGATCTTGTAGAACAAAAAAAAGATCAGGATGGCCAAACGAACATGCTTCAACAGCACCAACTTTCCCCTTAGATAGCATCATCACCTTTCCAACATGTCATCCTCTCCGCCAATTTCTCCAGCAGCCCCTTCCAATCAAGGGACTTCGACTTTATCTCCATTAATGGAAGCCCCATTTATGCAATCGATAGAGCCGCCATGGGGCCATGGTTTTAAAAAACGTGCCTCGAGGCACTGAGGCGTACGCCTGGAGGCGGTTTTTTGAGAAAACTGCCTCGAGGCGCCCGCCTCAAGCTGCCCATGTGAGGCGTGCGCCTCGAGGCGCTGAGGCGGTCCTCGAGGCGTCGAGGCAGTGAGGCGGTCTTGAGGCGCTGCCTCGGGCTGCATAAGTTTGATACCCTATATTTTATATTTTTATATTAATTTTTATGATATCTTAAGTATAATATTAATTTTTAATAACTTGGTTTGATATATTGTCATATATATATTTATTTTATATTTAAAAATATACATTATCTATTGTATTAATTGTTAGCTAGTCATATAACACATATAACACAACATAGACATTATATATTGTGTATATTAATAATATATGTTAGTCACATAAGTTTGCTTCATCCATATACATAAAGGGAAGTGTTACATATCGACAAAAAGTTCACCCACCAACATTAATGGAGGTCATAATAAGCTTTGCATTTTATATGGATGATAATATGAATTAGGATTCAAAGTAAATCATGCAAAGAATATTATATATTCTCGTTCTCATAGCATATATGGTGAATATGTTGGGAATATCTAAATTTATGATTTTATAAATATATAATTATGCTTAATTATATTTTATGTATATTTTCCTATATAGATCGGGGCTTACGCCTCGACCGCCTCGAGGCTTACGCCTCGCCTCGTCAAGGGAAAACCGCCTCGATCCGCCTCACGTTTTTTAAAACCATGCTCGATATTGCTCAGCGTAACTATATAGTTATAGAAAAGGAGATGCTTGTAGAAGTATTCACCTTGGATAAGTTCAGATCTCACTTAATTGGATCCAAGGTGATTGTGTTCCCTGACCACACATCACTACGATACTTAATGGAAAAGAAGGACGTGAAGGCGCGTCTTCTTAGGTGGATTCTGCTTATCCAGGAGTTTGATTTGAACATTCGTGATAAACCTGCAAAGAAGAACGTAGTAGCTGATCACCTCTCCCGTCTCGAGGATCTTAATGCTTCTGATGATGCGCCAATTCGAGAATCCTTTCCTGATGAGTCGATCTTTGCTGTCGACTCACTCCCATGGTACGCCAATATCGTGAACTATCTTGTCTTCAAGAAAGTTCTCGAAGATTGGCCCAAGAGTCACATAGACCGACTGAAATCGGATTCAAGACATTACCATTAGGAGGATCCAATCCTTTTCTTTGAAGGACCGGATTGTTTTTGGAGACGGTGTATTCCTAAAGAGGAATATCAGAGTGTCCTTACTTTATGCCACAGTCTGGAGGCAGGAGGACACCACTCCGGCAAGAGGACCGCATGGAAGGTACTTCAGTGTGGCTTATACTGGCCGACTCTGTTTCGCGATGCAATCACCTTTACGAAGTCGTGTCCAATATGCTAGCGAATGGGAGGAACCGTTGGTTCCAACGATGAGATGCCGATGTAGCATGTCATCATTTGTGATGTCTTTGATATCTGGGGCATCGACTTCATAGGTCCATTCCCTGTTAGCCACAGATTCGAATACATCCTTCTGGTGGTGGATTCTCTGTCAAGGTGGGTGGAGGCTATCCCAACCCAAGCCGTAGACAATAAGACTGTCTATAAATTCATTAGAGATCACATCATCTCTAGGTTCAGGATTCCCAAAATGTTGATATAATATGTGGGTAGCCACTTCGTATATAGAGATGCGAAAAAGCTCTTAAAGGATTATGGCATCGAACACCGTGTCGCTAGTCCTTGCCATCCACAGATCAATGGCATGACAGAGGTGTCGAGTAGGGAGTGGAAACAATATTACATAAGTTTGTCCGTCCAGACAGGAAGAACTGGTCTCAGATTTTGTATTAGTTCCTATGGGCTTATAAGACAACTTATAAGACACCATTAGGAACCTCCCCATTCAGGATGTCATTTGGAAAGCCATGCCATTTACCCGCAGAATTAGTGCACAAATCGGAATCGATTGAATCCAAATTTACGAGAGGTAGTGAAGAAGGAGATAAAGAAATGGTACGATGCGGGTTTTATTTATCCCATCTCCGACTCCAAATGGGTAGCTTCAATCCATTTTGTTCCAAAAAAGTCGGGAATTCAGACGACCACCTATGAAGACAGAGAGGAGATCGTGACACGAGTACCCACATCGTGGCACGTCTACGTGGATTACAGACGCCTGAATGCCGCGATGAAGAAAGATCATTTTCTCCTACCATTCATTGATCAGATCTTAGAGAGATTAGCGGGGAAGGAATTCTTCTGTTTTATAGATGGGTTCTCGCGCTACAATCAAGTAGCCATAGCTCCCGAGGACCAGGAGAAAACCACGTTTACATGCCCCTTTGGTACCTACGCTTTTAGGCGTATGCTCTTTGGGTTATGCAATGCTCCTGATTCTTTTCAAAGGTGCATTATTGCAGTATTCGCCGAAATGGTCGGCGAATTCCTGGAAGTCTTCATGGATGACTTCTCGGTCCACAGTGATTCCTTCGATTCCTGTCTTAGGAATCTGGACCGAGTCCTCAAGTGGTGTTATGAGCTCAAACTGGTACTCTCATGGGAGAAAAGTCACTTTATGGTGACAGAGGGCATTGTGTTGGGGCATGTTATCTCCAAGAGAGGAATGGAGGTTGACCCTGCCAAGGTGTATGTGATCAGACGACTCCAGCCACCAACTAACGTGAAACAGTTGCGGTCCTTCTTCGGGCATGCTGTATTTTATCGAAGATTTATCAAAGGATTTTTTAAAGATTGTCCGACCGCTAACTGAGCTTTTAGGCAAAGACATGGAGTTCAATGTTGATCGCAAATGTCTTAAAGCCTTTAAGCAACTACAGAAGATGATCATGGACGCCCCTATCCTACAAGCCCCAGATTGATCTCTGCCTTTTGAGATCATGACAGACGCCTCAGACTTTGCATGTCGTCCCGTTCGCCATACACTACGCAAGCAAAGTGCTCGATACTGCTCAGCGTACCTATATAGTTATAGAAAAGGAGATGCTTGTAGAAGTATTCACCTTGGATAAGTTCAGATCTCACTTAATTGGATCCAAGGTGATTGTGTTCACTGACCACACATCACTACGATACTTAATGGAAAAGAAGGACGCGAAGGCACGTCTTCTTAGGTGGATTCTGCTTATCCAGGAGTTTGATTTGAACATTCGTGATAAACCTGGAAAGAAGAACGTAGTAGTTGATCACCTCTCCCGTCTCGAGGATCTTAATGCTTCTGATGATGCGCCAATTCGAGAAACCTTCCCTGATGAGTTGATCTTTGTTGTCGACTCACTCCCATGGTTCGCCAATATCGTGAACTATCTTGTCTCCAAGAAAGTTCTCGAAAATTGGCCCAAGAGCCACATAGACCGACTGAAGTCGGATTCAAGACATTACCATTGGGAGGATCCAATCCTTTTCTTTGAAGAACCGGATTGTTTTTGGAGACGGTGTATTCCTCGAGAGGAATATCAGAGTGTCCTTACTTTATGTCACAGTCTGGAGGTAGGAGGACACCACTCCGGGAAGAGGACCGCATGGAAGGTACTTCAGTGTGTCTTATACTGATCGACTCTGTTTCGCGATGCAATCACCTTTACGAAGTCGTGCCCAATATGCTAGCGAATGGGAGGAACTATTGGTTCCAAGGATGAGATGTCGATGTAGCCTGTCACCATTTGTGATGTCTTTGATGCTTGAGGCATCGACTTCATAGGTCCATTCCCTGTTAGCCACATATTCGAATATATCCTTCTGGTGGTGGATTCTCTATCAAGGTGGGTGGAGGCTATCCCAACCCAAGCCGTAGACAATAAGACTGTCTATAAATTCATTAGAGATCACATCATCTTTAGGTTCGGGATCCCAAAGTGTTGATATCAAATGTGGGTAGCCACTTCGTAAACAGAGATGCGAAAAAGCTCTTAGAGGATTATCGCATCGAACACCGTATCGATAGTCCTTGCTACCCACAGATCAATGGCATGGCAGAGGTGTCGAATAGGGAGTGAACCATATTACAGAAGCTTGTCCGCCCAGACAGGAAGAACTGGTCTCAGATTTTGGATCAGTTCCTATGGGCTTATAGGACAACTTATAAGACACCATTAGGAACCTCCCCATTCAGGATGATATTTGGAAAGTCATGCCATTTGCCTGCAGAATTAGTGCACAAATCGGAATGGGCAATTAAAAAGGTCAACTGGAACACACCTAGGGCAGAGATAAAGAGAGATGGATCTGAATGAGCTTGTGGAAGTCAGAAACTGGACATACGACAACAGTGTGGTGTACAAGGACAAAGTAAAGCATTGGCATGACAGATATATCAGACGAAAGACCCTTGTTCCTGGACAGAAGGTATGATTGTTCAATGCAAGGCTGAAGGTTTTCCAAGGCAAGCTTAAATCCAAGTGGACGGGCCCATTCACAGTCCGTGTTGTGCATGATAGTGTATGTGTTGAGATCTCAGATCTCACAGATGATGCACAGACATTCCTAGTCAATGGACAACTGCTGAAGCACTTTGTCGAACCCAATGAACAATTAGTCCATGTTGAGGAGATTGTATTCATGCGCGGGACTGATTCAACAAATACACATAAAGCCGCACATGAGATCTTGAAGCAATGAGCTCTCGCCATCAACAACATCTAGAAAGATTCAGACCACGATCCTTGTATATACCTACCATTTCTGTATATTCTTTCCCTCCCTCCCGCGACTCTAATCACTCTCCCCAGCTTCATATATTTCCATCTACGACTATACTTTGGATGACCAAATCCTAAGTATAAGGGGGGGAGAGTCACCTGAATCTATTCACTCTTCATTGTACATCCTTCTGATCACATCAGTCCTCATACACCCTCCTGTCCTATACTTAGGCTGACCTGAGCCTAAGTAGAGCGGGGACCGATGCCCATCATGTACATACTCATCCACTTCCCCTCTTGACCTCGTTTGCCCTATTTTTGATCTTCTTCTACACTTAGGCTGTCAGAGCCTAAGTATAAGGGGGCAAGACGACTTCTATACATTTTTGTAATTTTAGCTCTCCTACGCTTAGCACGAGCTATGTCTTTTTCCTCGCTTTTCGTGCTCTGAGGACATAGCACACGCTAAGTATAGGGGGGCGTGTCTTTGTTACATATATATTTTACCCATAGCTCGTACTTTCGAGTATTTTTGCATATTCTTAGTATATATTACACAATAATTATGGGATGGGTAAAAATGGAGAATTCTTTTTGTAAAATACATGTATACTTGTATATTGTATAATTTGTTATATTTATAAAACTCTCGTAAACTGTTGTAACACAGATGGTATACCAAATTTTAAAAAAAATAAAAAAATGGAAAAATAAAAAATCAAAGGCTTCTTATTTACTTTTACACACCATCTCTTAAAAAGAAAGAAAAAGAGTCTTGCATCTACATCCGCACCACATCTGCATATCTTGCATATGCAAAGTGAAAAGCTAGTAGGTTCTGAACCAAGTTATGAGCAGATATTGAGGAGGGACTTGATTTTAATCCACCTAATTTCAGAGGAACCTTGTAGGAACTAGAGTTAAGATTTCTCATGTCAAGTGACTTAATTCTTTGAGTCCACAAGTCTATGTTCACATGTCATCTTGATTGGTCTAAGTAGAATATCTCGCATACACGTATGATTCTTTTAGACATTGACCTAACTTGGACAAGCACCATGCACGTAGCTCTTCATTGATGAGGTGGTGAGGAGGTAGAATCCTTTAGCTTGGAGTAGCACACGGGTGGAAACATCCGTCCTCCTCTAGGGAGGGTAGTGCATCTCAACCTAGTCTGGTGGTGTTGACGTCTAAGGATGGGATGTTGTGGTTGCAATAATGCTTCAAAAGATGGATAGTCTACTGGCTCAAGAGGAAAAACTCCTGTTGTACATGCTGCACCATGTATATAGTTAAAAAATATAATATTGTAAGAAACTCCAAAATAATAAGACAGGCCGGAAGAGAGAAAATAAAATACCTGTTGGAGTATGTATATTAGCTAGAAGTATGCAGCTGGATGACTTGACTACACTGATCAGACATCCCAGGATAGGTAGCTACACTGGCTACCGTCCATTCTTTTCTCCACCCGTCCTCTTGAGCTGGTCGCACTTGAACTTAGAAGGGAATACCCCGCTCCTCGAGGAAAGAGTTACTGGACCGGGGAATTAGAGTTACCTTGTTAGAGGAGGCTGGTTTTGAGCTATTTCTAATGTGAAGGGCTATTTTACACTTACACAGTACAAGTAGGAATCATAGTCATCAGAAATTTGCATTAAAGATTTGTTCTGACTTGACTATTAAGGCGTCTTGAATAGAAGACTTGTGTAACTAAAAGTCTGTTAGGTCTTAAATTCAGATCCCAATACGGTTTCGCCACACAATTAATCCTAGGGTCGAGTCAAGCTCCATTTTCAACGTCTGATGAAGAAGTTCTCTAGAGGTGGATTGATTCCAATGGTGCTCCCGTTCTCGATCAACCAGGTGGAAGACCAAATGAGAATATAAGCCAGCAAATGGGAGCAGCTGTAGGTGACTATTAGGCAAGATCTGGGAGGATTACATGCCCTCTTGGAGGGTTGGAGGCCGATATTGATGCAGTTGTTGATGAAATTCTCTCCACTAGCTCCAAATCTAAATTGAAGTCAAAGGATGACAGTGGAGATGATGATGATGTTGGTCGTGGTGTACTTGGTGATGGTGGAGAAACATACTCAGGTGGGTCAGGAGGGGGTGGTCGTGGACCACAAGATACAAGATTTGAGGAAGGACTACATGCATGATGTGAATATGTGGGGCGACAGAGGAACACACATAGACAGTTTGTTCCAAGTCCAAGTCCAGGACCTATGGATTACGAGTACGGTCGTAGTCATCGTCCAACCGACAGCTACATGGACAACTTGATATCACCTGTAGGTTCCTTGAGCTGCATGGACATTGACGGTCCATATCGTGGAGGAACGCCAAGTCCTTTAGGCGGATATGGATCGTCGTACGATGAGAGATCATTTGACATCTTCCCGGAATACTTTCATGCTCCTCCTCCAGGACCTCCTCATCCTCCTCAAGCGTATGCACCTCCATCATATTCATATGGTTACAGTGGGTATGGGGGATGTAGTAGCTACAACGGTGAGAACTACCAAGGTAGCCAACCTGAGCAGAGTTAGGGCAGCTTCTTTAGGATGATAGTTATGGTTTCTTCCCTGAGTACATGCCAGTTCCTCCTCCTCCGCAGAGATCTTCTCCTACTCCGTCATCATCGTCCCGAGGATCTCAAGCCTGTAGTTTGCAGCCTCGTCGTGCCATTCGTGATATCGGATCTAGTGCTACTTATTCTTGTCTCGGGATACTCATAGGAAACGATAACCACCAATATATGCAGTATGTGATGGATTACAAAGTCATGTACTCGTACATGACATGCGAGAACTATTGCGAGTTCATTGAATCTGCGATGCGTTATGAGAGACAACAAGGAAGTGGGGGGGGGGGCGATTCAGATCCACCACAGAACTCTGGTTCTGAACCAAACATATCACCAGGTAATATATTTTAATCTTTTATTGCATTGATCATTAATGTGCATGCTCTTATTACTCTACATGAAATATATGTTTTTTTCACTTGTTGAACTTGTAAGACTTTTACTATGTTATTAAGTATTAAGTATTAACAACGATATGTTCGATATAGTGTGCGACATACCGTCATAGTCATAGATGATTAGATGATTGATACGTATGCTATAAACCTATAAGTGTATATCTATTGTTTCGTTGTTTGAAATACTCAGATTAACTCCATTTGCAATATCTAACATATTCTACAATATGACCGATATGATCGATATGGCTAATATGACCAATATGAACAATATAAGGGGTATAGATGAGCAATATTTGTGAAATAGTTGTATTTTTATAAGTTATTTATTATTCTAATAACTTAGAAGATCATAATTTACAATAAAATTGAAAAAATTGGCTTTTTGAGCCATTTCCTCCGAAATTGTCAAAATTTCGGTATTAGAGGTGACTGAAACAAAATCGAAATCGAGATTTTGAACCTTTCTTGATATTATGCAGATCATTCTCAATATTGGCAGAACTTGAATCATCCGAAAGAAGTAATCATGATTGAGATTGGTTCTTGCTTGCTTCTATAACCTTAAACCTCGTGGTGCTATATCTTCTTATTGCTATTCTCATGTCAACGGGCATCATGAAGCTACCACTCCCTTGTCATGTGATCATTTTGAGTAGAATCGATTTGTTCATCAACAACAATAGAATTGAGAACCAGTAATTCCTTGAAATTTCCTTTATTGCTATTGCTCAAGGGAATTATACAGAAGTAATATGCATGACAGGGGAGTGGTAGTACAGTATGTCTACCACACAAAAGACCAGGATTCAAATCCTACTCTTGCAGTGGTCGCGTTAGGTAGTCGACGGCCAACATAAAAAGTAGTCGAATCTATCAACATGGATTTGAGCAAGAATCCATGTAGCTGACCCTACTTATAGTGGGAGAAGGCTTAATACATTTTTACTATGCATACTCTATAGAAGTGACATATTTAGTCACGTGCATTTGTTCAATCGCGTGGTTTATACATTTATATCCTCTGCATGTTGAGGAGTAGCCCAAGAAAATTCCTTTGCTTGAGCGTAAAGTTCTTGCCTCGTGAGCCAAATTATGAATATAGCAGACACAGTCAAAGGTTCGCAAAGGAAGAATAAAGACTTCTGTCTAGAAAAATCACGAAAACAATGGTGTTCCCATCTACCACCTATCGAAGCCATGCATTATTTTGTTGCAAGCATCCATCCATAAAAGAAAAAAGCAATATGGGGAAGAACCTTCTTTAATAGAAGTTATGAGAATCATTATCGGAAGGCCTCCCTCCCATTGGTCTGAACTTAGAATTATTTTCTATCTTGCTCCCCCTACTATTCAAACTTGCAGAGGGACAAAGCGATTTAGGGAATAGTCTATGACCGGACTAAGTCTGATGTGTGACTCCGTGTAAGGTCAACTTGTGACTAATTCAAGGTATCTATGATCTTAACTGGCAACTGTTGAGGGAAAAACAAATCATACATAATGAGAGGCCCTAGGGTTCTCTTATATAGGAAAGGAATCTATTGGGTAAATTACATTGGAGATGCATGGGAAGAGTGATGAATCTGTGATTCATCACTCTTAAAGTTGAAAATAGAGCCTTGTTCCCGAGTAATTAGGAGCATATTTCCGCCAAAATTGCATAATTAGCATTCATGCATGCATTGATAACATCTGCATCTTAACATTTGCGTCTACATTAAATGAGAAGCCAAATCACTTGTAAAATTCACCCTATATGTATATATTTTACGCTAACCGTAAAATCCATAAATTCCCTTTATACTGTATAAATTACTAACAATAACACAAGAAAAATACCAAAAATTGCTAACTTGAATAAATTGCCCAATAAAACCCCAAATCAAGTTGGCGGTCATGAACCTTAGAATGGACATATCTCTCTCATACAATTTCCGATCTAGGTCTACTCACTTCTAAATTAATACGCATTCAGAGACCTTTAAAATGAGACCACTTTCATTAAAATCGGAGCTCATATGCAAAACTTGGGTTCTGAGATCCATTGCACACTATATGTATGTATAATTGTACCCTTGTAACTTAGTACGCTATTTGACCTCCTTTTCGTTTTTTGTCAACATGAAACTTGTATATCTCACCGAGATCTACAATTTTCATGTTTTGAGCTTTCCAAAATTCGGCCATCTTCTCTCCTTTATCTCACATTTTCTTTCAGCCATACAGATCAGGCCACGTGGCACCCTCTGATTGCGCCACCCGGCCCGCTCCACCACCCGCCATGCGCCCCTTTCCTAAGCCGTCCGATCAGGCATCCTCTCTCCATATTTGGGCCTTCCAATCCCGCAACTCTCCATAGCCGTTCGATCGCTCCCCCAGATCCCATCTCGGCCGTTAACGGCCGCCATATCCATAGCCCTCCATGTGGCACGCTCATGGCCATTAGATCATCGTCTTAAGGACCAGATCACCACCGTTCAATCTGCCTCATTTCTCGGCCCTTGGATGATGGTCCAGATCACATCTGGTTCGTCCTTTAGCGCCCTTACCTACTCTCGACACGTGTCTCTCCCTCAACCCTTGATCGTCCTTCCAATGATCTAATCTGTGCCTCTTGTGAGCGCCCATCTCTCAACCGTTGGATCACAAGATCCAACGGCTGAGAAGTCGTCTTCCACCTCTGGTCGCCTTCCTTGCGCATGTCGCCCACCTCGCATCGCCTTCTTCCCCTTCCTATTTTTGGTGCCACTACAGCCACCTTGTTCGCCTATTGACACCTCCATGACGGAGCCCATACTTCTTTCTTCCCCGTCGACCTCTATATCCTCCATGAAGCTCGCCCACGTCACTCCACAACCCCCACGAAACCTCGCCTCCCATCACTGCCACCTCCACCTTCTCTCTATAAAACCATCACCTCCGGCCTCTTTTCACTCGATCTGCCATAACAAGAGGTTCCCCAGAGCTCTTAGCTCCTGATTGGTGACAGAAATTAAGGGCGAAATCGAGCGACGACGGTGATATTCCTTTGACGAGATCCACGACAAAACTCCGCAATGTCGCAGCTCCTCCGACGAGTTGCTCGTGCTCGGGACGCTACCAACCCTTGAGCGAAGACCAAAAAGTTCTTCTCCAAGCTTCTGACCCCAGGTAGATTCCTCCATCATCTCCTCCGATCTCCATCTTCTTCTTCTTTGCTTTTCTTGTGATTTATTCCGCCCCACTGATCATCGTTCCGCTCCTCCGACCATCCACCGAGCTCCGCCGTGGAGCTCCCATCTTCGCATGCTAGTACATCCCCTCTGACAGCACTTCGCACTTCACTCCGACTAAGGCTCCGCCGCCACGTCGGAGGAGGACAACCGAACCATTTCCACTCCGCCCCAGGCCTCTCACCGCATGCGCAAGCACTCCTTCAAGCTTCCATTTTCGGCATCTGTTAACCTTGCAGGAGCCCTATGTCCACTTAACGGAACTTCACCGGAGCTGCATTCGAGCTTCGACGTCTCCGGCTTCCAGACCACCCCCGCTTTATCCAAGACCTCTGGATGGTCCGCCACGTCTCCACGATCGATCCGAGCCCTCCAGGAGTCTCCAGCGAGATGCATTGAGCAAGAGGGAGCTTGGCGGAGCAAGACCACCTTCACCGGAGTTCCGCCAAGTTCGCTGTAGGAGGCGGTGGACCGGAGGAACACGAAGCGCAGTTGCCGTCTGACCCTCTCAATCGGACGGTTCTCGTCTCGACATGTCGCCCGCGCCCTGCCATCGTTGGATTAGGAGGATCCAACGGCCACTGCTCTGCCACGTCGCCCGCACCATCGAGCTCCAGCTGACGTCCGATCACACGAGGATTTGACGTCTCGCAAGAGCCACATCGTCCGCATCGGCCGTCGTTAGATCCATCGTGATCTGACGGATCTCAGATAGCCACGTCGCTTCATCCTAGGAGGCATTAGCCACCGTTCGATCTGACTTGATCCGGCGGTCCCTTGCGCACCACGTCACGCCCTCCGAGCCTCTTCCCCGACCATAGGCTCGGAGTGATCGAAGCTGATCCGAGCCTCCTGAGCCATCCGAACCTCTGCTTGAGCCTCCGGCGCCGTCCGAGCCTAGCTCCGCACGTGTTTCTCACGTGAGGGCTTGGTAAATTACGTATAGGACCTTGGAGGTTTCCAAAATTGCAAATTGGTCTCTGCCAGACACGTCACGCAAGGAGCGCGTGTCTTTGTGGGAATTTTGCATCCACCCCCTCCGCATTATAGGTAATTGCATTTAAGTTATTGTCGGCACATTTTATTTTAGTCACTTTTATTTTCTGTATTGCATTTTGGTCCCTGTCTTTGCATGCATATTTGGGTGTCCATTTCTCATCATTTTTAAATTCTAAAAATTGCATGTTGTAGTTTAACTTGTTTTTTTATCTTGTGTGACACTTGTTTTATTTTTGTTAGTCGTCTGGAATTTAATAATATTAGATTGGTGAAATCTTCCATATTTTGCCCACTGTGTGCCATTTATTTAATATTAAATTTTTTGTAGCTCCAAAAATCATAATAAAATCATATTAGACCTAGGATAAATTACTCTCCACTGTTCCCAATTAGCATTTGCACGTATCACGAGGCCTGAATAAATCAAACAATGATTTGTTTAATTGATTTTTAATAGGTCCAATTCACATGGAATTTGAGGTTTATTAATTTTTCTGGATTCATCATACTTAGATCCATCTAAGATAATTTTTATGTCTGAAAATAATGTGTTTTGTTGTTTATTAAAATTAATTTTGCAAAAATCATCCTGCACTCATCTTTAATTCATATTAATTTCATACAAAGTCTAAAAATCCAAAAAGTTGCAGTAGCTTCATTTTGTTGCATTTCATATTCCGACCAAGTTTCATTATTTTTGGACTTCATTTAACCATATTTCAAATTTACCCTTAAAATTTGGCCTAAAATTGCATTGTTTTTCCTTTATTGTATAAAAATTGCTAAAAAAGACCAAAAATATTCTTTCTGACCTCAAAATTAACTTAAAATTTACCTAAGGAGACAACTGCCTCCCTGAGTTCGACCTTGGGCTTACCCAAGTATAATAAATCTGCCGCTTGAACTTGATATTCCATTTGATTTGAGTGGTTTTTGACGAAGTCTCGTTTACCCGACTGTAACGAACCTAACTTTTAATTTGACCGTTCACTCGCTCGAATTAACAAGGGTAACCGAGGTGGCATCAAAATGACGCCGTTGCCGGGGAGGCATGGCTTAGGTTAATTTTTAGAGAATTTTGGGTGTTGATTTTCCATCCCCGGGTAGTCTGACCCCGGGTTTTCTTGTGAATATTTCTGTCATTTATTTTTGTCTATTTTGTGTCATCCTTTATCTGACCTCTGGTTATTTTAGTGCGAGGAAAACGAGGAGTCGAAGGCGCTTCGCCAAGCGAACCGAAGAATTGTATGTAAAAAATTTGAGGGATTTGTGAGGATTTGTAATTTTCCATTATTTTCACTATTTTGCATCTTTCCAGCGGTTCCAGTTTGGGTTCTCGCATGTGTAAATATAGTGAAAACGTGTCCTCGTGTGCTGTGTGGATTGCTTTTTCGTAGAATAGGCTTGCACTTGCGGCTCTTAGAGCTACTTTAGGACTTGCTTGTGTTCGTAAAATTCTAAGCCCACAATTCGCACTTAAAAGACGCACTTATACCGCATATCTAGTAAAATTCAATCTGTGCTTCACTCACTAATAGAACTGCCTGTCTAGGAACGACTTTTATCGCCTGCATTGCATATAGTATAAAATCTTCAATTCTGTTTTGCATCCTGCATAAAAAACGAAGGAATCACTGTAAGTCTTCTCTACTTGGCATTTCATCATTATTTTATCTTGCATAAGCTTTTCTCGACTCCTTTCCCCTTGATTTTTCAAACTTAGGATAAAAGGAAATTGGGACTGGACGATAGGCGTGCTTTGTGGATTGGACTAATCAAGTGAACACCTAAACTTAAAACCGGGACTGCTAAACTCAGTTGACCAAAAAAATCAATAAAATCGGAAATTTTGCTTGCGGGAGATTAACCCCGACCTTGTCTTAAGGTTGAGTGAGGGTACTTGAGTGTGTGTACACACCCTAAGGCAGAACCCACATCCCTGTCTTCCATATCACGTACCAACGGATCCTAGCAAATATCACGAGTTGAATTTTCTCAGGTTCATTGACTAGCACCAAGTAACCTCCGCCTGTTCGCACGTAGATAGGGTTGAACCAGCGGTACTTCGCGACAAGTTGATATTAACCCCTCGGGGTGAAGTTCCAGCCTTGTCAGCCTCCGTCTGCTTGCAAGTAGATAGGGGAAAGTCTTTGAACCCATCAACTTGGGATAGGAGCGAAGAAAGGAAGGGTGTCGGTATCTTAGGCGACAGGTTAAACATGGAAGATGCATCCGGCTTTGAGCCGACTTCCCTATAGGCCACGTAACCTTTGCTACTTGCTTGAAAAGTCACACTTAAAATCAACTAAATTAATCAGACTCGGTTTCGAGTCCTTCACCGTGTAAGTGTGAAAATCAGGGTTTGGATTCACTTGCTTGTTTCAGGTAGGAGTAAAATCCTATCTTATACTCCCGATTCTCCTTCTCGCCATCCAATATGACTGACTGGGGGGTATCTATTCCCGCTTCGCCCATCTCTCTTTGAGCCCCTCACGAAGTTCATCTTCATCGGATCAAGCGCAACTTGGGCCAACTTGAGCTCACGACCCTCTTGAGTTCGAGATCCCTCACTTCCAGGGTGGTTACCCTTCAACCAACCATTTTCTCTCATCTTATCTCACCGAGGAAGACCATCGCCTCGGTGAGAATGTATTCATTGTTATGCCCTCTAACCTAGACCATTTTCCATTCCTAGGAAAAGAGAACAAGATGCCATCTTAGAAACATCCGGATGAAGAGGAACAAAAAGATGACCCGATACAACAAATCCTTGATGGCCTCGCCACAACCGAACAATAGAATGCAGATCTGGTGGCAAGGATGGGATATGTCATTGCGGCATGAGGAATTGACCGACTCATGGTAGATGCTTACAACCCAGCAGAAAATGAAATGCATAGTTGGTTGGTACCCGTGGTTCCCCCTGAAGCATTCGAGCTGAAGCCCCACTTTCTGAGCCTGCTGCCGAAGTTCAATGGAAATGCTCACGAAGAACCATATATCTTCCTTAGAGACTTCGAACTGGTTTGCAACAACCTTAGTCACCTTAGGGTTGGGCAATATTACAACATGCTGAAGGCCACCCCGTTTGCCTTAGGAGATAAGGCTGCTCATTGGTTGAAAAATCTTGGGGTGAGATGTACGACCTGGATGCAGTTCAAGGATTTATTCTTGAAGAAGTTCTACCCACGCAGTAGGACTAATCAGATGAGAACTAAGATCGTGAGCTTTTCCCAAGGACCCAACGAACCATTCCATGAAGCCATGGCTAGATTTAATAACTTAATTCAGAAATGCCCTTGCCATGGCATTTCAAGAGCGATCTTAGTCTAGACCTTGTTCTGTGGCATGATCTCGAAGATGCAAGGGTTAGTAAGCGCCGCCTGTGGAGGAAGCTATCTAAACAAAAATGAAGATGCTGTATGGAAGATCCTGGAGTAGATGGCGGAAATAGGCAAGTCTCAGGCCATCAGGGCCTATCAGTCGTCTCCCTCGAGCCTATCCAACGAGACAAGTAGGAGGACTGTAGCGGATCTGACAGAGGACCTCATCCACAACATGGAGATGATAGCTTACAAGTTAACCATGGCCGAGCAGATTCATAAGAGGGTCACTGACCTTGAGGCACTCTCGCGATTGCCGAAACAAGTGGAGGAACTAATTGGAAGGGTAGCCGAGATACGGCTACCTGCCCCATCTACACCACATGTACCTATACACCGAGTTCATCTTGTAGAGGAATAAGCACGGGGCCTCAGAATAACTGGGTAGAGGAGCAGCAGGATACTCAACAGGAGCAACACGCACCCCCACAAGTGGAGATAGGATACGAGGAACCTCTGCAGGTGTTAAAGATCAAGGGGCTGTGGTACAACCATGACCCCGTTGGCAGACAGTCGGGGATAGGGAACGATCAGCCTCTCTAACCTTCCCTAGCTTACCAGGAAACCAGCTCCGTCCCCGCACCGCGCTTCATACAGTCCCAACCCAGACAAGGGTACCAGCCTCAGCAGCACCCGCAGCAGCGCACTTACCACCCGGGCCAGCAGGGCCCTCCACCACCGTCTCATCATTAGTAGTACCGATATGGCCAGCAGGGCCAATACAGAAACTCGTCCTCTAGTCACCATCAGCAAGCACCGCCCACAAACGAATTGGAGTCCCTCACCTTGGCGATCCAAACCCTAACTGATAGGGTGCAACAGATTTAGAATGACTACCTGGATATGAGAACGGATCTGAATCGTGTTTTCAATACCCAGAACTAGCAGATGGCACCAAATACTCCAATTCCAGCCCAGGTTCAGGCTAACTCAAATAGCTTGAATCAAGGCCAGAACCTACACCGAGATCAGGTATACTATTCAGATAACTCTTTATCTGAACATGAGATCCTCTCGTACGATAATGTTAATCATATGTCCTTCAGGAGCGGAAGGATCGTGATCGTACTTGATCGGGCACGGGCTACAGAGGAAGACGCCACCAAGTCTCTACCTGAGGAGAACTTGGAGGCAGAGGAGCAGAACCACCACCACCACCGACAGAAGAAGAGTACCTCTAAGTCCTCAAAGAAGGAGCACAACACCCGCAGTGGGTCCGGCGAGACCGATGAGGAGCCCGCTCCTCCATCTGAGGAGGATGTCCCAACAGTCGTGGAAGATGCATCACCGGGTTTGCAGCAGAAATTTTCTTTTAGTCCGAGTCAGAGTCCGAGTCAGTCTCAACGTCCTGTACAGAGCTCAGTTCCTTAATTCAATGAAAATCTTGCAGTTTCGGAATCAGAGTTAGCATCAATAATCCCTTTCCCCTGAGCTCTTAAGGGTGGAAAGAAGAAAACCAAAAAATTCAAAAAGATGACCATGAGATTGCAGAATTCTGTAACAAATACATCAAGGTCACAATCCCTTTTGACAAATATGTGGAAATGACACATGCATTCCAGAAATACCTTAAGGTGAGATGCACATCTAGTAAGGTTAGCAGGAAGTCCAAAAGCCGTGTTGAGAAGCACGTTCCGTCATAGCCATTACTTGCACAATTAAGAATGCGTTTCCAAGGAAACGAAGAGACACGGGTGCACATTATGTGGTGAGCCATGTCGATGACACTGCGTTTGCACGCACTCTCCTTGATAACGGTTCCTCAATTAACTTGATGCCTACAACCTTCTACGAGCGGATTAATCTAGGACCTCTTAGAAAATCCAGAGCACTACTTCAGTTCTCAGATAAATCTACCAAGAGGTTCCTAGGAGAACTGAGGAATGTTATCATCAAATTTGAGGGTCAGGAATACGTGGTGGACTTTACAGTCCTTGATACGGAGACCCCCCGAAATTGGAGAGATTCCCAAATCATATTAGGAAGGCCCTTCCTCAGAACAACTTGAGCCTTATTTGATTACAAGGTTGGGAAGATTCAGTTCCAAACTCCAGGCGGAGATGAGGAACTTGAGATGAAGCAGATCAGATGCAGAGGCCGGATTCAGAATCTAGCACCGAATATTCTTCGTCCGAAGCAGATTGTATTCATGTAGACACAGTTGGGCCATGGAGACATAACCCAGCCAGCACCGACGAGTCCCTCTCTTCAGGGGAACATCCTATGCATGAGTCAGTTTGTGAGACCCTTAGGAACCATTACAGCTCAGAATATGCATCCTCCTACATCTTCATTACGCAGAGGGCCATCTGAGCCTGTCAGTCCTTCCCTTTTTGGTACAATCAGAAGATGAGGATGATGAGTCGGACGTGGCTCTTGCAGATTGTTTGGAGACTTTTGACGATCCGACTCCAGAGCCGAATAAGTTGGTAGCATCAATTTCAAGAACAGATCCAGCCACTATCAGCACAAAGCCATATTCGATTGAGCCAGACTTCCTTGATGATCACACATTACCTGAGCTCAAACATTGCCCACAACGCTTAAGTATGACTTCCTTGCGGGACAAGAGAAGGGGTATCCGGTCATCATCGGCTCGCGATTGACCGAGGAGCAGGAATCTCGCTTGATAGATATCATCGAGAAAAACCGCAAGGCAATAGGCTGGAGCATCTCCGATCTCCACGGGATTAATCCCGCTCTGTGCTCACACCATATCTACTTGGAGAATGAGGCTAAACCCTTTCGTGAATTCCAACGTCGGTTGAATCCAAATTTACGAGAGGTAGTGAAGAAGGAGATAAAGAAATGGTACGACGCGGGTTTTATTTATCCCATCTCCTACTCCAAATGGGTGGCTCCAATCCATTTTGTTCCAAAAAAGTCGGGAATTCAGACGACCACCAATGAAGACAGAGAGGAGATCGTGACACGAGTACCCACATCGTGGCACATTTACGTGGATTACAGACGCCTGAATGCCGTGTAACATCCAGAATCCGCCAAACCCGAACCCGACCCGATTAGCATCCGATTAATCCAATAAAGTTGTTTGCCACTGTAAAACAACCTAAAACTATCAACTGGTCGTGAATCAAAAGTCATTCGGGCGAAATCGACCAAAAATCGGTCGCTTCGTAATGCGCGTCGAGGAAAAGCCGCGACGCAAATTCGAAAACCGTGAAACAAACCAAGTCTGTCATTAGATCCGTTCGACGAAACAAGACCAACGGAGTTGATCGTTCGTCAATCAGAGGTCGTTTTATATTTTTAAATCACAAAATTTAATCTTAAACAAAAACAGTATCCGAAAATTTCGGGTATTCAAAACCCGATCGAAAGTATATGAATATTATACTCATTTTGATCGTCGCTCCGAGACAGTCAAAACAAGATATTGCATGTCAAAATCCGGCATTCGAGGCACGAATACGGATGTTTTTAAATATCTTAAAAAATATATATATAAATAAACAAATCTAATTCTGTACAGCAGCAGAGACTGCTACGGTTAAAAAAAATCATTAAACAGCACAGCCATGCTGTACGCCACTTGGTTCCTTAAAAGTTTTCCATTTGGTCCTCATTAGTTTCCACTTGGCAAAGCCAAAACCCTCCCTCTTTCCATAAATAACTCCATTCTCTCGCCTTTTTCCCATCTCCAAGAACAACCGTAGAGAACCCGGCCTCCTCCCTCTCTTTCTGCAAGTCAAGTTGCAGCAGTTGTAGCTTCATTTCTTGCTGGAGCTACCCATTGTTGCACCAATAGAAGCTGGAGGCTCCTTTTTCCAGGAGTTGCTGCAGCCCCCTTTCACAGCCTGTTGGAGCAACTCTTGGATATCCCAACTGCTGTTCCAGATTCCAACACTGCATGACGGAATTGCAATCTCCAAATTGGAGAGATTAAGGTACACTTCCCTCTCCCTTCCTTGTTTCATCTTTTCCAATTTCATTTCCCAAAAATCCTACGAAGGGCTCCAAACTTTTCCCAGTTACTGCAAATTGCAGTTGGAGCCTGGAGATTCTCCGCTTTCCCTTGGACTGCTTCCAGCAACCAATTGCTTCTGCTCCTCTCCAAGCAAGCCAAAGCATTCCCTGTTGCAATTTTCTCCTATTATTGCATGCCAATTTGATCTCAAAACTTTGAGATCTCAAGGTACCTCCTTCCCCATCCTTTGCTGCCATGCATGTATATTAACCATGATAATTTTTTTTGTACTTGTACAATCCTTATCCCTACTCTTTGCTGTCATGCATGCTCAAATTTCCTACCTAGTGCCCTCATCTATATCTTATAAAACCTGGGACTGCCTTTGGGAAGGAGAAAATTATTGTTGTTGTTATGGAAAATTATATGGGAACAACAAAGATAATGAGATATGTGAAATATATAGATATATATTATGAAATTGAAAATAAATGCATGCTTAATAACATGGATTGTTATTGTTTTCAAAAGGTATTCTGTTTCTTATCTGTGAAGGTGAATGTATTAACTTTAATATGGAATATATAATTTCATAAGAAATTTGTTGATGATGTTCTCTGTTAAATTGTTTATCCAAGCAACAGTTCATGTTCCCACTGTCACATGCCAAATTGCATCTCAAAAACTAGGAATTAATCAAGGTACCATCCTCTTCTCTCCAATTGCTGCCATGCATGTGTATCTACACATTTGATTCTCTAATTTCTAGAAGTTTGGGACTGGGATTTATAAAATAAACTTCAAAAAGTTCAGAAATCCAGATCTGATTATAATATCTGCTGCTTGGATTCAGTGAATGACTATTCAAAAAAAAATGGAAATCTTGATCTGATTATAATTTATATGGATTTGTTCTGAATCTGAAAAAATATATATGATTTGGGTGTAATTCCTAAAGATTTGTCCTGAGTCTAAATTAATATGTGTATATAATAAATGGATATGTATTTATATATATATATATGAAAAAAGGGGGGGTTTGACTTGGAAGTTAAATTCTTGGATTCATGTATCTGTATCTATTATGTTTACTGTTTAAATATTTTTGCTTATCTGAAATTATAATTCTCTGATTCTCAGTTTAGATGATATAAATTTTTGAAAAAAAATTATATATCTTGGTTAGGAAGTATTTCTTCCTTGTCACGTTATTACTTTTGGTGCTAAGTCTACTAAAAGAATCAAATTACTACTCAAAGCGTATTTTAGCTTTTGTATTAGAAATATACAGGCTATCAGATTGTCAAAGTATCAATAAGTCAAGTAGCATTAGTCGGTGCAGGTGGCATGGTTGTGGGGAGCATGCCAAATCACTAAGTACACATTCTTAGATTTGTTGTGGGTCAACTACTAATTGGCAGTTGTTTAATTGTTAAAAATTTAAAAGGTTTTGATTTTATAAAAACACGTGTTTGATCAAGAATAGATCTTTTGGCATAATGACTTCCAAGTAAGTGATCCATAACCAGGAAGAGGCTTGATTTTATTTTGGTCTTTAATTGGTCAAAAGAGCACCATGATCTTCAAAATATTCATAAGTTGGGCCTTGTGAGAACTGGAAGGTTAACGGGATAAAATGAACTGAGATCTTTAAATTTCACATCAGATGATTATTATTATTTTTATTTATTGTTTTATTTTAAAGTAAGTGGGTCTGATTATAATTAAGCATCCAAGGATATACACTCTAACAGACTACTATAAAGGAAGGATAGATTATCTATTTTGTGAGGATGGATAAAGAGCATACTTGTTATTATGTAAATTCAGTATTATATATTGAGCTCAATACTTACGAAAGAAACCAAGATGCAATTATTAAAATACTAATACTCTTAGAAGTCAACAAATAAATTTTCAAAAGTCATTATAAATAGAAATCCTCAATCATTTGATCATTAAATTCTATGCATCATTAAAGATAAAGTGTGACAAAGACCTAGATCTATAACATCAACCGCAGAAAAGATTGAGAAAGACTTAAGAGTTTGGGAAAGTAAAGATGTTCGTGAATCAATGATGATAAATATTTATGCCAGTCATGGTGAATCTTACACCTGACTGTGCGAGGGCGCGGTGACCCTCAACTGGGCGGGAGATAGGAAGCCCAGTCTGGGCAGCGGCCGCCAAGTGCGCTGGTCTAGGATACCAATCCCTTTTACGGTTTTTACGCGAGCTAGCAGTGTTTTTACGCCTCGTTGGGATCCCAACTTTAGACCAGTTACGCTGACCTTCTGTTTTAGGATACCCAAGCGGGGGATCCTTGGTTTTCAGTTTTACGTACGAGCTCGTTTGCCCGTACTAGTCGGGCCGTTTTTCTAGAGCGACTTTTCCGGGAAGTCTCTCTCACCCGTCTCAGTGGCGTAGTCTGGGAGTAGACCTATCCCTCTATTGGATCGCGCTTCCAATTAGAGGGCGAGACGGAAGAGCCCTTTTGTTGGCTTCTTCACCGCTTGAGTTTTTCTTTCGCCAACAGACTTGGCGATTTTACATCCAGGTCCTCCATATCTATATCTACATCATCTAGAGTTACATTGAGGCTATTGCACAGAGGTTTGAAAGGATTGATTTTACATCCAGATCATCCATTTCTATATCTACATAGAGTTACATATGAGACATTTGCACTTGAGGTTTTAAGGGATTACAATTAAAGTTGAGTAAATGGAAAAGATTATAATCTAATTCGAAATCTCATTAAGCTAGTGGACGTGTTGGGAACTTAGTTAGGATGCATTATACAACATCGCATGCCTATGGAGGCACCCCTACCCTAAGACATTCCCCAAGTCTTAGAGTCATAGTGTGAGGTTTCACAAGAACCAAGACCACAGGCTATCCACTAGACTTAAGAATTAAATAAATCATTATATCTTCTCATCTTATCTTTCTCATCATCAAAATCCAAAAATATGATCTCTGAGTAATATGAGAATAAAATATACATACTTATGATGAATTAGTCACCATAGAAATATACTTGTGTGGAAAATATTGGGATAATGGCTGATCATGAGAGGTGCTTGCTAGAAATTTGGAAACATTTTTCAATTGCAGGTAGAATTAAATTTTAATTTGAGTTGCTCTTGCCGCTCTACTTGTTATCTTTTGATCACAATAAATGCCTGTTATTTTTATAAATTTTTGGGAGGTACCACCGCCCGCTGACGCCTCTTCTTTCCTAACATGTTTGGCAGGCAAACAACCTGCTGATCAGTAGCAGCTCAGTAGGTATACATGGTTCCAAGAGATAGAGTTTATACTAGAAGGTATGTGTTTTTGTGCCAAGTTTTTGTTCTGTTAATAATGTAATATGTTTCTTTTCTCTTCAGTCAAATTTTTGGGATGCTGTATGTACTGTCAGACACTGTACATGTTGTAAAATCATATGGAAATTAATGAAATGAGATTTTGGTGCCAATTGTCTCTATTAACTTGTGGTTATGATTGTGAATGTCATGTGGAAAATTATCCGCGCGAAAAATTTCCCTGTTTTTCTATAAATTACGCGATCTCTAGTGAATGGAAAGCCGCGAAGGTAGTGTAACCGGGTACCCGGATCCTCAGGGGTTCACAATTTTGGTATCAGAGCAGTGGTACCCCGATATGCATATTTGCAGTATTTTAATTCCGATCGCATTAAGTTCTCGGATAGCGACAGTCTTCCGACTTGTCGTGAGTCCAAAAAGAGAAATATGACATTTATTCAATCACCACAGATGTCACCATTTTCATTAATTTTCATATTATATCCCAAGAAGAGAAAAAACATATGTCATATTATCTGCGAACAATAAATTCTATGACTAGTTATGGTTCTCATGTAAAGCCATAGCATCCCGACCAACAGGACCAGCCTCAGTCTTAGGCCGACCCTTCCATGTTTTATTTGATTCTGGTGCGACGCATTCTTTTCTTCCTTCGAGACTACTTGCTTCTTTAGGTAGAGTCGCGGAAACTCTCTTTACTCCATATCACATCCGAGGGCCAGGTGGCTAGTTATTTATCATTTCCCTGATAGTCAGGCATTTGGCCGTACTGATTGGGAGTCACGAGATGATCGCAGATTTTCTACTTCTGCAGCTTGATGAGTTCGACTTGATTTTAGGCATGGATTTATTATCCGCTCATCATGTGCTTGTTGATTGCTTTAGGAAGACGGTTGTCTTCAGAATCCCAGATATACCCGAATTCACTTTTGAGGTTACTGTACATGACTCCACCATGGAGTACATTTCAGTGTTGCCAGCCCAACAACTTATTAATCAGGGTGGTGATTCATACCTTGCATTTATTCGGGAGGTATCTGACTAGGAACCGATGACACAAGACATCCGTGTAGTATCAGAATATCCAGATGTATTTACTGATGAACTGTCAGGATTACCTCCTGAAAGAGAGATCGAGTTCGAGATCACATTGCTGCCAGATACACAACCGATCTCTATGGCACCATATCACATGGCACCAGCTGGGTTGAGGGAGCTGAAGGTGCAGTTGCAGGAGCTACTTGACTTAGGATTTGTGAGGCCGAGCACTTCACCTTGGGGTGCTCTGGTTCTATTTGTCAAGAAGAAGGACGGATCCATGAGGTTATGCATCGATTACAGGTAGCTGAACAAGAGAACGATGAAGAACCGTTATCCTTTGCCTCGCATCAATGATTTGTTCGATCAGCTCCACGGATCTTCGGTGTTCTCGAAGATCGACCTTCGATCAGGCTATCATCAAATGAGGATTCGCGAGTCGGATATTCTGAAGACAGCCTTCAGGACTCGCTATGGACACTACGAGTTGTGGTGATGCCGTTTGGGCTCACCAATACACCTGCAGCTTTCATGGATATGATGAACAGGATCTTCCGTCCATACGTGGACAAATTTGTAGTAATATTCATCGATGATGTGTTCATCTACTCACGGAATGAATGGGATCATGCTAATGATCTACGGATCGCCTTATATACATTGCAGGAGCACAAGTTATATGCTAAATTGAGCAAATGTGAGTTCTGGTTATCCCAAGCCTCATTTTTAGGGCATGTCATTTCTAGAGCAGGCATCGCAGTTGATCCTGCGAAGATTGATGCAGTAATTTTTTGGGAGCAACCCAAGATAGTTACTCAGATTCGAAGCTTCCTTGGACTAGCAGGCTTTTACGGATGCTTTGTCAGCGGATTTTCACGCATTGTTCGCCCTCTAACACGACTGACGCAGAAGGGAGTCTCATTTATTTGGGACGATTCATGTGAGCAGGCCTTCCAGACACTGAAGAAGAGATTGACTACAACACTTATTCTTGCTCTTCCTTCAGGCACTCAGGACTATGCAGTCTATACAGATGCATCTGGAGAAGATCTAGGAGCAGTATTGATGCAGAGAGGACAGGTGATTGCTTACACATCACGGCAGTTGAGACCGCACGAGCGGAACTACCCCACACATGACTTGGAGTTGGCGGCAGTTGTCTTCGCCTTGAAGATCTGGCGCCACTATCTTTATGGGGTGAATTTTGAGATTTTCACTGATCATAAGAGCCTGAAGTATATCTTTGATTAGAAAGAGCTGAACATGAGGCTTGAGCTACTAAAGAATTATGATTGCACGATCTCTTACCATCCCGGTAAGGGAAACGTTGTAGCAGATGCACTTAGCAAGAGAGCTCATGCTGAGGGTACGGCAAACTGGTTAGACACGTGGGATATGCTTGCAGCTCTTACCGATTGGCATCCTCAGGAGAGCGCATCCATTTCTAATGACGTGCCTCCACGATACATCAGTTTGTGGGATCGCATTGTCGAGGGCCAGAAGACAGATCCTTGGATTCGAGATAGATACATGCGCACCGTCAAGGACGATGTTGATGATTTTGTTGTGGCAGAGTTCATTTTATGGAAGGCAGGACGGGTCGTTGTGACTAACGACGAGCAGTTACGCGGAGATATTCTTGATGAGGCACACAATTCATGGTTATCTATCCATCCAAGTAGCACGAAGATGTACCGTGATATGCGCCGACATTTCTGGTGGGATGGAATGAAGCGCGATGTGGCGCTATATGTTAGCAGATGCATGACCTGTCAAATGGTCAAGGCCGAACACAGGAGAAAACCACGTTTACATGCCCCTTTGGTACCTACGCTTTTAGGCGCATGCCTTTTGGGTTATGCAATGCTCCTGGTTCTTTTCAAAGGTGCATGATTGCAGTATTCGCCGAAATGGTCGGCGAATTCCTGTAAGTCTTCATGGATGACTTCTCGGTCCACGGTGATTCCTTCGATTCCTGTCTTAGGAATCTGGACCGAGTCCTCAAGCGGTGTTGTGAGGTCAATCTAGTACTCTCCTGGGAGAAAAGTCACTTTATGGTGACGGAGGGCATTGTGTTGGGGCATGTTATCTCCAAGAGAGGAATGGAGGTTGACCCTACCAAGGTCTATGTGATCAGACGACTCCAGCCACCAACTAACGTGAAACAGTTGCGGTCCTTCCTCGGGCATGTTGTATTTTATCGAAGATTTATCAAGGATTTTTTTAAAGATTGCCCGATCGCTAACTGAGCTTTTAGGCAAAGACATGGAGTTCATTGTTGATTGCAAATGTCTTGAAGCCTTTTAGCAACTACAGAAGATGATCATGGACGCCCCTATCCTACAAGCCCCAGATTGTTCTCTGCCTTTTGAGATCATGGCGAACGCCTCAGACTTTGCATGGCGTCCCGTTCGCCATACACTACGCAAGCAAAGTGCTCGATACCATGGTTTTAAAAAACGCGCCTCGAGGCGCTGAGGCGTACGCCTGGAGGCGGTTTTCTGAGAAAACCGCCTCGAGGCGCCCGCCTCAAGCTGCCCATGTGAGGCGTACGCCTCGAGGCGCTGAGGCGGTCCTCGAGGCGTCGAGGCGGTGTGGCGGTCTTGAGGCGCTGCCTCGAGCTGCATAGGTTTGGTACCCAATATTTTATATTTTTATATTAATTTTTATGATATCTTAAGTATAATATTAATTGTTAATAACTTGGTTTGATATATTGTCATATATATATATATATTTATTTTGTATTTAAAAATATACATTGTCTATTGTATTAATTATTAGCTAGTCATATAACACATATAACACAACATAAACATATTACATATTGTGTATATTAATAATATATGTTAGTCACATAAGTTTGCTTCATCCATATACATAAAAGGGAAGTGCTACATATCGACAAGAACTTCACCCACCAACATTAATGGAGGTCATAATAAGCTTTGCATTTTATATGGATGATAATATGAATTAGGATTCAAAGTAAATCATGCAAAGAATACTATATACTCTCATTCTCATAGCATATATGGTGAATATGTTGGGAATATCTAAATTTATGATTTTATAAATATATAATTATGCTTAATTATATTTTATGTATATTTTCCTATATAGATCGAGGCTTACGCCTCGACCGCCTCGAGGCTTACGCCTCGCCTCGTCAAGGGAAAACCACCTCGATCCGCCTCACGTTTTTTAAAACCATGCATGGGGCAACCCAATACATCGGACACCCGTCGTAATTCCTCCTCTACAAGGTTGAATGGCACCACATCCGACTTCTCTCGATTCATTCGGAGATCAGAAATGTCCCCAAAAATATCCACGATACACGTAACCCTATGAATATTCTCCTCCTTCGCCCCCAAGATCAACGTGTCGTCAGCATACTGTAGAAGCAAGATAGATATGTCCTCCCTCCTATAGCCAGGACACCAATTCCCCCGAATCGCTAACCTCATCATCACTGCCAGAGCATCTGCCATAATCACAAAGAGTAACAGAGCCAGTGGGCAGCCCTGTCTGATTCCTCTCTGTGGCTGAAAGAAACCTCAATCTGGTCTACCATTAACGAGCACGACATGTAATGCAGTTGTAACACACCGCTTGATCGAAACAACCCAAGTCCTCAGGAATCCCCTTCTCTCCAGGGAGGCCCACAAGAATCTCCAATTAACACAATCATATGCTTTGCAGAAGTCAACTCTCCAAAGTACACCTTTGATCTTGTTTCTCCTCCAATCCATCACCATTTCGGATGTCATTACCAACCTATCTGCCATAGCCCTCCCAGGCACAAATGCCGTCTGTTTAGGTAAGATGATCTGATGCAAGGCCCCTCTCAACCAGTTATCCAAGATTTTTGCCACCAAGAGATATATAGCAGTGGACAGAGCGATGGGCATGGAATCCTCCCTCCTAACCGACACGTCCTTCTTGGGTAGCAGAAATGAGCGCCTTGTTCAGCCTCTCAGAATCCATGTTTCCCTGCCAAAACTCCTCCAGCACCTCCATCATGTCTCCTTCAATAAATTTCCAGAATTCCTTGTAGAAAGATATCGGGAACCCCTCTGGTTTTGTTGCCCCATCTGCATTCAACTGAAAAAGCACATATCTAGTCTCCTCCTCCGTGAACCCCCTCACCATTGTCCCAATCTCAGAGTGGAAGATCTGCGAAACACCTCTCCCTCACCAACCCCATCTGGCTCTAGCCACCTTTTATCGAACGCCTGAAAATGTGTCCTCAACATGATGCCTTGTCCCCCTCAAACTCCACCCCACCAATGAACAATGAATGTATCATATTCCTGCACCTCCTCTCACTAGCCATGGCATGAAAAGCCTCATGTTCTTATCCCCCTCCCTCAGCGAGCACTGCCTGGATCTCTGCCTCCAAGACACCTCCTCCTTTTTGTCTTCAAGTAAAATCTCATTCAAGTGAAAGTCCGTGTCTACGAGCTCCTCTGCCTCAATAGCCTTTCATCCTCAAGCTTATCCAACCTGCATACCTCTTCCTGAGCTCTCAACCGCCTGCTTCGCCTATGCGTCCTGTTGTTTCTGTTAAACTCCATCAAGTGCCTCCTCAACCGCTTGCTTGCTGTGAAGTTAATTTATCTTACTTTGACCAGTATAGATATTACCTATGTATCAACATGAAAAAGTCAATTTTTGCAAGCTCCTACATCCATGTATACAAACGTTGTGGATCTCATTCTATGCTACATAAAGGATTGTAGGAAAGGACTCATCTTTTCCAAGGATGTAAAGATTTAGATTGAACGATATAATAGTTCAGGTTAGAAAGGATATACATTGTTAGAGTATGTGTACATAGATGGGTAATTAGATCCTTCTAGGGTCCAATTACCACATGCATAGGTTTAGTCCCACATCGTCTATTAGTGGGACTTGGTCATACTGGTCGGGCTATATAAGAACTCCCACACCACCTGTATTCGTTGAGAGAGTTTAACATACAAATCAACCCTTTCTGTGGTTCTTCTGTGGTTTCATATTGCTTCTTATGGAGTATGGTCCCCTGTAAAATCCCAGTGTTCTTCAGTTCTTTGTCTTATCTCTGATTATTACGCTTTCACACTAGTGTTTTCTAAATGGCTTCAAAGGGGGCTCAATTCTCAGTTTATTCTTGAAGTTTATATTTTTGCTTATATGTTCATGATCTTTGATTTCTGTTCGAGAAAAGAATTGATCAATATTTGTTCTGTGCATATGCGCAAGTTATGAAGAGTATGCCATCGCCAAGTCTGAAAGTTCTAGGTTTTTTTTCTTGAAATCCTAATTCTCCACGGCTGCAATCTCCATGTGCACTTTTTGCGAAGACTAAAGCCTTCAAACACATCTTGCATGCACCTCTAAACATCCCCTAATCTTTGAAGAAGGAGAAGAGATCCCACAGAACCCTACTCATGCAATGCTCGAAGAAAAGGGGTTGATGTCGTTCTCTCACGCAAAACTTAGGGTAACGGTCTTCGTTCTTGGAAACCCTAGATGTCACCCTCTCATGCAAAGCTTCAATAAGAAGAAGGGTCAATTTCTCCTCCTACAAACATCACAACGCAACAATGAAGGCGCTAGGGATTTCTCAAGCAGCAATCCCCTCGCTTATGAAGGATCCCTTCTCTGAACAACTCAACGACATAACTCCTCCACCAACAACAATGCAACTTCTCCAAATGCAGAAATGGCAATACAACTCCTCCCAGAGGTGCGAAACTAGCAACAACAAACACGATTACACCTCTCGAGCTCTTAACTGGTGATGTCTCTCTTTCTAACTGGAGTTGTTGCCCTCTCTCTGACGTCAAGATGGTGGCTCTATCACCCTCCAACGGCGCACCTCCCAACTATCACGCTAATCTCTGCTGCCATCTTCTCCATAACTCGAAAGCCATTGAGAGTTCCTATACAAACCCTAGTGGCACGCACACAGATCTGGTGGCGTACGATAAGCATCATCTATGTGATCTTCGAACCCATCAGGAGAATCCTTAATAATAGGAAGGGGGCTCCTGCTTATTAGTTTTTTTATTATTGAACCTAAATTACCATCAGTTTATTATTGGGCCTAAATCCTCATTAGTTATTGCTCTTGCGTTTAAAAAGAAAATGAGGTTATAGTTATGGCCCTATGAGCCCATGACTATTATTTGAAAAAAATAGGCAGGGACTTCTGAGTCCAACGAGTTGTGACTGAGATTAAAAAAAAGGGCCCACGAAAAAATGAGGGCAAAAAAAGAGAGAAAAATGGAGATGACAAAAAGGAAAAAAGCCGATTAAAAAAAGAAAGGTAAAAAAAGAGAGAGGAAGATGAATTATTTAAAAGAGAGGAGAAAATGAGATTGTGGTTTGTTTTCCCCTCAGTTCTCCCAACTTCGTCGATGTCATCTTTTTTTGACAAGTATGAGAGAAAGAGTGAAGTATTATGTAGAGTTCTCCAGTTTAAATTCATATGTCTGAGTGACTCCGTTTCTTCAAGCTCTTCGACAAGGAGATTCTGTTTCATCTTCCATCTCTAGCGACCGTGAACTCTAGTACATATATTCTCATGACTTTCTCCAGTGATCGTGACCTCCCATACTAGATATTCCCATGACTTTCTTCAGTTTGACCCTTCGGAGAAATAAGAGAATTTGCACATGCTGCACTAAAATCCAACATGTTGTATACCAGAGTTCTCCAACGAGGAAACTCATTCCAATTCAGGTGACTTTGTGCAGTTAGAGTGCACGTTCTCTAATGAGGAGACTCGGTTCAATTCTGACCCTTCATTTCCTCTTCACCAACAGGACATGAGAAGCAATGTCCTTAGCAGGCAACCAACCGTTTTTTTTGTTGAGTTGATATTGTCCTTAGTATATTGGATTCTTGAATGAGTTCTTTTTTTTTTGTTTAAGGTGAGCACTGCATGCTCCAGCTTGAGGGGGAGTGTTAGAATTTGTATCCATAAATGGATAATTCGATCCCTCATAGGTTCAATTACCACATCCACATGTTTAGTCCCACATCGTCTATTAGCGGGAATTGGTCATACCGATAGGGCTACATAAGAAGGTCCACACCACTTGTATTCATTAAAAGAGTTCAATATACAAATCTGATCTTTGAGGCGGTTCTCTCATAGTTTCATCTCGTTCCTTATGGAGTAGGTTTCCACGTAAAATCACAGTGTTCTTTAGTTCTTTATCTTTATTTCTGATTATTACGCTTCCACATTGTCGTTTCCTACATCACATATACAAGGAGACCCACTACTGGGTGTTGTAGAGATCTGGGCAGCAATCTTATGATTTGGAGCAAAAGACATTCTGTTTTTGTAATGTAATACTATGTTTAGATATAAGAGAATATATCTTTAACTACCTATGAGATTATTATGTGACAAGAGTTTTTGATCTAAATCCGTATGTACTTGTGTTTTTCTGATAGAAAAAGGGTTGGGCTCCTAGATTGGTGCACACCCGTCCCATAGAAGCTATATATTTAACTGGAAGTTAAACAAATTATAGGTCCAAGATGGTTGCAAAGGGTTTTGCTTTGCAAAGTCTAGAATGATATGTCCTCTCTCTAAATGGCCATCAGACTTTTTTGTTGGTAAAAGTAACGTGAGCTTTGAAGTAGTGACACCATTATTCTTCCTCTTCCCAAGAGCCATATAATAGTCTTTGCCATAAGCATTGATACACCCTCCATATAAAACACATGTTTCTCACTAGTCCCTCACCCCTTCCTACCTCTTCTCTGGCATATATCATAAGCTTTCTTTATAGAAAGTTCACTGCCTTTCTGGATCAAATGATCCCTTTCGACCATTGTGGGTTCATTTTCTATTTCTAAGGTCTGCAACAACTCTATGAAGTTGTACATCCTTTGTTCAGAGAGCTCGTATGTGAAGGACAAACTTTAAATCCTCTAACTAAAGCCTAAGATGGTCCAACACTCTTCCGCAATCACCTCGTTGCTAGTTGCCAATACAAAGAACCTGAGATATATGCCACATAGCATGGCTCTTCCTGTCTAGTTATTAGTCCAATACCTGAAAGATGTGAGATTCCCTAAAATAGTTCAAAAGAGCGAAGTTGTCTTGACTTGTAGGCATCATCAAGACCATGCCTTTCCAGACGCATGAAGGGAATTTTGCCCCCTCAGTAGATGCCTTCAGTCTGATTTCTACTTTATATATTTCGAATGAGGTGACAAAGCATGTCCTCATTGTTTCCCCTCATGTGAATTATCCACTTCATCATTAGTGCCTTATTCATATCTCGTGTCATGGTTGCCTAAACCCACCATCCCCACTACGTTACTGATTGTCTCCTACTTCACTAAGATCATGGCTCTGCTTTTTTGCCTGAAAGATGGCCAGAAAAATCTTCACATGATTATTTCCATCCTCTGTTGTACATTTTGTAGGGAGAGATGAAGTTAATCAAGTTCGTTGATAACACATATTTTAAAAGCAATATTATACTCCTTTCAAGAGGCATCTCACCGTCTACGCAACTAGCTTCCATTCCATTTTTTGTAGCGAAAGTGCCCCAGTTCGATGCTTTTGTTTTATCATCCATAAGCAGGAGCCAAGATAGATCAATGGTATCCCCCCTTTGGCTGGCCCATCATCTAGCTACACCTCGCTAATGTCTAATTGTTCACATCAAAAGGCACATGTGCCAACTTCCTTCTGTTTGTCCACATACTCGAGAAACCTCCAAACATGTCCACCATTGTTGGGAGACATCTATCCTCTCGTAGCCTTCCCTCCATAAACAAGAGGTTTAGTCTACATGTTGTAACATAGGAATGGTCAGATCTTCTGAAGAGAAACCGCGGAAACCTCCACCCCATACCACATTATGAGCTGCAACAACAATAGCATTTGCTAATAGAACGAATAGCAAAGGGGCCAGTGTGCAATTTGATGAACCCCTCCTTGAGGCTGAAGGTGTCCTTTCAAGTGCCCATTAACTACAACCGTGAAGGACGAGGTAGTAATGTATCTTTTCATCCTAGTTATCCATTGATCCGGGATTTGTGAAGATCCTCTCTTGCATAGTGTGCTCCAAAGGAACCATGAGTTGGCTATGGAGAAATCCATCTTCCACATTAAATCATGCCTTCCCCTTCTCTAATTGTTGGGATAAAAATAAGATGTGTATTAGATGAGACCCATAGGCTCTTTTATATAGGAGAAAAGCCATGGGTTAATTTCATGAACGGTACACGAAGATAACATAGAATATAAAACGATACGGTGAGATACATTTATCTCAACACTCCCCCTCAAGCTAGAGCATATATATCTATCATGCTTAGCTTGGAACAACACCTCTGAAATGGTCCTCTAGTCAGGGCCATGGTGAAGATGTCTACCTTCTGATCTCTTGTGGAAACATGAGAGGTGGATATGAGACCTTTCTGGATCAGGTATCTAGTGTAATGAAAGTTCACCTCGATATGCTTTGTCCTCTCATGAAAGGCAGGGTCATTGGCAATAAATAAAGCCGCTTGATTATCATATTGAAGCTGCATAGGAAGAGAAACCTTAATAATGAGGTCGGTCAATACAGATCTAACCCACATCTTCTCTGCGCTTCCTTGTGCCATAGCTCTGTACATATTCTGCACTTGATCTGACCACGACTGTCTGCTTCTTGCTTTTCCATGAAACAATTGAGCTCCCGACAAAAATAGCAAAGCCCGAAGTAGACTTTTTGTCTCTGGGGCAACCTGCATAATCTGCGTCTCTACAAGCTGTCACCTCAAGCGATGTATCCCTGCTAAATATAAGACCCGAACCGGGTGAGGTCTTCAGATATCTCGAGATCATATGGACAACATCCATATGCACCTTCCTCGACTACTTCATGAACTGGCTAACATTGCTCACTGCAAAAGCTATATCCGGCCTGGTGACGGTAGCATACAAGAGTTTCCCAACTAGTTCTCTATATCTCCTCCTATCTACCTCCTCCATGTCATCATCATACAATCTTATACTAGGATCCATGGGAGTGGTAGCAAGCTTGCACCTTGTCGTACCTGTCTTAGAGAGAAGATCCATCACAAAATTCCTTCGGGTCATCACAAGACCACGTTGGTTCCTGGCAAACTCCCGTATCGAAGATTGCCAAGGTTTCTGACAAACCGTACCTCTCAGTGTCCTCTGAACAAAAAGTGAGTGATCTGCAGTAAACCGCATAAACCCCTGTTGTTCTATCAACTCCGATAGCTTCCGGTACCAAACTCTCAGACTCTGCTTCAGGCCATAAATTGCCTTATGGAGCATGCAAACCTTTTGGGACTCCCCCTCAGTAGAAAACCCTGGTGTTTGCTGCATATAGACCTCCTCCTGCAGATCTCCATACATCAAGTTGATAAAGAGGCCAGTCCCGGGAAACAACAACGGATAGAAGAATGCGTAGGTGTCTGGCCACGAGAGAGAAGGTATCCTGATCGTCCACCCCATAGGTTTAGGTGAACCCTCGTGCCACAAGTCTCGCCTTGTAGCGATCAACATTGCCATCCGGTCGTTGCTTTACCGTAAATATCCATTTGCAACTGACAACAGAGGTGCCTGACGAAGCAGAGACAATGGTCTAGGTACCTCGCGATTGCAGAGCTGCCATCTCCTCTTCCATTGTAAGTCTCCACCTACTGTCCTGTAGCGCCTCCTGATATATACGAGGGATAGTAGTTGGGACATGGCCTTCACCTTATCAAGTGGGAAGAAATCACAAGGGGACGTAGGGAGGGAGGTCTGGGGGTCAGAGACATCTGCCGCATAAACAAGGCCCGCATAGCCAAATGGATAGTACAAATCTGGGGGCCCTCCAATTCCCTGGTCATTACTCTACTGAGGAAAATATAAGGGGTGGGGGGAGTTTTGGCCACGACGAGACCTCCCTTCGAGTCCCCACTCTGGACGGGTATTCGGGAGGTGTTACCTTCTTTGGCCCATTGCTTGTATCCTAAAGTAGGCGACGGACAATCTTTCATATTCTGGCACGACGATTGGCTCGGCGAGGGTTCTTTGGAGTATAGGTTCCCACGTCTTTTCTCTTTGGCTGTGGACAAAGATACTGTGATTTTGGAGGTGGATATTGACGGTGGTCTGTGGGCCCACCTTTTATCTCCGGCCTGTCTGATCAGCGGTTCGAGGAGTTTATGTTGATGCAATCGATATTGTCGTCCACAGACAACCGCAGTAACATCGGGGTTCACTTCTTATGGCTGGGTAAAAATTTCACCGGCAAAAGGGCGTACAAGGAGCTCAGTCAGGGTGGAGAGCAAGACATGGATTTATGCCAGGACGTCAGTATCATTTGGGCGGCAAGGATCCCGTTGAGGGTAAAGATCTTCCTTTGGTGCCTGAGGAGAAATCGTATTTGTGACAAGGTGCGGAGGGGACGCATTCTTGGAGCCCTTGATACACTATGTGACAGATGCGGAGCGGCGGAAGAGGACGCTGAACATATATTTTTCACCTCCCCCTCATCTTCTACGGTTTGGAACGAGATGGCGATTCCATGGGTGCGAAGCGAGGATTACGCGGAGTTCTGGAGATCCATTAGAGTGGTGGGCGGCAACTCCAATGATGATTGTTCCAAGCCTTTTGCTGCTTTATGGACCATTTGGACTGGGAGAAACGAGGCAATCTTCAACAACCAGAGGTTTTATGTTGAGAACATCTTGTCCCATTGTAACGCTCTTCACAATCTCTGGCTATCACGGTAATGTACTCAAAAACTTTTTAATGGAATATAGTGGCGGTGAACCCCAAAGTGGGGGCTCACCTGTTGGGTTCTAAAAAAAATATACGAAATATACGGGGGATAGTAACAACAGAGAGTCCCGTGACAAACCTTCTGTATTCCTTGGAAAGATGATCCAAAGAAACATACGCAGCAAGAGGATACTTGGCACATTGACGATGAAGCTTTCTTAGGGCAATAAGCATGTCTATGTCATCATCTTCTATGGTGTCTGGAAGTAGCTCTTCCAGTGTATTAGTCAAAACTCCAGTGCCATCAGTAGAAAAATGTGTTCATGACATACCTTAGGCGTAATGGATGATGTGGGCGACACGCGAGCAGAGGGGTGAGTAGAAGATCTGCGAGTGTACACAAGGGGTAAAAATTTGGATTTGGCAGATGGAGGTGGAGGAGGATGTGGTGGTGTAGGTGGGGTAGACCCAGTTGTATCATGGGGGTTCATCCTGTGGAGATGACGGAGGTGGAGGAACAACGATATCCTCGTCGGACGTTGTATTGGACAACCTGTCACCTGTGGGAGAGAAATACATAATAGACTCAAAGAAAGTGACATCAGTACTCACATAATATTTGCGTCCTACAGGATCAAAACATCTATACCCTTTTTGGGTACGAGAATAACCGACAAAACGCACTTGATAGCTCTAGGTGAGAGCTTATCACGTCCAGGAGTGAAATTGTGGACAAATGCCACCAGATCCAAAGACTCTAGGAGTAAGAGAGAATATTTCCTTCTCGGGAAATACAATCAAGAAGGGAACCTTCTCTCCAAGAACGGTGGATGGCATTCGATTCACCAAGTAGCACGCAGTGAGAACGACATCCCCTCAGAAAGAATGAGGGGCATGACTATGAATCAAAAGGGTTCGTGTAACATCAAGAAGGTGACGGTGTTTGCATTCAGCCACACCGTTCTGCTGTGAAGTATAAATGTAATAGGTCTGATGAACAATGCCAAGAGAGCTTTAAAAATCAGATAAATATAATGTGAAAAATTACAAAGCATTATTAGTACGAATGAATTTCATATTATCGGAGAAGATATTTTTGACTTCAATAAGAAAAGATATTATAATAGCTCCTGCTTGAGACTTATGTTTTAACAAAAATACCCAAGATAGTCTAGAGTAATTGTCCACGGTAACCATATAAAAATGATGCCCCTGATGACCAGGAACACGACTAGGACCCCGAATATCAAAATGAAACAACTCAAATAACTGACTACTATGACGACTCGGGAAAGAGGAGCGATGGTGCTTCCCAAGCTGACAAGCTTCGCAGTCCAATGCAATACGAGTAGATATCTTTGGTAGCACATGACACATCTTTTGAAGAGGAAGGTGGCTAAAGCAAAGATGCCACATGAAAGGAGACACAAATCCTGAAGGAACAGTAGCTATTCCAACACTTAGTGGTATGGCAAGCTTATACAACCCTCTCTGTTCACGGCCATGCCCAATCACCCTGCTAGTTAGTATCGTGAAACACTAGAGAAGACGGGTCAAATATGACACGGCAATGTAAATCTTTTGTAATTTGAATAATAGAGAGAAGATTCATCTGAAAATATGGAGCATGTAAGATATGGTGAAGGTGCATAGAGGGGCCTAGAACAATCTCCCCCTGACCAATAATGGGTAGACGGACCCTGTTAGTAATGACAATGAATTGTCCGAGTGGGATAGGCCTGTAAAAATGAAACTACGTCCGATCTCCACACATATGATGCGACGCTCCAGAATCCATAATCCAATCAGTCATCTTGGAACTGCTACTACTGGTAAAAACAAAGTACCTGATGAACTAGACGATGCTCTGGCAGAAGCTGCAACATCTGAAGAACCTGTAACTGGGGTCGTAGAAGTGGTCATCATGTCTCGAAGTCGAGTAACAATGTCATCGAAACGAGGATCCGGAGTAGATGTAATAGGATGCTCTGTCTTCTCAGCAACACGTGCAGACGCAGGATAGCCATGCTTCTGAAAGCATGTCTCCTCTGAGTGACCAGGATGACGACAATGGGCATACGGACCATGACGTCAGCCTCCGCCTCGACCGCGAGGTGCACACCCACGAAAATGGGATGATCTCCCTCTGTCACGAGAAGTTGCCATTGCAGAGGGAGTCGATTGAGCTATAGTAATAGTGGTGATAGTGATTCTGCTCAGTCGCTTGTAGACCTTTTCCATCGGTGGTATAGTTTCTCCAGTCAGGAGTTGAGTACGAGCAGCATGGTCAAGGGAGGACAAGAACACTCCCGTCATGGTGGCATTCCGATTTGCCTGCTGTTGTTCTGTGCTGATGGTAATAGGCATGAAGCTGTGAAGTCACTCAAACATGCCTCTCAGATGTGAGAAGTGAGCATGGAGCGGTCGACCATTCTGCTTGATCGAGAAGATGCCGAACTGTAGTTGAAGAATCTTGCTTTCATTCTTCACATGTCCGTAGGTGTCTGCCAGTATATCCCACATGACCTTTGCAGTGGGTTGATCAACAATGTCATTAGCGATCTCCGTGGTAAGTGTCCCATAGAGCTAGATTCGGGCATAAGCGTCATCTTGCTTCCACGATGCATTGGCCCCAGTCTTGTCCGTCGGCTCCGAGTCAGTCAGAATATGCTCCTTATTATGACACTGCAATAGGGTACGAAACTGCATAGACCATAACTCGTAGTTGGTCCCGTCCATCTTCACAATAGGTATCGGGCCCTTGAAAGCACCGGAAGATGAGAACATGTCACACTTATTCTTTGCCATATTACCAATACGCCGAGACACAGAACAAGTGGGGAACAAGTCAAGAATAGATTTGTCTAAAGAGTCATAGAAAGGAATAGTTGTATGTGTAGACTCACACAACCATCCCTAGGTCTTCTGTCAAGGTCTAGACCCGCACAACATGTTAGAAATCAGAATATTTCACTGATTCCTAACCAGGTCAGATCTCGTAGCAGCACGAAAATGGCTTCTCACAACCCCAAGGCGATAGCGGGGGCTGCTACGGCAGCACAGTCGACAGGAGAGGCCCCTACGGCTTCAGAACTACACACAGGAGGGCCTAGCGGCCAGGCAGGATGGCGAGGAAGCCTCCTGCGATGGGACTGGCGGCGGCACAGGGCTCCGCTGGAGCGCCGAGGGGCTCCTGGAGCGTCGCTGGGCTGCGCTGGAAGGCTGCAGCAGGAGCAGCGACGCTGGGCTGTGCCCTGGAAAGTATGGCGGTGCGGGGCGCGCGGGGCGGTGGGGGGTGAAAGGGTTAGGCTTTTGGGCGGGATATGGGAACCCCGGTCTAGGACCGTTGTTCCGATACCATGTTGAGATAAAAATAAGACGTGTATTAGATGAGACCCATAGGCTCTCTTATATAAAATAAAATCCATGGGTTAAATACATGAGCGGTACAAGAAGATAACATAAAATATAAAACAATACTGTGAGATACATTTATCTCAACACTAATCATAAGTAATCTTACCTTCCACTTTATGCCCTGTACTTGTGTTGCATGATTATAATTGTTTTTCCACACCATCCAAATTGTCAAGTTTATGGGATGAATTTATTGAGACCATCTTGAATCAATCTCCTAAAACTGAAAAACTATATGTGGAGCTTTCTATCATAATTTAGCCAGCATACTAATTTATCATATGAGTATCATTTTCTCATCAGCAACTTCTATCATGGTTATTTTTGCAGATACCATTCTGAATCTGGGTGGGAAGCTTTGATTGAGGCATTTCTGGAGCATTATGGTCTGGGAATCGATCAGGCTGCAGTTACCATTTTTGTTTGCTTTGCTCCAGTTGTTATTGATGCTTGTGTGAAGCTATGGGTAGGTTTCACTATCAATGTTTTAATTCCTTCTAGTATAAATTCCCTTAAAACTTCTTAAACTTGTAGACATTACTCACATCAGTTATCATAAATGTGTTAAGCTAGGTAAATATTCAGATTACTATATCGAAACTTGCGCTACACTATTATTATTAGTTGCTTGTCATCCCTTTAGTTTTAGTCACAAAAAAACTTTAGTTTTATAAATAGCCAGGTGCAGATAAAAAGATTTTGATAATTTTTACGAGGGGTGCACCTCTACATTTATAGAGCATGACAAAAATCTTACAATGCGGAGTGGTCGATGACCATAAAGAAAGACACATATGTAGTAAAACAAATAACACATGTTATTTCTAGGATTTCACCCTAGGTGGAGCATATATATATCAAATATATCCAGCTTGACTTAAAAAGGCTATGGTCTAAGACAAGGCTGTTTGAGTTGCGTGCCCCTTGACACCATATCGGGAATGTAGTCAATTAAAAATAAGAAAAGAAAATAGGTTTATTTCAATACAAGTTCTTCGTGTACTATTTTGGTTATGCTGATTACGTGAGCCTAATTCGATGACATTTTCCACATGTTTAAAGATCAATAAATGATCACTATTGTAACGGTAAATTCTATGTATTCTGAGTAATAATTGCTTATTTTATTTTCTTCTTGTCTATCTTATGTAATTTACCCATAGCCCCCTCCTTTATATAAGAGAGCCCATGGTTCTATGGAATAAACAAGTCTTCTATTTTTCCCAACATGGTATCAGAGCCACGGTCCTAGACTGGTGCGTTGTACCCTAACCCTAACTTTAACCTCCCAACCGCCATCCTCTCTCCCTCCTTCTTTCCGCCATTGGCGCCAGCGGCTCCCTCTTCTTCTGTTGTCACCACCAGCCAGCGTTTCCCTCTCCTCTCCTCGCCCCACCCTCCATTGCGGCTTGGCCCAGTGGCCTCGCCCTCCGTTGTGGTACGACCCAGTGGCCACGCCGTTATCGTCGTGGCAGCCTAGCGGCTTTGCCGCTACCGTGTTCGGCCAAGCAGCCTCGCTACTTCTATCGTAGAAGCGTCCCCTCGACCATCATCCCTTTGTAGTCTTTGGCTACTCCTTTGGCGCATCGCAGGGGTTCGGCTAGGGATAATGGATTTGGGTGCATAAGTCTATATATGCATTCAAATCCATACATGTTTGTGTAGACAACTATTCATTAGTCTACATAACCCTATTATTCTTCCACCAGGAAAATGTCAGAAAACAAAGTTGATGTGTCCACCACAGGCGCCTTTCAAGGTCCAACGTCTGTAGTCAAGATGGATGGGACGAACTATGAGATCTGGGCTATGCAGTTCATGAGTCTCATGAAGTCGAATGGTAAGAAGCATATTCTTACTGAGGAGGAACTTGGGGAGAAGACAGGGTTGAATGCCTCCTGGTAGGCAGATGATGCATATGCCAAAGTCTGTCTTTTAGGGACATTGACGACAAAAATTGCCAATGATGTCTTACACCAGCTCACTGTTAAGGCTATGTGGGATATCCTCGCTGCTACTTACTCTCAGGCGAGCAACGAAACCAAGATACTTCTGCTTTAGCACGATATATTCACGATCAAGCATAACACTCGGCCTCTCCATTCGTTGTATACATCCTTACGTGGGATGTTTGAGAAGCTTCACAGCTTCATACCCCTTGCGGCTACCCTAGAGCAGCAGAAGACATACAGGAATGCTACCATGGTTGGTGTCTTTCTGGCAGCCTTGGATCCTGAATATGATGCTGCTCGCTCCTAGATTCTTCCTGATGCCACTATTCCTCTATGGAAGAAGCTATCCGCAGGCTCAGCAGGATCACTATTCAGTCCCCTGCCACTAGTCAAACCTCTTCGACGATGGCAGTCTCTCGAGGTAGAGGAGGCGCTTCTTTCTTTTGTGGTCGTGGTCCCCGTGGTAGAGGAGGCCGCGGTCGTCAGCCCTGCACGTTTTTCCATCGCCCAGATTATACCGAAGAGACGTGCTACTCCAAGCATGGTTTCCCGCATCAGCCCGTGTAGCAGAGCAGGTCGATTCTCCAGTTGTTTCTACTCCAGACCAAAGGTTTGATGATCTTGTGGCAAGGCTACGAGATATCATGCCTCCTTCATCAACATCTATTGGAGGCTGTTGGGAAAAACCGAGTAATCTATTATTCCAAGGAACCCTAGGCTCTCTTATATAGAGAGAGACCCACTGGGTAAAATACATAAACGTCCAGAAATAAAACAGAAATTAATAAACGATACATAACATCATAACATAAGTCTCTACACTCCCCCTCAAGGTGGAGCATAGATGTCTATCATGCTCAGCTTGGAAGAACATCTCTGGAAAGGTCCTCTGAGCAGCGGCTTGGTGAATATGTCAGTAGTCTGATCCCCTGAGCTAACGTGGGATGTAGATATCAAGCCTCTCTGGATCAAGTCTCTCGTGTAGTGGCAGTCCACTTCGATATGCTTTGTTCTTTCATGAAATGCTGGATTGTTGGCAATAAACAATGCTGCCTGATTGTCACACTGAAGCTGCATGGGTAAAGATACGGCTATATGTAGATCTTGTAGCACAGCTCGAACCCACATCATCTTCGTGCTTGCTTGCGCCATGGCCCTATATTCTGATTCAGCACTGGGACTTGCCACGACAGTTTGTTTCTTGCTTTTCCAAGAAACCAGAGAGCTCCCAACAAAAACTGCGGATCCTGAAGTAGACTTTCGATTTTTAGGGCATCCTGCATAATCTGCGTCTGCACATGCTGAAATAGATAAATCTGTGCCCTTTCTAAATAACAACCTTGAGCCCGGAGAAGACTTTAGGTACCTCAGTATCATGTATATGGCATCCATATGGACTTGTCTTGGCTGCTCCATAAATTGACTCACCGGCTTACTGCAAAAGCAATGTCGGGTCGAGTTATGGTAATATAAAGGAGCTTACCCACTATCTCTCTATATCTCCTCTTGTCTACTTCTGCAGTGTCATCGTCATATAGCTTCATGCTTGGATCCATAGGAGTACTCGATGGTCTACATCTAGCTATGTCAGTTTCAATCAATAAATCTGTAATGTACTTCCTTTGGATCATCACCAGACCCTGTGCATTCCTGGCAAATTCCAACCCTGGAAAGTATCTTAGGGTACCAAGATCCTTTGTGACAAACTGACGACCCAAGAATTCTTTTGCCCTCTCTATTCCCTGAACATCATCTCCTATAACCAGAATATCATCAACATAGACCATGATGACCATCGTACCTGTAGAGGACTTCTGAATGAACAACGAGTGATCTGCATTAAATCTTTTGAACCCATGTCATTCAATCAAGTGGGAAAGCTTGTGGAACCATGCCCTTGGGCTCTGCTTAAGGCCATAAATCGCCTTGTGAAGTCTACACACCATATGCTTCTCCCCCTCACCAGTGAACCTTGGTGGCTGCTGCATGTAGACTTGCTCCTGTAAATCTCCATACAAGAAGGCATTCTTGACATCAAGTTGAGATATAGTCTAGTCACGTAGCACAACAACTGATAAAAGAATGCGAAGAGTAGAGTGACGAGCCACTGGAGAAAATGTATCGATATAGTCCACGCCATAGGTTTGTGTTAAATCTCGCGCGACTAGCCGTGCCTTGTACCAATCTAGACTGCCATCAGCATGGTATTTTACTGTGAATACCCTCTTGCAGCTAACAATGGACGTGTCAGGGGGAGCATTAACCAAGCTCCGAGTTATTTTCACTTACCCCTCGTGTTTTTTTCTGTTGCATTCGAATACCAGTTGGCTCCAGATCTTGACAAGCTCTCTCCTAGGGCTGTCAAATGTGTGTTTGTTGGGTACTCCAGGACCCAGGAGGGATATCGATGTTATGATCCTTTGCAAAGTAAATATTATATCAGCGTTGATGTAACATTCTTTGAGTCTGTGGTATTTTTCTCCCCCACAAGAGATCGACTGGCTTCATCATAGTCTGATGATGAGGTTTACATGCCACCTCCTCCCACATATCTGCCTTCTCATGTACTTGTGCCTGTTGTCTCGCCTCCGCCACCACCACCACCACCGTCGCCGCCACCTCCTCCGCATATTGTCCCCCCTTTACCAAAATTCTATACCCCTCGAACTATCTCTGCTCATGCTAATCGCCCGTCATCCAACACGCCTCAGGTTTGTTCTGTTAACATGATTTCTAATGATGGATATGAAGATATGTCTATGCAGGGATCCTCACGGGAGATTGGCCCACGGCCAAATGATGCTAGCCATGACCTGGATTTAACCCATTGCAATTCGGAAGCAAAAGCGTACATGTGCCTCTTATCCTATTGCATCAGAGGTATCCTTTCATCGTCTGACAGGGGACTTTCAGAGATTTGCAGTTGCTCTATCTGCTGTGGATATTCCACGGAACTATTAGGAGGCTATGAAAGATAGTCGTTGGTGCCAGCCTATGGAAGAAGAAATGGCTGCTCTGAAATCACGTGGTACCTAGAGTTTGGTGTCTGTTCTTCCCGGAGCTTCAGTTGTCAGTTGTAAATGGATGTTTACTATTAAACACCATGTGGACGGGAGCCTTGATCCTTACCAGGCAAGACTGGTAGCTCGTGGATTTATTCAGACCTATGGCGTGGATTATATGGACCCTTCTCTCATGTTGCACGCCGCTCCACTCTACGGATCCTTCTTTCAGTTGCAGTATAACGTGATTGAACTTTATTTTAGCTTGATGTTAAAAATGCATTTTTGTATGGAGATCTACAGGAAGAGGTCTACATGCAGCTGCCTCCGAGATTTGTTGCTGAGGGGGAATGTCAGCAGATTTGTAGACTCCATAAGGCCATCTATGGCCTTAAGCAAAGCCCAAGGGCTTGCTTTCAGAAGCTATCAGATTTGGTGGAAAAACTGGGGTTCAAGAGATCAAATGCAGATCACTCACTGCTTGTGCAGAGGACACCCAGAGGTACTGTTGTGATCATGGTTTCTGTTGATGATATACTTGTTATAAAATCGGAAGCGGAAGCGTAAACATGGAAAAGATAAATAACAATAAGAAGAACGCGGGATTTTATGTGGAACCCTACTCCGTGAGGAGCGGGATGAAACCACGGGAGAAGCCCTCAAAGGGGCGTATCTTTCATTGAACTTTCTCTCAATGAGTACAGGAGGTCTGGGGCTCCTTATATAGCCTCTCCAGAGCCTCCAAGTCCCACCACTGGACGATGTGGGACTAAACAACTGGATGGGGTAAATGGATCTTCTCCAGGATCCATTTACCCTGCTACAACTCAATGGGCGCACATAACAATACTCCAACACTCCCCCTCAAGCTGGAGCATGCAATGCTTAGCTTGGACAAACAGAAAGAAACTCAACTCAACGCTATAAGACACTACGGACAATATCAACCCAACGCGCACATTGCTGCAGTCGAGGACGTTGCTTCTCACGTCGTGCAGGTGAGGAGGACGAACGGGCTGGAGTGTGAGTCTGTTGAATCTCCTCGTCGGAGAGCATGTGCTCTGAACTGCACCTGTCAGAGTCACTGCAACTGGAAAATGAGTCTCCTCGTCGGAGTACTCTGGCCCGCCACAACATGTGGACAACTGCTCCATCTCTGAAAGGGCCGAACTGAAAAGGCCATGGCTGTGCAATCCTCGTCGGAGTCCACGGTCGCTGGAGAATGGAGTCTGAAAAAGTCTCCTCGTCGGAGAACTGGGTCTCTCCCATCTGGCTCAGAGAATGGTGCACTGCTCTGGTGTACCTATGATACCACATGAAAACCCTTGCCAACATATGGCATAGGGAATGGTCCTCTGCTCTGGAGTCCCTATGGCTCACATGAAAACTCTGGCCTGACAACAAAAAGAATGATGGGGACCTCTAACTGATGATGACAACATATGCTCATCTGAAAATGACCGCACACTCGTGCGTGTCTGAAACTGGAGTCTCTCTCTGGAGATCTCGAAACTGGGCCTCATCATGGAGTGCCTCGAACTTAGACTCTGACCAATCTGTCGAGTCTGATCAACTGCGCATCACACCTGTGGACTCGGAATCTGAATGTCGAGTCTGAATCTTGTGCATGAAAAATCTTCATCTGTAGAGTCTGGAAATCGGCTGGTCTGAAGAATATCTGAATCTGGAATCTGGATCATGAACAGACCTGTGAATCTATATATATACTCCCCCTTTCTCCCATACTTGTCGGAAAACATGGACGCCGACCAAGTTGGGAGAAGACAACAATGATGGGGATAAAACAAAAAACCACTTAGCCGATTACACATTTGTCGGCTTTTAAAAAAACATGGATAACATTTTGGCCGTTTCATCATTTTTTTTCCGGTCCCCTCTTTTTATATATATATATATATATATTTGTAAGCCGTTTCAATTTTTTTCGGCTTTTCTTTCTCTCTCCCTCCATTTTTTTGAACATATGCCTACGACTTTTCATTGTGTACGCGCCTTTTTTTTAAACAAACCTCTTTTTTTAAAAAAAAGTCACTGCCTCTCTCTCTTTTTTTATGAGGCCTCCCCCTTTTCCAGCCCACAGTTGGGCTTTCAACCCACATTTTTTTTACAAAACGGGCCCGCGCTCATATTAGGGTTCCCACATGGGAACCCCTTTTTTTTCTTTAACAGTCGCTGCCCCTGTGGGGTGTCTTTTCTGCCGCCTTTAGGGCTGAAGAGAGAGAGGGCGCATCATGGAGGGAGCCGCGACTTGGACGACACTGGGAGGCGTACGCGCGCAGGAGATCGAGGACGCGCCATGGGATGGACAGCGCCGCCTCGCACCTGGGAGGGGTTTGCCTCGCGCCGCCTGCGCGAGGAGAGGAGATGCGCGCGAGGAGGTATGCGCTGAGGGAGCTCAGCGCCTGGGCGTCGCCAGGAGACTCGACACCAACTGGGGTAGCCGCAGGAGGAAGATCACGAGGGGCGTTTCCCTTAGCGCCGCCTGGCTGGGGTATCTCTGTCACTGGATAGGGCTGCGGCCTAGAGCAAGAGGAAGATGGGCTCGGGCAATGTTCAGGAAGGCGGTATGCGGTATTCAGTCGGTGGGGTCACTGCATAGAGAGTATGCGGTATGCGGGAGAGTATGCGGGGAGTATGCGGTTTTATGCGGTTTGGTATTTTTTATTATAAAAATATAAATATATTTTTAATATCATGTGAATATCATCTAAATACTATATCTCTTGAATATAATAATAAAGTTTTGAAGGTATAAGGAACAAAACTATTGGGATAAAAAGTAATATAGAGTCAAATGAGAAAAAACATCTATTGAAAAGGCATTAGGTCGGGTGTCTAAGTTTATTTTAAGGTTTTAGAAAACGTCTATTTGAAAATCGGCCGCATACTCGGCCGAGTATGCGGTCAGACCCGCCTAGATGCCGATTTGGTCATACTCGGAGTGCCAAGGCTTCCGAGTATGAGTATGCGGCCGAGTATGCGGTATACTCGGCCGATTTCCTGAACACCGGGCTCGGGGAGGCGCCGCCAGTGTGACGTGATTAGAGAGAAGTGCCTCCAGTGAAGTTGTTGGGGCACCGCCGCCTGGACTCGCGCAGGGAGGTGCATGATGGAGCAGCTCGCGCAAGTTAGGGCTCGAGGCCCGCATGTTTAGGCCTGGAGGATGATCTCGCAACCTGTTGTAGGCGATGGGACACCGCTGATGGGGTTGCGCCGTGTTTAGGGTGCCCTCTTGTAGGCTGAAGAGGACAGATGCCACCGGAGCCGTGTGCGGCTGGGAACTGTGCCGCTGTATGTGGCTGGAATCTGGAGGCGAGGGCACGGCTTTGCCATTGATTCATCTTGAACAGGAACCTCAAGGGTTTAAACAAAACTCTAGATCTCAAACTTTGATCAAACAACAATATTTCTCAACTAATAAATCTTCACGAACATAAACCCTACGAACGAATCTCCAAAATTAAAAGAACTCGAAAATCCACGAGAATCGACTACCATGTTATAAAATCGGAAGCGGAAGCGTAAACATGGAAAAGATAAATAACAATAAGAAGAACGCGTGATTTTACGTGGAACCCTACTCCATGAGGAGCGGGATGAAACCACGAGAGAAGCCCTCAAAGGGGCGTATCTTTCATTGAACTTTCTCTCAATGAGTACAGCAGGTCTGGGGCTCCTTATATAGCCTCTTCAGAGCCTCCAAGTCCCACCACTGAACAATGTGGGACTAAACAACTGGATGAGGTAAATGGATCTTCTCCAGGATCCATTTACCCTGCTACAACTCAATGGGCGCACATAACAATACTTCAACACTTGTTACATGAGATGATACGTATGGAATTAAAATGGCCAAAGAGTTTTTGGATCGTCAGTTTGTTACGAAGAATCGGGGAACCTTAAGATATTTCTTATGTTTAGAATTTGCTAGGAATGCGTAGGGTCTTATGATGACCCAAAGGAAGTATGTTACGGATATGCTAGCTAAGACAGACATGATTGGTTGCCGACCATCCAGTACTCCTATGGGCCCCAACATGAAACTATATGAAGATGATACAGAAGAGGTTGACAAGAGAATATATAGAGAGATCGTGGGGAAACTCTTATATGTTACTATTACTAGACCTGACATCTCATTTGCAGTAAGTAGGGTGAGTCAGTTCATGGAGCAGCCCCGACAGGTTCATATGGATGCTATATATGATATTGCGATATCTGACATCTTCTCTTGGTGCAGGATTGTTATTCAAGATAGAAACAATTCTTTATGTTCTGCATGTGCTGATGCAGACTATGCAGGGTATCCTAAAGACAGGAAGTCCACATCTGGCTTCGCTGTATTTGTTAACAGTTCTCTTGTTTCACGAAAATGTAAGAAACAAACAGTGGTGGCTAGATCGAGTGCCGAGACTGAGTATAGGGCTATGACACAAGCGAGCACAGAGATGATGTGGGTTCTAGCAATGCTGACAGATCTATATATAAATATACCTCTACCCATGCATTTGCAATGTGATAATCAGGCTGCCTTGTTCATTGCAAACAATCCTGCATTTCATGAAAGAACGAAGCATATTGAGGTAGATTGTCACTACACTAGAGATATGATTCAGAAGGGTCTGATCTCTACCTCATATGTCACTACAAGAGAGCAAACGACAAGCATTTTTACCATTGCACTGCTCAGAGGACTGTTCCAGAGGTGTTCATCCAAGCTGAGCATGATTGACATCTATGCTCCATCTTGAGGGAGAGTGTAGAGATAATTCTATGTATTCTGAGTAGTAATTGCTTATTTTATTTTCGTCTTGTCTATCTTATGTAATTTACCCATAGACCTCTCCTCTATATAATAGAGCCTAGGGTTCTATTGAATAGACAAGTCTTCTATTTTTCCCAATAGTAACAACTCACATTACCGGTTCTCAGTTATATGAACTGCCAAATCACTAGGGTATCTATTGAAAGCTAGTCTTTTGCACCTTGGCTAAGAAATAAGAAGCGACCATATGAATAAAAAACTTGGAACTAACATGTGAAATGGGAGGGGGCAAATACGTGTCATCTTGGACGATGACTAATTGATCCAAGATGTCTCGTCATACATGTTGGTGTAGAAGGTGACTATTAATATTCCTCTATTGGAGCGATTGGTGGCAGAAGGGGAGGTTGAGTGCATGATGTTGATTGAATTGGTTGCAAACGACAATATTATGGTTGATTTAACAGAAGGGAGTCAGGTAGAGGCACCGTATGTGACAACGATGATGCTACGAGCATGGATTCATGCGACGGGGAATATTCCCTTGGTTTCCCAATGAAATTTGTTTATTGAAATGTTTACTTCTTGGGAAATAATGAAATATTTATTATTGGTTCACTACTTTGGAGCTTGATCGATGGATATCTTCTGTATGTGTAGGAGATAAAGATTGAGTCTCGGGAACATGTGAGAGGGAATTCGATTTCGAGTCCTCGACTCAACGGATTTCAGGGCGTTGTTGTCGGACAGAGGGTATGGCATGATTTTGTTGCATTATATGTCAATCATCTGGGATAGAAGGAGGGATCAAACATGACTAATGGTGATGTATGTTTACGATGTCTTTGGGACGTCTCCGTATTCGATGTTGCGGGCGGAGTTTTGGGAGTTATGTGTAAGGGAGATTCCTATGATGACTATGATTATTAGGGATGGTTGCAATGTTTCCCTCTATTCAAATGATCTATCGCATGAGGGGGGTGCTTAGGACCCACGTTCCTCGCTTTTGTGGAGGTAGTGGAGGGTCCTTGCTCTGGAGGTACTAGATGTGGCAAACAATAAATTTGCATGGAGATGTTCTTCATCAAGATCTCGCATTGATCATTTTTGCTATCACATTGGAGATGTTTCAATTGGCTTTTACTTTGATGCCACGATCATGATCGAACCATACTCCCCTCTGTCTGGACACTAGGATTGGGAGGGGACCTTTTTTTCCAGAATTGATCGATCTTAGTTGCTAGAGGAAGGTTTTGAGATCTTGTGGAGTCTTTTGGACGATCTTGGAGAAGAACGGTTCGGTAACTAGGAGGTTGGCTTTAAAGTCGGAAGCATTGCGAAAGATGTTAATTTTATTTAGGAAGGATTCTAGGTTGATCCTTGAGCAATGAATGACTTTCTGTCAGGAGGAGATGACAAGATTGGATTTATTGGAGGATGAGCGAGACTTGGATGAGGCAAGATTTAGAAGATTATCGGGAAATAGGGTCAGAAGTATAGTTGGAATGGAGGCAAAGATTGCGTAAAAATGGTTGAAGGTTTAGTCGGAGAGGAGGGGGACATGAACACTAGATTCTATCTTTTGGTGGCTAATGGTTAATGACAATGAAACTTGTTTAGTGCTATTTTTCAAACCCTAACCCTAAGGATATTTTGGTAGACTCGTTATCTAAGAGTCACCTCCCATGTAATGCTAAACCTAGGTTTCCACTTATATAAGGGAGCCCCAGGGTTCTCATTCTAATTATGCAATTCTCATTCTGATTCAACTTGGTGTCAGAGTGATTGTTCGTGCCCCTCTCCTCACCATGTCGTTGCCCCTTCTCCACGCTGCCACCCCCTTGCTCATTCTCTTCCTTATCGCCCACCTCTCTGCTTTCCACAACACTGCATACCCTCTCCTCTCCATGACATCGCCTCGCCCCACCTCCTCCTCTCTACCCTAGCACCCATGACCCACCTCTCTTCTCCCTTCATGTCATCCCCCCTCCTCCTAAATAATGTGTCACCCCCACCTTCGGTCTAGCACACCGTTGCACTTATCGTCTTTCCGATACCGCTACTTTATGCAACCTTCCCACGTAACAGCATTCCCTGTGCACCAAATATCTACTCTCTGCCACTATCTAACCTCTTTTGAATTAGTCAGCCCCACGAACTTCAACAACCCATCCCCCATGGGCTAATGGGTACGATCTCTATATCCGAGGCCCCACGAGTTCCAATCGTCTATCATTCAACAACCTCTGATCATATCCATCCTATTATGATCTAAGAGGTTACCATCTACTATCATATTTCTCTGCAAGAAGGCTTGACACCGTAGTTATAGATGATAGAATCTAAGGTGATGTCTTAAGGATATGACGGAGGGAGTGTCACCTACTCTCGTTCGGCCCGATCCCCAAGTTGGACGAGACCGACTACCTTAAAGTGTCCCGAATGTTCTTGATGATGGTAAGGATATGACAAGCAGCATATTTTGCTTGAGTAAGGGCATGTTGCCAAGACGGGAAAATTGCCACATGTGTTCTAAAGATGATGGGATGATCAGTTCTTGGATTATGGGTAGCATTATTGATAGGATTGCAGATGAACGAGTCTACTAAGCAATTGCTCATGACATGTGGACCCTTGTAAATTGTTGGAGTATTCATTGTATGCGTCATGAGTTGTAGCAGGGTAAATGGATCCTGGAGAAGATCCATTTACCCCATCCATGTGTTTAGTCCCACATCGTCTAGTGGTGGGACTTGGAGGCTCTGGAGAAGCTATATAAGGAGGCCCAGACCTCCTGTATCCATTGAGAAAGTCAATAGACAAACACGCCCCTTTGAGGGCTTCTCCCGTGGTTTCATCCCGCTCCTCACGGAGTAGGGTTCCATGTTAAATCTCGTTGTTCCATGTTTTCTTTATCATTCTTCCATGTTTTCGCTTCCGCTTCCTATTTCTTAACATGGTATCAGAGCGGGTCGATTCTCGAGGATTTTAAGTTTTTCTTTTTCGAGATTCGTGTTCTTGATGATGATTATTAGTGTTCAAGTTTGGTCCAAGTTTTAGGGTTTCTATTGAAACCCCAATCTCTGCATATTTTTCAAAGATCATCATCCGTTTTTTAAGATCCAAAGATCTTCCAGACTGAGCATCTCCAGGTCAAGCGTGCGAGCCCCAACAACAAACAAGCGGCGACGCAAATCGATGTCGAAACAGGCGGCGCCCTCATCCTCCTCCACGTGAGTCGCACGCGTCATGCGAGCCCAGATCTCCTCGCGTTGTGCCTTCCCGACGGCGAGCCCCATCGCCGCAGCCCCTCGCGCGACCCTCCCTGACAGGCGGCGCTCCTCTTCGAGCATCAGGCCATCGAGGAATCGCGTGCCCAGGTGCGATGCTTCAGGGAGGCGAAGTCCTAACCGAGCCCCCCCCCCCCCCCCCCCCCCCCCGCTGAGCTCTTCGCGATCTTCCAGGCGGTGTTAGCGGCCAGCCCCCTCTGCCGCAGACCTCCCAGGCGGCGGCCCAAGGCGCCCCCACCCCCTTTGGCGTCGACTCGGTCCTCCAGAACAGGCAGGCGTACCGCCCCATTGCCAGCAATTCTCAGCCCCGATCACGCCTCCCCGCATCTTCAATCTACAGGCGGCGCGCAAGCCTCTCGTTCCCGATGACGGCGTTCCCAGGTCCCGCGCCCCGCCTCCCTTCTCCTATCTCCTCGGGCGAGCACTCCAGCGGTGACGACGACCTTGTGTTTCAGTGAAAGGGGTTCCCACGAGGGGAGGCCCCAGGGAACCCTAAATAGGGTTTATTTTTTATTTTAAAAAAAAAACAACAACGGAAATGGGGAGATGAAATGCTTCGGTCCAAGTGGGCTGAGTGAGAGGTAAAAAAGAGAGGGGGGGGGGGAAGGAGATGTATTTTGTAAAGCCCAAATGGGCCAAGGTTTCTTTGAGCCCAAATGGGTCACATTTGTTTAAAAAAAAGAAAGAGAAAAAAAAAGGAAGAAAAAAAGGCGCGTACAAGAAAAAGCCGTACGCAAATTACAAAAAAAGGGGGAATATGTTGCGAAAACCGGAAAAAAACGATGAACGCTTTGTAAAAAAAAGTTGCGGCTATTAAAAAATTTGAAAATAGGCAAAAGAAAAAGAAATGATGATGTTTGAAAAGCTGAGAAAAAAATGATAAAGTGCCTATTTGATGTTTTCTTTACCCCCATCATTGTTGTCTTCTCCCAACTTGGTCGACGTCCATGTTTTCCGACAAGTATGGGAGAAAGAGGGAGTGTTGTGTAGAGTCACAGGTCTGAGTCAGATCCAGATTTTCTAGACTCCAGATTACATACCAAGTCAGCTTTCAGACTCTACAGCTTTTCAGATGAAGATTTTCCATGCGCAATTCCAGACTCGACGTTCAGATTCCGAGTCCCAGTTTGATGCACAGATTCAGACTCGACATTCAGATTAGTCTGAGTCCAAGTTCGAGGCACTCGATGTCGAGTGGCCCATTTTTGAGTTCTCCAAGAGAGAGACTCATTTTTAGACATGCATATGATTGCGGTCATTTTCAGATGAGCACAAGTATGCCATCAATTCAGAGGTCCCCATCTTTTCATGTTGTTCGGCCAGAGTTTTCATGTGAGTCATAGGGACTCCAGAGTAGAGGACCATTCCCTATGCCATGTTGGCAAGGGTTTTCGTGTGGTATCATAGGTACACCAGAGTAGTGCACCATTCTCTGAGCCAGATGGGAGAGACCCAGTTCTCCGAAGAGGAGACTATTTTCAGACTCCATTCTCAGCGACCGGGGACTCCGAAGAGGATTGCACAGCCACGACCCTTATTCAGTTCGACCCTTTCAGAAATGGAGCAGTCGTCCACATAATTGTGGCGGGCCAGAGTACTCCTATGAGGAGACTCATTTCAGTTGCAATGACTCTGACAGGCGTAGTTCAGAGCACATGCTCTCCGAAGAGGAGATTCAGAAAACTCACACTCCAGCCCGTTCGTCCTCCTCACCTGCACGACATGAGAAGCAACATCCTCGACTGCAACAATGTGCGTGTTGGGTTGATATTGTCCGTAGTGTCCTGTAGCGTTGAGTTGAGTTTCTTTCTGTTTGTCCAAGCTGAGCATTGCATGCTCCAGCTTGAGGGGGAATGTTGGAGTATTCATTGTATGCGTCATGAGTTGTAGCAGGGTAAATGGATCATGAAGAAGATCCATTTACCCCATCCATGTGTTTAGTCCCACATCGTCTAGTGGTGGGACTTGGAGGCTCTGGGGAGGCTATATAAGGAGCCCCAAACCTCCTGTATCCATTGAAAAAGTCAATAGACAAACACGCCCCTTTGAGGGCTTCTCCCGTGGTTTCATCCCGCTCCTCACGGAGTAGGGTTCCATGTTAAATCCCGTTGTTCCATGTTTTCTTTATCATTTTTCCATGTTTTCGCTTCCGCTTCCTATTTCTTAACATAAATGTCACATTTAATTAAGATAACTCCAGCAGGATGTTCTAGATATACTTCGACATGATAAATATGAAGCAAAAAGGATGTCTGATAGATGAGTATTTCTCTTTTGAAATCTTTGTTTGAACGATATAATGCTTGCCCCCATGATGTACTTAGTCCACATAGAAGGAATGCCGCCAACATGGCCATTATGGTATTTTTATCAGTATTTGATCTAGGCTATGCTTCAACCCGCACCCATTCTTATTGGCGACATCCTACCCACTATTGAGGAGGCCTACAGTAACATGAGCTGTCTAGCTGTCTCAACTACCAGTGTTATTACTGAGGTCCGAGGACGTATTACTGCACTTGTTGCCCCGTCTGGGTGAGGAGGCCATGGATCATATAGGAGCCATGGTCAGGGTTACTCCGTAGCAAAGCCAAGACCGTAGTACTATCCAATGTACTTTTGCCACAGGTCTAGGTAGTCTAAAGTCGTTTACTACAATAAGCATGGCTATCATGCTCTTACTGCTCGAGTCATTACTACTGAGGGTGATAGACAATCCATGGAGATGTTGAGATACACCACAATCCATAATCCACTTTGATATGTCCCCATGACAACTGTTGTGAAAAATAAGTGATCTATTATTCAAAGGAACCCTAGTGTCTCTTATATAGGGAGAGACCTCAAGGGTAAAATACATAGAAATCCGGAGAAAAATAAAAATGACGAACATGTACATAGCATATGAAAATATCTATCTCTACACTCCCCCTCAAGATGGAGCATAGATGTCTATCATGCTCAGCTTGGAAGAACATCTCTGGAAAGGTCCCCTGAGCAACGACTTGGTAAGTACGTCAGCAGTCTGATCCCCTGAGCTCACATGAGTTGTAGATATCAATCCTCTCTGGATCAAGTCTCTAGTGTAGTGGCAATCAACTTCAATATGTTTTGTTCTTTCATGAAATGCTGGATTGTTGGCAATAAACAAGGTTGTCTGATTGTCACAATGAAGCTGCATGGGTAGAGGTATGGCTATATGTAGATCCTCTAGAACCGATCGAACCCACATCATCTCCGTGCTTGCTTGCGCCATGGCCCTATATTCGGATTCAACACTGGACCTTGCCACAACAGTTTGTTTCTTGCTTCTCCAAGAAACTAGAGAGCTCCCAACAAAAACTGCAAATCCTGAGGTCGATTTTCGATCCTTAGGACATCCTGCATAATCAGCATCAACAGATGCTGAAATAGATAAATCTGTGCCCTTTCGAAACAGCAACCCTGAACCTGGAGAAGACTTCAGATACCTCAGTATCATGTATATGGCATCCATATGATTTTGTCTTGGCTGTTCCATAAATTGGCTTACACGGCTTACTGCAAAGGCAATATCGGGTCAAGTTATGGTAATATAAAGGAGCTTACCCACCATTTCTCTATATCTCCTCTTGTCTACTTCAGCAGTGTCATCATCATACAGCTTCATGCTTGGATCCATGGGAATACTTGATGGTTTGCATCCAGCCATGCCTGTTTCAGTCAAGAAATTTGTAATGTACTTCCTTTGGGTCATCACCAGACCCTGCGCATTCCTGGCAAATTCCAACCCCAGAAAGTATCTTAGGGTTCCAAGATCCTTCGTGCCGAACTGACGGCCTAGGAATGCTTTCGCCCTTTCTATGCCGTAAATATCATCTCCTGTAACCATAATATCATCAACATAGACCATGATAACAACCGTCCCTACTGATGATTTCTGAACAAACAACGAGTGGTCTGCATTCGATCTCTTGAATCCTTGTCTTTCAATCAGGTTGGAAAGCTTCGGGAACCACGCTCTTGGACTCTGTTTGAGACCATAAATTGCCTTGTGAAGTCTACACACCATATGCTTCTCCCCCTCAGCAGTAAACCCTGGTGGCCGATGCGTGTAGACTTCCTCCTGCAGATCTCCATACAAGAAGGCATTCTTGACATCCAGTTGAGAAATACTCCAGTCACGTACCACAGCAACAGATAAAAGAATGCGAAGAGTAGAATGACGAGCCACTGGAGAAAAAGTGTCCATATAATCGACACTATAGGTTTGTGTAAAACCTCGCGCTACCAGCCGTGCTTTGTAACGATCTAGATTGCCATCAGCGTGGTATTTAACTGTGAATACCCACTTACAGCTCACAATAGATGCATCAGGAGGAGCAGTAACCAAGGTCCATGTGCCAAGAGACTGTAATTAGCCTCTCGCCAGCAATCAATCTTCATCGCTTCCTGGTAGGTCCGTGGTATGTCCACGGAAGTCAAGGTTGCAGCAAATCTCTGAAAGTCGCCTGTGAGGCGATGGAAAGACACCTGTGAAGCAAATGGATAAGATGCACACGTCCGCTTCTGCTTCCGAATAGCAATAGGAATATCAAGATCATCTTCCGCTGTGCTGGATGGTGTAGTCTCCTCCTGTAGTGAAGACTCCTGCACATGTACCATATCTGACCGTCAGTAGTAATGCCATCTGAACATTCCTAAGGCGTGATGGATGTCTGAAATGTAGCCTGAGCATGATCTGACCGACGCGTATAGAATTTTGGTAAAGGTGGAATAGAAGGTTGTGGAAGTAGTGGAGGTGGTGGTGGAGGTGGTGGTGGTGGTGAAGATGGCGTAGAAACAGGAACATGAGTATGTTAGCAATGCGAGCCTCAGGCGAACCATTCCTATAATAAATGTTATTGTAATAAATGATTTATCAATAAAATTTATTGATTATTTTCACTCCCTTTCTGAGATAGAATGAATGAATGCACTATAAGGTCCGTCTGTACAATAAGTGGCCAACTTGATGATCATACAGCTATTGATTCATTGAATGAATCATAGAGGCTGATGCTTGGATGAATATCTAAGGAGTTAGATAGAGGACTCATCAAGTATCGTCAAATGATTGTTAAGTGATGATCTCCAGTCTGAGTAGGAGATGGCAATCCTTTCTCAGATGGCTGATATCTGACTGACCTCTTGATGCAGGTCCTCTGCATAGGAATAGTGATTCGGAGGTGTCAGATTAGTTGAGTCAATGGGGTTGACTTAACGAGATCGAGATAACCAAAGACCTATGTTGAATGCTGTCACAGCATAGGCATGCATCCTCTGACCGGAGACAGATGTATTGCTATATGTCTGAGTATGTACATTTGGCAGACCAATAGGTTGATGACCTAACCAAGGTCTATACATCGGCGAGCTGGTGTGCATATAAGGACATATGAGTAATACGATCTCTCAAAGGGATCATACAGATTCACTTATGAACTGGGAGACATGAGCTCACTCATGAGGTATTGGGGCTGATCAAATTCCATGCATGGTCGTCATGCTTTGGAAGCATGACATGAATTTGAAGGTAAGATATATGCTTTGGGAAAGCATATGATCTATACCAATTCCTAATGACCAAGATTGAGAAACTTAATGATCAAACCCTGAAGATGACCGTGTAAAAGTGATCTTTATATTCAGAATGATCATATGTCTTCCAGTATGCAGGATGTACATGTATTGGGAATACCTGAGGGTGATGTGATCATAAACGATTGTATAACCATGACGCTTTCATTCTGAGGGAGTGATGAAACAGGTTTGGATTTTAGTGACTCCTCTCATTAGAGAAGTAACCTAATCTTAGTCCATGTACTGGACATTGATCTGAATAAGATTCAAATGCAATGAGAATATTAGGTCTACGGTCTTGATTTGATCAAGCATCTGTGGGAGGTCCATGGGATCTGGATTTGAGATATAATCTCAACATCCAAGTCAGTATACGTGGAACAATACAATCGCCATGTCCTTATCTCCAAATATCTGCGGAGAAATCGCATTATTCTTGAAATGTTTCAAGAATAATTCCATATATCTAAGCATTGAAGAAATAATGATTAATTGTGATTTAATCATCTTGATGTGTGTAGAAATTGTCCAATATAATTAAATGTGATTTAATTATTATGGATAAGAATAATGTGGATAGAAATATCAAATTATTCATAATATATTATAAATGTGATTTATAATGTATTAGAGAGAGCTAATTATAATTTATATTTGTTGATTAATTATTATGTGTATTGGATACACATTGTGTAATTAATTGAAAATGTAAATTATATGTTGTTTTGGGTTGTGAATGTGATTCACAATTTTTCAATGGCAAGATTGCAATATTCTCAAAATTAATTATGAATTATTTTTGAAGAATAAATCACAACAAAAGTTGTTGGAAATTATGGGAGAAATTCATGGAGATATGTAATCTTATGAGATTACATGGATTTGCCTCCACCATGGGGAGATGGTGGGCGGTCACCAATTCCACAAGGAATTTGGTGGCCGTCCCCATCACTCCTAATGGAGAGATCTCCATGCAAATCTCTTTCCATAATTGCTTGATCTAATTTAGGATTAAAATATATTTGACATGTCAAATATATTTGATTTAAATTAGATTATTATTTGTTGGTTTTTACCAACAACAATCTTGGCCATTGGATTGAATATAAATCAATCTCATCCATTGATTTTATATGTCCCATGGATTGAGATCCATGGATCCCAAAACCCTATAAATAGAGAGGCATACCATGCTCTCTAGGGCTATGCAATTTTGGAGCAAACTCTCTCTCTAGGGCTTCTTCTTACCGTTTGACTTCATGAGGCCCATGAACTGCATCGTCCAGAGCTCATAGTTCGACCCGTCCATCTTTACTATTGGCGCGGGACCTTTGAACGCGCCTATGGAGGGCATATCAACCTTTGATTCTGATATATCGCCGCTGGAGAAGAACTAGGGTATGTAGACAAAGTGATAGATGTCTACACAAACTGCATAGGATTTGCGTGCGTATGTAGATGTTACGCACCCAAATCCATATACCTGGAGGAAGAGACGGCTACGATCAAGGTGGCAGGAGTCCGGCTAGATCAAGCCGAAAGATGAAGGCGAGATCCCGGAACCGGCGGCGGACTGGGGGGGTTCCAGCGACACTTGTGGAGACCCGGGGAGGGGGGGGGGTCCAGCGGCACTGGGGGGGACCTGGGGGGGGGGGGGTCCGGCGTACTGGGGGGGGACCCGGAGAGGGTCCGGCGGGACTGGAGGGACCCTGGAGGGGTCCGGCGGCGGTTGTGAGAGGCCCGAGGAGGGGGAGGGGGAAGAAACGAGAGGGGGGCGGGTAGGGAGAGGAAGCCCTAGGGCTCTGATACCATGTTGTGAAAAATAAGTGATCTATTATTCAAGGGAACCCTAGGGTCTCTTATATAGGGAGCGACCTCAAGGGTAAAATACATAGAAGTCCAGAGAAAAATAAAAATGATGAACAGGTACATAGCATATGAAAATATCTATCTCTACAACAACTAGTTAGGGAACAAGTAGTACTTAAGGTATTGACCGAGGCAACGATGTTAGAATGGGCAAAAGGAACACTAGTGGTGCAGGTAGCATGAGTCATGATCTCCCTTAGACGGGAGAGAAAGTCATCGAACTTTTGATCATAAGAAGTGGTAGTAGGCTCGACCTGCTCGTCAATACCAATAGACGTGTTGTAACCATGCTTCTAGTAGCAAGTATCCTTGGAGTGGCCAGAATGGTGACAATAGGTGTATGGCTGATATAGGCATCTGCATCCTCTTCCACGGACACCACGTTCTCTAAACTGAGATGGACCTTCTCTACTCGCGATGCAACCATCACAGAGGAGGTCTGAGTGGTGGTTGTAGGAGGGATCGTGATTTTGTTGTCTGTTATAGGCCTCCTCCATAGGAGGTATAGATGTGCATGCGATTAGCTGACTTTGTACTACATTGTACTCAGAGTCAAGTGCCACCAGAAATATTCCAACAATTGTGGCATTCCTGTATGCCTTTTGCTGCTTTGAAGAAGTGGTTAAAGGCATGAAGCTGTAAAGCTTCTCAAACATGCCTTTGAGCGATGAGTAGAAAGTGTGAAGGGAACGACCATTCAGCTTGGCCATGAAAATGTCATATCGGAGATGTTGAAACTTTGTCCCATTCCTTGCCTGAGAATAGGTAGCGTCAAGAATGTCCCATATTTCCTTGGCTATGACTTGATGCATAATATCATTGGTTATCTATGTGGAGAGAGTATTATGTAACCAAACACACTCATACACATCTTCTTGCTTACAAAAAGCATTAACCCCAATCATATCGGCCATCACATGTTGTATCAGAATGTGCTCCTTATTGTTGCACTGCATAAGGCTCTTGAATTGTATGGACCATAACTCATAATCGGTCTTGTTCATCTTGACGATGGATGTTAGGCCTTTGAAGGCTCCGAAGGAGGATAAGTCAACTTTGCTCTCTGGCATGATGAAGGACATGGGAAAGGACGCGACTGGGGATGTAAAGCACTATGAAAATGTCTAACAATGATACGAGGAACCGATTGTGTGTGCAGATTCGAGGAATAATCGTTCCCGTCAACTATAATGATGCCATAGGGCTTTACGAGAGAATCTAGATATCTGAAATCACCTGAAGAACACTGTAATCAGACCATATCGAGACACTAATTGTGGTAGTGGAGCCGTGTGGACATGCGAGGCCGGTAGATGCGGCTAGGATAACCGTTGGATCATCCCACAGTGTCTCAAGGTCGGCGGAGCCCGATGTCACAAGACCTTACTATTGGGGTTGTTAGCGCGTCATGGAAACTTAGTCGCTGGCAGCTGCTTAGGTAGCGATGGTGTACTCGCTAGGGTTGAAACACCCTTTCACGGGGGAGAAGGTAGCTGCAAGGGAGCCATAAGGCGCACATGGGTTAGTGGCTGCAAGAAGGAAGAAACGACAACGATGGTGGCATGTGTGAGTGGGGTCCAAACGGTAGGGTGTGGTGCGAGGGCTTAAAGACTCTGATCTAAGACCACTGCTCTGAAATTATGGAGAGAAAATAATGGCTTGTTATTCAAAGAACCATATGGCTCTCTTCTATAGAGAGGAGAGACCTTAAGGGCCTGTTTGGTTGCAGGGTTGGGCAGGATTGGGTTGGGCTGGGTGAATAGTAATCTGTGAGGAGGAAGTACCCTTGTGAATAGTAACCAGGGTTGGGCCAACCCTGCCCAACCCTGCAACCAAACATGCCCTAAAAGGCAGATTGCATAAATAGAGATGACATAAATAAGAAAATACAAGATTACCATTTCTGTTTCACCTGGAATGGTCATCGCAACTCGTTAGTTGCTTGTCCAAAGTGGGGTCAATTTCATTAAGATAGATATTGCGTTGAGTATATTAAGTACTTGTTTCAATGTCAATCCGTAAATAACCGTATGATCTCATTTACTAAGAATTTCATATGACAACACACATAAGGGAGCAAAAAAAATTTCCATTGTTGCACAAATTATTGTTATATTAATGCCATAAAACATAAGACAACTTACATTTTAATATATAAAGAAAATTGTGCAATTACGTGGTTTTTATTACCTTTTATGGTAGCTCGACTAGGGACGGATCCATTATATCTCATGGAGGGGCCATGGAATCCTTGATTCTTATATTTCACTTGTATAGTATCTTGATTTTACCGTACGACCAATCTTGACAATTATATATATATATATATATATTATTTAAAAAATCAAAGCCATGTAATGGTCTAGCAGTGGTGGTGTTGATCATTACTGCACAAACTCGTGTTCAAAACCCGCCTAAACCAATTAATTTTTAAATATTGAAATTTAGGTAATATTTATACAGCTAATAGGAAGAACCTCTATATGATTTTTATTATTTTAGAGAAGGCTTACAATTCTTTCCCACATGAGATATTGTGGAGAGTTTTAGAGAAGAGACAAGTACATGCCTGTACATTAACCTCATAAAAGATATATATGATAAGACTTAATCTTGTGTAGGGATACTAGTTAATAAGACTAACTATTTTGACATCGACAATTGTCTGCATCAAGGTCCCTCTTTGAGTCTATTCCTTTTTACTTTGATTATGGACGGGTTGACAAGTCACATTCAGGATGAGATACCTTGGTATATGTTATTCACTGATATTGTGTTGATTGATGAGACTAGAGATGTAGTAAATGAGAAGTTTGAGGTCTGGAGACATGCATTGGAGACTAAACAATTTCATATAAGTAGGGCTAAGACTAAATATATGGAATGCACTTTTGATGACAGCAATGGTGAAGGAATCGAAGTGAAGATTGGTGACGATAACATTGAGAAGAGATATTCTTTTAGATACTTTGGATCTATTTGCGACATGATGGGGAAAGTGATGGAGATGTTACTAATAGAATAAATACAGGTGGGCTAAAGTGGAGAGGAGCCTCCACTGTTCTCTGTGATAATAAAATTCCTTTTAAAATCGAAGGAAGGTTTTACAAAGTAGCCACGAGACATGCTATCTTCTATGGATCTGAATGTTGGTTTGTGAACCATAGACATGTGCAGAGAATGGTAGTAGTAGAAATGAAATGCTAAGATGGATGTGTGGACATACATGTGAAGATCGGATTCGCAATGATGCAATCAGAAGAAAAGTTTGTGTATCTTCGATCGAGGATAAGATGCGAGAAAATCGCTTAAGGTGGTTTGATCATTTGCAAAGGAGGTCAACCGATGCATCGATGAGGAGATACAAGTTTTGAGAAGTTGAGCCAACTAAGAGAGGGCGAGGAAGGTCCAGAAAGTGTTGGAATGCGATTATATGAAGGGAACTTAGTTTTTTGGATCTAAGCCCGAGAACGACTCGTGATAGAACTAAATAGAGGCAAAGAATCCATGTAGCGGACCCTACTTAATGTGGAAAAGGCTTTGTTGGTGTTGTTTTGTTGGTTGTTCTCCCTTTTTCCTTTAGCTATTCTCTTCCCCGCTTATCCTACTCCTTTTTTAAATGGTGGGCCATAAGTGGACCCTTTACAAGTGTAAAAAGATAAAAGAGACCGATCTTTTCTATTTTTTTGCACGTTAGGGGATTCATACATGAGGTTTTCCATTGTGAGAACCCATTGTTGGACATGTGAGACCACGACGAGCCATTATGCAATAAATGTTATTGCAAATATCATTCCCTGATCTGAAGTGAAGAATAAACAATTTGCATAATAGGTCCCTCTGTACAATTAGGGTTATGTACCATGGCCATCTTGATGATCATACAGCTATTGATTCAATAATTGAATCATAGAGGCTGGTGCTTGGATGAATATCTAAAGGGTTAGATTGAGGACTCATCAAGCGCCGTCAAATGATTATTAAGAGATGATCTCCAGCCTGAGTAGGAGACGGCAATCCTTTCTCACATAGGCTGATATCTGACCGACCTCTTGATGCAGGTCCTCTGCATAGGAATAGAGATTCGGAGGTGTCAGATTAGTTAGGTCAATGGGTTGACTTAATGAGATCGAGATAACCTAAGTCCTATGTTGAATGCTGTCACAGCATAGGCACGCATCCTCTGACCAGAGACAGATGTGTTACTATATGTCTGAGTGTGTACATTTGGCAGACCAATAGGTTGATGACCTAACCAAGGTCTATACACCGGCGCGCTAGTGTGCATATAAGGGCATATGAGTAATTCGATCTCTCAAAGGGATCATACAGATTCACTACTGAACTGGAAGACATGAGCTCACTCGTGAGATATTCGGAAGAATCAAATTCCGTGCACGGTCGTCTCGCTTTGGAAGCTTGACTGAATTTGTAGGTTTGATATATACTTTTGGAAAGTATATGATCAAGACCTAGGTATGATATATGCTTTTGGAAAGTATATGATCGATACCAAATCCCAATGATCAAATAAGAAACTTAGTGATCAAACCCTGAAGAAGACAATATAAAATTGATCTTGATCTTCGGGTTGACCATGGGTCTTCCAGTACGCAGGATGTATAAGTATTGGGAATACCTGAGGGTGATGTGATCATAAACGATTGTATATCCATGACGCTTCCATTCTGAGGGAGTGATGAAGCAGATCTGGATTTTAGTGACTCCTTTCAGCAGAGAAGCAATCTGATCTTAGTCCAAGTGTTGGACATTGGTCTGAATGTGATTCAGATACAATGAGAAGATTAGATTTGCGGTCTTGATTTAATCAAGCATCTGTGGGAGGTTCGTAAGATCTGGATTTGAGATAAGATCTCAACATCGAAGTCACTATACGTGGAACAATACAATCGCCCTGTCCTTATCTCCAAGTATCTGCGGAGAAAGCACATTATTCTTGAAAGGGTTCGAGAATAATTCATTTAATGAAATTCATATCCAAGCAAGAAGCACTTGATGATTAAATGAGATTTAATTATCAAGCTTAATATGAATATGATTCATATTGTGAGAATGATTATCCAAGATAATTAAATGGGATTTAATTATCAAGGATTAGAGAATGTGGATATTATTATCCATAATATTTGTGTATTGTAAATATGATTTATAATATACACATATTCAAGAGAGAGAAATTATGTAAATAACATTTGTTAATTATTAAATGTGGATTGGATTCACATTTATTAATTAATTGGAAATGTGATTTACAAATTAGTTTGGGATGTGAATATGATTCACATAATTTTCAATGGCATGATTGAAATATTCACAAATTAATTTGGAATTAATTAGGTGGATATATTTGTAATAATTGTTATTACAAATTATTGAGAGATAATGTGACATAATAAAAGGAGATAAAAAGCCACCTATTTTTGAGGTGGCGTCACCCTTGAAAAAGTCATGGCTGACGCCCCTTGTTTTTTGGAGGCAATTTTATCTCCATTTTATTAGGATGATTAATCTCTCAACTAATTTATTTATGTTAAATTAAAAATGTGTTGATAATGTTGCAACATATATTTAATTTAATCATAAATAAATGTTGTTGGTTTTAACCAACAATAATTATAGCCATTGATTTTACATGGATCAAGCCTGGCCGTTGGATCCATGTGTCCCATGGATTGAGATCCATTGGATCCTAAACTAATATAAAAGGAGGGCTAGGGTAGCCTTCCAAGGTACATCATTAAGAGTTGTACAAGGTTACAACTCTCTCTCTCTCTCATATTCTCGCCCTCTCTCTTTCTCTCCTCCAAAAAGGATGGTCGTCCATCTTGGGTTGAGAAAGGAGAGACTCTCGGTTTCTTCTTCGACAACTCGAGGATTTCCTTCTTCTTTGGAGTTTCTTACTCTAAAGGAAGACGACGGATTTCGTTTGACGAAATCACTAGATACATTGCTTGGATCTTCATCGAGGATTGCGAGACGAACGCGACTCATCATCGTGCTCGCGAATGCGTTCTTCGTGGATCGGACTTGAGACAGGAGGATCTCTACTTTGGGATCTCACGATCGCAACCACGCTTCAAGAGGTATTCCTTATACTTGTGGTTTGACGAAACGATCCGAGAAGTGTTCTCGTGATCATGTGGTTTCATCTTTAGTTTTAAAAAATTTTAATTTCCGCCGCATCTAGCGACTAGTGTGACTAGTTGCTCCGATTGCATACGATGCGATCAACACGCTTCTGTGATGCACTTAAGGATACTCAATATCTTTCAGTGGTATCAGAGCCATAGGTCGAATAATGTTTTGGATATGATCCATAGACCTAGGACGACTTGGGCTTGAAAGATTTGTGATATTTTTACTGCATTTCAATTTTTCGCACCTCTGTATAATTGATTTTTTCGGCACTGTTTAAATTGTTTAAATACGAAATTTTCAATTGAACTTTGTTCCCCATTAAACAAGGAAACCATAGGACTTGAGTTTACTAAATTTGGACTTTATTTGCTCAAGATATGGCCTTTTGAATATACATGTATTCACTGTTGCGGGAACTGCGGATTTAAACGTGATTAATGAGATAATTACGGTTTTAATCCGCCTCGAAATGCGTGAATTATCACTTGGGTTCTTTAATAAATCAAATAGGCAATCTTTGGAAACTGAGTTTGCATTTTTTGGATTTAAATTGATCAAGATAAGTTAGATTTAGTGATTGGGGGTCACTGCTGGAAATTAACATTTTTTTGATCTTGAACCTTGTGATAAGTCATTCAATTATCATGATGAAAATTAATTGTTAATTTTCTGGAATAATTAGTGATAAATATTTGTGAAATATTTAAAGAGATAATTATTTCATTGAATGACATTTGTCTAAACCACAATGATGAGATATTAGATCTTGATCATTGGTTCATCAACGAACATTGATTTCATGAAAACCATAATTTATCCTACAATAGTTGTAGGACAACATTTACATGAAAAACCCTCTTGCTTGAATAGGATTGGGGATTTGTTTAGCAAATCTCCTTATAATATAATCAAAATTGTTTTGATGTATATTATATGGTACAATTTCGGTTGAAAAACCGATGAGCGTCTCAAAGTACATGATGATCTATCTGGTATTATCCTTTCCCGAGGCGGATGTGGTGCCTAGTCGGAGAGCATTGGGGTCGCGGGTTGCAACGTATGTGGTCCGTCCCACTCTCGTCGGTACTGGCCATGACAGCGGGTAGGGACTGTATAATACCGGAGAAAGTCAATGTGTATTTTTCTAATTATTAAAATTCGAATAATATGTACTTTAAGAATATACCTACTATTCAAGTAAAAGACATGTTTGTTGATTGATGATTGGATTGATGATTAATTTAATGTGATTAAATTAATTATATCCAATAAAAACTCTATTATGAATAGATGTGTATTTCCCTTGGAAGAATTAATTATGTGAATATGATTCACGATAATTAATTACAATTTGAATATGAGGTGGAGGATCACATAAGTGACATCCATGGTCTCCCGTCAAGGCAAAGGATTCCGTCGCCAGTTGTTGTATATAGGAGACGCCTGTCCGAAGTGACAGATCCTATATATGATTTAATTGGATTGGGTTCTTTGCTTCTCGAAAGAGTAAGGCCGTATAAGTAGTGACCCCAATATCGGGTCCTCATATTATTGGGGCGATATTGGATTGCGTATAGCGAGTATTAAGCATGTTGACGGTTGGTTCAATTAATGACGGGTCAACATCATCTTTAGGGGTGGTGGGCCCGGGTGTTAAAGATCGAATTGGGAAATGCAAGTTGGACTTGCAAGGCGGAATGTGTTCCCGCTTCTTTTTATCCGAGTTGTAGGTTCTCATATTATTGGGATGCAACAAAGATAAGGAAGGAGATCCCAGATCTTGCTTGAGATATAATGGTAAGTATATCTCTTACATTGAAAGTGATTAAGGGAATGAACTTTCAGTGTTGACAAGGCATGACAACTTTGATATAAAAATTCTTAAATCAAAGTAAAACATGTATATGTATAATATATATACCCTTATGCAAATTTCTTATTTCAGATAATCCTTCATTAAACCCACTCAATATTATACTCAATAATAACCAGTAAAATATCTTGGATTGGACTCATGATCCAGATATTGTACTTGCAATTGGACACATAATGTATGTGGTTTCAATGTGCAAGTTTCCTCAACATAATGAGGAATGACAATTAAATAGGACAATAAGACATCACCTTAGGGTTCGTATGTCTCCATAGTCTTGATCTTTCATCGAGTGTACTTTGGAAGTGACATGTTGATGGTGATCGTAATTGTCGAATAATCCTTATAAAATAAAAGAAGATATTTTGGCATACATATGTGCTCTAGACAATTAATCATGAATGACATGGTTCTCTGCATTATGCAGAATGGTAGCTCGAAAGAGATGATGTATTCAAAATGTTTGAATACCTACCTAAACCTAAGTCTCTAAGAGTTAAGATGTATGTAGATATGATGAGTGTCATTCTACTATCTATACTCAAGTCATTCATGAAGCTTCATAATAATCATTTTGAATGAATTTATTGAAGCATGTATAAATTTTGAAATGCTCTTGTATTGAAATCCTTTGAATTCAACATAAGAGATTCTTTGTCTTGAACAATGGTTGTTTATAGATGAAGAGAGCGCAGTGGAAGCATGGGTCGGACCCGAGTAAGAAGGAAAGTCAAATAGTTGACCTACTTCTGTGACTTCCATATGACATCCAAAGAGTTGGATGAATGCCAATACTGCAATAAGTTGATGTGCTGATAGTATGACTATCAAGTTTGTCTAAAATCCTTAGTGAATGACTCAGATAGAGCATCATAATATCTACATATAATCATTGACTCTGACTTTCTTATTTCAAGATAAAGTCTGACAATTGTATTCCAATCTTCTAATAACACTTGCAATTGGTTGCATATATATATTAGAAGATTAGAAATTTGATCTTAGGGTTTAGTAGTCATCTATATGGATATTGATGTAATTGTTGCAGCAATCTCTGTTGGATAGATGGACTTCATATTCTCAGTGGGAGAGCCCTTAGTCTTAGAGAATGTCTCTATGACCTAGATATTAGAATACCCTCATTGTTTGTTTCTAAATGTTGGAAATAAACATGAATTCTGAGATAGAACTATCATAAAGAGTTATGGTGGAAATATTTCAGATAGTAATCTAACATCTAGTGGACTCCACAAGAATTAAAAAATTAATGAATGGTTCATTAAGATTTCTAATACTGAAAATCATGGTTGTAAAAATCATCCGACTGGCCCGACTAGTAGGTCCGACTAGTCTAGTCTGTGGGGTGGCCGACCGAGTACCGACTAATTCCGATTAGGTGCACTAATCGACCAATTTTTGCTTGAAGATACCATATTTTTTTAACATTTTGCTTTTTTTATAAGCAAACTTATAATAATATGCTTAGCGTTTTATTTAAGTTCAATTACTTATTTTATTTTATTATGCTAGTATAAAAATGTACAAAATCTATGTAAATATATGTATAAAAATGAGTTATATATATTTAAAATAACCATAAAATTCAAAGCCGATTAAAGTCCGACTAAATCCGATTAGTCGCCCGACTACCGATTATTCCTTAGTCAGTGACCCTGCCGACCGATTACCGACTACCGACTTTTGCAACCTTGCTGAAAATCAAACCTTATAAGATCAATAGAAGGATGAAGATCATTTGACAATGATCTGGCATCAAGTCTTGGACATATGTCTATTGATATGATCAATAGACTAGTAAGAGATGAAACTTTAGAATGTCTAAAAATTTCAAATCTTACATACTTGTGAATATTGTATTCAAAGTAAAATGTCCAATACACCCTTCTCTGGGAATGGTGTTAGATGTCAAGGTATTCAAGATCTCATACATATTGATGTATGTAGATCATCTATATCATAGTAAACATTATGGATATGTGATATCTATTGATGATTATATATGATATGAGATTTCTTCTCTTCACCTGAGGAACCTTTGAAATGTTCAAAGATTTCACAATTTTGGTTTAGAACCAAAGTTTGAAAGAAGATTAAATGAATTTGATCTAACCAAGGTAGCAAGTACCTATTAGATAAAATTCAAGGAATACCTTATTGAGATATGAATATCATTTCTATCTCAATCCTCCTAATACACCTAAACTCAATAGAGTTGTAGGGAGATACAATTGGATCATGTGTGACATGATTTGGTCAATGATGAATTTTTAGCATAATTTCCTCTTAGTTTTCAGGTATATATATGTAGTAGAGACTACACTATATATCCTTAATAAGATTCCATGCAAGTAAGCTGGAATTAAGCACTAGAGAGTGCTACTTCATTAGGAAAATAAAGGATGGTATTGGATACCTACTTTATGACCTTGAGATTCTTAAAAGATCTCATCTCTGAGAATGTGATTCTTGGAGGATTGAGACTCTTGAGAATCAAGATGAAAATGAAGTGAAGGAACTCATTTAATCTTGAGAAGATAATGAGGCTCCTGAAATCGGAAACTAAAAGGATAATTAAAGATGAAACATTAATACCTCTTCAAATGAGTTTGAGGATGTATTCCATGTGTCAGTTAAGTCTGAGAGTGATCGGACTTCATGTGATGAAGCTCTTAAGGATCATGACATGGAAAGATGGATATTAGCAATAAAGTCTAAAGTAGACTTCATATACAAGTGTTGTATATGGACCCTCGAGGATCCACCTATTGGGTAAGACCCGTAAAGGTGTAAATGGATCTTCAAGAGAAGAGGGAACCTGATGAGAAGGTAGAGACCTTCAAAGCTAGGTTCGTAGCCATAAGCTACACATCGGAAGAGAAGACATTGCTTGCAATGAGACTTGCTCTTCGGTGACCATGCTTAAAATCATCAGAATGTTGCTAACCTTAGCTACACAACTTGACTATTGCATCTTCAAGATTGTAAGTCAAGATTGCATTCCTCTAAGAATACCTCTCTGAGGATATTCGCATGAAGTAGCCCCAGGGCTTCATGGTTGAGGAAAGCAAGGTGTGCAAGCTAAAGAAACTCCATATGTGGACTCAAATAAGCTTCTTGTTGTTGGAACATAAGATTTGATGAAATTATAAATGTGTATGATGTCAGATAGAATCTTGATGTACCATGTGAAGCTTAGTGGGATGTGCCATTGTGTTCATCGTGCTAAATGTAGATAATATCCTAATCATTTGGAATGATATAAGGATGATAATAAGTGTTTTATAGACTGGCTATTTCATACCTTGAGATATGGTCTCAAGAATACCTCTTAGATCTTAGTTCTGAAGTTGTTCAGAAGCAAAGAAAAGAGGGTATTGGGACAGTCACATTAGTAATACACCTTGGATATGTTCCATTTTTTGGAAATTCCAAGAAAGGCTTCCTTCCCTTGAGATTTGGTACTGACCTATCTAAAGGGATAACTCCTCAAAGAGTTGAGGAAGTGAATGCTAGAACTGTTTGCACTTGTGCATCAGTTACGGAAAGCTGAGTGTATGCTAGATGTGTACAAAAGCCAGATATCTGCCATGCAGTGGGAGTAGCAAAGTGATTGCTAATCCTATTATGGAGAGAAAGCACTTGATTGCAGTAATAACAATGTCTTCATAGATGACAAGATTTTTGAGATGGTGATCTCAAAGTCATATCTTTCAAAAGCTTAAGACTTTATAGATAGAGATCTAAAAGGTCTTAACTGTGGATACCTTGAGAGATAGTGATCTCCCAGAATAAGGGTATTCTAATAAAGATTATGGAAATACTGGTTATAATAATAATTGAGCATTAGTATCAAGGACACTATAATTTCTTTGACTAGATTGAGTATTGGTTGCATTAGATGCAACATTCGGATTGGATGCGAGCACTGTTACCTAGGGATATGCAAGTGCCGTAAAAGGACTTGGCATAGTCTTTTGGGAACAGAGTGACTGATCAGCTTACCTAGCTATTTCTAAATAGCCTATGATTATCACATGAGTGTGGGTTTAAATGATTAGCCCATTAATGGTTCCTTGGCTAGTGGGAGATTGTTGGACATGTGAGCCCACGGCGAGCCATTATGCAATAAATGTTATTGCAAATATCATTCCCTGATTTGAAATGAAGAATAAATAATTTGCATAATAGGTCCCTATGCACAATTAGGGTTATGTACCATGGCCATCTTGATGATCATACAGTTGTTGATTCAATAATTGAATCATAGAGGCTGATGCTTAGATGAATATCTAAAGGTTAGATTGAGGACTCATCAAGCACCGTCAAATGATTATTAAGAGATGATCTCCAGCCTGAGTAGGAGATGGCAATCCTTTCTCACATAGGCTGATATCTGACCGACCTCTTGATGCATGTCCTCTGCATAGGAATAGAGATTCGGAGGTGTCAGATTAGTTAGGTCATTGGGTTGACTTAACGAGATCGAGATAACCTAAGTCCTATGTTGAATGCTGTCACAGCATAAGCACGCATCCTCTGACCAGAGACAGATGTGTTACTATATGTCTGAGTGTGTACATTTGGCAGACCAATAGGTTGATGACCTAACCAAGGTCTATACACTGGCGCGCTAGTGTGCATATAAGGGTATATGAGTAATTCGATCTCTCAAAGGGATCATACAGGTTCACTACTGAACCGGAAGACATGAGCTCACTCGTGAGATATTGGGAAGAATCAAATTCCGTGCCCGGTCGTCTCGCTTTGGAAGCTTGACTGAATTTGTAGGTTTGATATATACTTTTGGAAAGTATATGATCAAGACCTAGGTATGATATATGCTTTTGGAAAGTATATGATCGATACCAAATCCCAATGATCAAATGAGAAACTTAGTGATCAAACCCTGAAGAAGACAGTATAAAATTGATCTTGATCTTCGGGTTGATCATGGGTCTTCTAGTATGCAGGATGGATAGGTATTGGGAATACCTGAGGGTGATGTGATTATAAACGATTGTATATCCATGACGCTTCCATTCCGAGTGAGTGATGAAACAGGTCTGGATTTTAGTGACTCCTTTCAGCAGAGAAGCAATCTGATCTTAGTCCAAGTGTTGGACATTGGTTTGAATGTGATTCAGATGCAATGAGAAGATTAGATTTGCGGTCTTGATTTAATCAAGCATCTGTGGGAGGTTCGTACGATCTGGATTTGAGATAAGATCTCAACATCCAAGTCACTATACGTGGAACAATACAATCGCCCTGTCCTTATCTCCAAGTATCTGCGGAGAAAGCACATTATTATTGAAAGGTTTCGAGAATAATTCATTTGATGAAATTCATATCCAAGCAAGAAGCACTTGATGATTAAATGAGATTTAATTATCAAGCTTAATATGAATATGATTCATATTGTGAGAATGATTATCCAAGATAATTAAATGAGATTTAATTATCAAGGATTAGAGAATGTGGATATTATTATCCATAATATTTGTGTATTGTAAATATGATTTATAATATACACATATTCAAGAGAGAGAAATTATGTAAATAACATTTGTTAATTATTAAATGTAGATTAGATTCACATTTATTAATTAATTGGAAATGTGATTTACAAATTAGTTTGGGATGTGAATATGATTCACATAATTTTCAATGGCATGATTGAAATATTCACAAATTAATTTGGAATTAATTTGGTGGATATATTTGTAATAATTGTTATTACAAATTATTGAGAGATAATGTGACATAATAAAAGGAGATAAAAAGCCACCTATTTTTGAGGTGGCGTCACCCTTGAAAAGTCATGGGTGACGCCCCTTGTTTTTTGGAGGCAATTTTATCTCCATTTCATTATGATGATTAATCTCTCAACTAATTTATTTATGTTAAATTAAAAATGTACTGATAATGTTGCAACATATATTTAATTTAATCATAAATAAATGTTGTTGGTTTTAACCAACAATAATTATAGCCATTGATTTTACATGGACCAAGCATGGCCGTTGGATCCATGTGTCCCATGGATTGAGATCCATTGGATCCTAAACTAATATAAAAGGAGGGCTAGGGTAGCCTTCCAAGGTACATCATTAAGAGTTGTACAAGGTTACAACTCTCTCTCTCATATTCTCGCCCTCTCTCTTTCTCTCCTCCAAAAAGGATGGCCGTCCATCTTGGGTTGAGAAAGGAGAGACTCTCGGCTTCTTCTTCGACGACTCGAGGATCTCCTTCTTCTTTGGAGTTTCTTACTCTAAAGGAAGACGACAGATTTCGTTTGACGAAATCAGGAGATACATTGCTTGTATCTTCATCGAAGATTGCGGGACGGACGCGACTCATCATCATGCCCGCGAGTGCGTTCTTCGTGGATCGGACTTGAGACAGGAGGATCTCTACTTTGGGATCTCACGATCGCAACCACGCTTCAAGAGGTATTCCTTATACTTGTGGTTTGATGAAACGATCCGAGAAGTGTTCTCGTGATCATGTGGTTTCATCTTTAGTTTTAAAAAATTTTAATTTCCGCCGCATCTAGCGACTAGTGCGACTAGTTGCTCCGATTGCATACGATGCGATCAACACGCTTCCGTGATGCGCTTAAGGATACTCAATATCCTTCACCCATCACTGCCGTCATGTTTCTTGGAGAAAGAGAACACACGTATGGAGGTGCTGCCTGGAGGTGCAGCATGATGGGAGGGGCCACTTGCGTGTAGAGGGGGCTTTAGTATGGCGAGACTATCGACACTCGTTGGTGGCGTCAGTTGGTTCCTATTGCTGCAACCATCAGTGTGAGAGAGTCACGATAGAGGTTGGCGGCAGGGGGAGGGAGGGCTCATGTTGGAGCATTGCCTAGGAATTGGGACCATGCGAGAGGTATTGGGGCACTAGCAATGTGTTCGTCTTCTAGGGTAGCAACCCTTGCGAAAGAGGGGCACAAGGAGGGATTGACTGTGCGTGGCAAGAGGTTGGGAGTCACACCGCAGGGTTTTGTGGCCAAAGCTGATGTGGCCTGCACGAGAAGTCCCACCACTCCATGATGTAGGGGACTACACAACGTCTAAACGTATAAAATATGACGAAGCCTTCTCCCACTATAAGTAGGGTCGGCTACATAGATTCTTGCTCAAAAAGTTTTAAACTATTTTTTACGATGGTTGTCAACTATCTAACGTAATCCTCACAAGAAGGATTTGAACCCTAGTCTTTTAAGTACTTGCCATACTGCACTACCACGAGACCATTTAAGTGGGTTGGAAGATTCAATTTATGGGAGAGATTGTTAGGACTTGGGAGTCATATCATAACTACAATGGATTAAACTTCAACTTGAGGGGGAGAATGTTAGGGATTGAGAGCCCTAAATGAATTAGACTCCTAATCTTATGAAGAATAGAGTTGTATTCCGTATAAAGTCCTTGAAGGGATATAATTACGGGTCTTGTATCATTACTTCGAACAAGGCAACAACATGAGAAGGGTGGCAAGGAATTGGAGAGAATTGTACACGTTCATATTCTTAGCAACCACCATTATATTGTGTATATTTCTCCATGTGCTTTTGTGGTGTTTGATTGTGCATATTAACGTGTGGATATATATGTTATATACACCCTTTGTATTCATTCTAACAGACTGGAATATCTAGCTGCTCTGGCGTGCTCTCTATGTCAGAGTCCATGTGGTTTCCTCCCCATCACAAATGGGGGGTTTCTACAACTGATCTTGAGAAGTACTGACGCTGAGTATGAAAATTCCAAACGTGCATGTGCTAACTTCCGCAAAAGTTCTATAAATCTCAATTTAAACATAGATGACATCTAAACTCGTGATTTGCTTTATTTGATTGTAAATATTCAATTGCTTCGTCTGCTGCAAATTTAATCTAATTCGGATACAATGGCGACCGTTGCAACTACCCTAGGTCTTATTTATATAACTATTTTCATTTCGTATCTACAACTATTTAAATTCCTTTCAAGAATATCTCTGAATTGTTAGGATTAGTCATATTAGGATTGTGAATCCTAATAGGATTGGACTCCTAATTATAATAGTTATTGATAACTATTATATTTATAATCCTATTGGAAATAAGATTATAGGGTTGTATTTGGGCTATATATAGAGGGGGTGGAGGCATTGCCTCACCACCACCACCAGCAAGAACAATATACCCTTAGAGAGAAAGGGGGAGGGGGAGAGAAGAGAAGAGAGCGAGAGAACGGAGAGAGTTGTACTCGTTCTTCTTTTAGTGATCTTTCTTCTCCAGTGGTCGCAAGAAGTGACTGACCACCGTTATATCTGGTCTTCTTTCTTTCACGTGCTTCTGCGATGGTGATCGATTGCTCAACTGCATCCATATCTGTATCCGCTTCCGTATCCAGAGAAGTTTGTATCACTAACAACCATTATCCGAGAGGAGACGATACTGGTGGGTCGTGTTCCCATCAACTGGTATCAGAAAAAAATTGGTGTCGCTTCCGCTCCCTACATGAATGTGGCGAATGTATGTATTCCGGGAGATGTAACGCCACTAGCACGGTTTCTTGCGGACTTTGTGCTTGCTGCCATGACTCCTACGATCAGTGTTGAAGTTACAAAGGCAGATTTCTCTCCTAGATCAGCATCGTGCTCTGCACTGGTATATACTTCGACGCATTTTTTAATTCTATTTACATAACATCAAGGAACAAAAAAATCAACACCGCGGAAAGAGATTCTCGGCAGCAAACTGCCAGAAAAGCTATGCACATAGTACATCTATGGCAATGATTTTTTTTGCCTAGTCAGTTCCTTTATCTTCCTCTACATGCACATACTCTTTCATTGTGCTCGAGGAACTCTCAATTGTTTCCACCTGCTGCACGGGGTTATTCTTTCTGTATTAGCTCGAAAAGAACATGACTAATATAACCCTAGAATCGTGCATCAGTTTCTTTCTAGTAGGTATTTATGATATGTTTCTGTTAACTGTAAAGCAGATGCAATCCCTATTTTTTCCTGTACATTTTTTTACTATTCATTTCTTTGTACCCTTGATACATGTAATCTTGGTTACCAGGATACTGAAGCTTATAAACAAAATAACATACTTGCTGCACTTTATTGAGGGATGATTTTACTAGTTAGAGTTGCATGAAAGCTAGCATCAAGAGATATCGAGCTAGTCCTGCCTATCGTATGTCAAGCAGTCAAAAACTAACGCTCTCGCATCATCTTGTATAGTCATATCATTGATTTTTTTTAATGTTGTATTATGTATGTTCTGTGACTAGCAGGAGTGCAAGTCAAATATGCTGAAAAAAGCATGAACGAAACAACCACGACACAAGATTTACGAGGTTCATAACCGGTATACGTCCTTGATGTGACAGTGGATATATCTTAATGTGGTGGAAGAATGTTAGTACTTATGGCGTGGGAAATTGGGAATAACCTTAATCCTAGAAAGTTTATAACGTTTTGGTTTTTTTTCCGAGGGGATGTGTTGTCATATTCGTTTTCTCTCATGGCTGCATGATCTAAGATCAATTTTTTGTTATCTAAAACTGGCAAAGCTTCTCCCACTGTAAGTACGGTCAGCTACATAGATTCTTGCTTAAATCCATGTTGAAAGATTCGATTATTTTTTACATTGGCTGTCGACTACCTAACGCAACCTCCACAAAGAGGGATTTGAATCATGGTCTTTTGAGTGGTAGGCATATTGCACTACCAACAGATCGTTTTTTTGTCATCTGTTCAAATTTTTGTCTTGTCAATGGATGTGTGGACTGTGAAGATATTTGTTATGCACGCATGACAAGTGATGGGTTTGAAAGCAAAAGACGTGACAATCTGTCAATATTAGAGGGATAACTTGATCTATATATGTGATTTAATGTAACCAACTCCAAATTTTCAGAATGCATTGAGAAAGTAATTTTTTCCATAAATTTCTCACGATAGTGATGAAAGTGTAAGAAGCTGCAACGACAGTCGATAAATGATTGGAAAAATGTATCAAAAGAATTTTAGAAATGACCGAATAATGAACCCATTTTGCTAAAACTGCAAACTGAAAATCAGATTTCCTATCTAATACTTGCATTGTATTAAAGGGCGTGAATATATGCTTTTCACGGGTACTGTAGTTAAGCTTTTGTTATGATATCAATGTTCAAATAAAGTTATCTGTTAATTTATAGCAATCATGGCCAGGTGGTTTTCTTTGGATGCCAACATGTTGAATGAAGGCTTCTGTAAGAAATTTCTTTATTACATACTGTTTTTTTAAAAAAAGTAAGAATAACTTTTCATTAATTTTCCTTGAATTACCTCAACATTTCCTTTTAGGGGGAAGTGAATGATTGGATGTAGATATCAGTATGACTATATCTGTATCAATTTTAAGATACGAGTATGTGTGCAAGTACAAATGTTGGTGGTTATCGGAAAATGTCCCTATATCCTAAAAATGAATTGAGATATAAAAAACAGATACATATCGGATTTGAAATTTATTATAAATACTTTACATACTAGCTTAAATTCACATTTATTTGATATTTACATATAAAGCTAAGATATTAAATGCATACATCTCATTACCCAATTATGTCAAATTTGATGAAAGAAAAGTAATTTTTGTTAATATTGACGGACCTTAAAATGCCTTATGTTAATTACGTAGAATTAACGATTTAAAATTTATGTTGTAGGATGGTAATTTAGATTAACCAAAACTACTTATTAATTATTCAATTAAAGTGAGCGGTTAATTTTATATTTTACTTGGACATGCCTACTGTCAAACTCAGGGAAGTAGATGTCTCCTTACGTTGATTAATGGTTGATCTGGAATTTAGGTTTTCAGAGAGTATTTTTAAAAAAATTTAACGCAATTAATTAATGAAAGGTAAATTCGGACAAGTTCAGAGGCTAAAATGCAATTTTTGATCAAATGATATCCAAAAATCCTAAAACATAGCCATATTAGGAAGAATGGTGAAATTAATGCTCTATATTTTTTGGAATTTTCTGAAGCAAAATGAATCAATTATGAATTAATGACGCATGAATGGTGATTTTTCACAAATTAATTTTATTAAATAAAAGGTCAATTTATTTATTGAAAATAAAATTATCCTAGATAAGTCTATGTGAGAGGAATCTAGGAAAATTAAAGATCTCATAAATAATTGATCTACATTATATTAAAAATCACCTCCTCAAATAATCATGTAATTTAATACGGCATCGATATGCTTGCAAATGTAATGATTTTTGGGCATAGTGTAAAATAAACTAAAATCTACCTACTATAAATTTTTGGTAATTTTTTGAGCAATGATTAATTTAATAACAATTAAAGAGCATGCAGCGGGTAAAATATGTAATTTTCCATCAAATTAATTATATTAAATCAACCATAATCTACGATAATTCAATAAAACATCCACATGATAGAAAATGAGTTCTACAAAATGCCATTTTTGGAATAAAAATCCGATGGCCAAATGAGGTTCAAACAAGGACACAAACACAATATTCTAAATGCAATAAAGAATAAATGAGAAATAAAAGAAAAATATGAATGGATGCAATTACCAAAACTCAGATGGATGTTTGTACCATTTTTCCAATGGAGCACGTTCTCCTTTCGTGCCTTTTGGAAGGTTGGAGTTCTTTGTAATTCTAGAGAGAAGAGGGGGCTTCGATGTGAATGACTGATCTGCAGGGGGACTTCACGTAAATTTCCAAGAAGGCACGTGCTTTGCACATGCCCTGGCCGGCGGACGGGAGCGGGAGATGTTGGAAGAGCAGGGGCACATTCGTAATATTCCCTCGCCCTACGCGCTCCTCATGTGATGGGAGGGTTTTCTTGGGCGGTGGTCAAAGCTCGGCTCGAGGAGCGAGGTCAAGGGAGTTCTGACACATGCATCGAGGTAGAGGGTCGATCCTAGCCATACATTGGTGATGATGGCAGCACGGTCGATAACGAGCAGATGTAGGCGAGGGGCGCATGGCTGTGAAGTTGGCGAGGCGTGAACAACAGATGGTGGAGTGGGCGTGTCGGCCGATGTTGGCCTTGAGCTCGAGGCAGCTCTAGTAGAAGGGTTCGGCTAGAGGCAATGACCGGCAGGATCCTGTAGGCACGAATGACAAGGTCGTGGCTGAGGGTCGGGAGAGGTCGAGGCGAGAAGCCTAAGGAGCGGAGATGGATCGAGGTCGACAGAGTGGAGGTTCGACGGGGCTTGGTGTGGGTATGGAGGAGAGTGGGTGCAACAACACTGCTGTGCAGTCAATGCGAAGGGGTGGCGTGTGGATATGCGATGAAAAAAGATGGAAGTTGACAAAAGGGTGGAGTTGATCGGGATAAAGGGGGAAGAAGAAGAAGAAAAGATGGGAAAAAGGAAAAGGAGAGGGAAGAAGAAAGAGTCATTTACCTAGAGGTTGAGTTCTTTGCCAGAGGGGGAGTTGTGTGAAGCATCTATATATATGGGCCTCGATCAATGAGGAAGAGAATCGCTAAGAAGTCTTAGTAGTTGTATACAAGGCGGTTGCAACCTGAGGGGTTCTCACGGATCACGTCGGAGAAGGGAAGTCGATCTTTGCTCTACCAAATGAGGCAGTCGTCACTGTCACCGAGGTGCATAGGAGCTCAATCGCTCTTCTTTCTCTCTGAGAGCGATGGATAAGGCATGATGAGGAGCGTTGAGCGGAATTTTAAGGGTGGTTGGAGGAGATTCCATGGAAGAGATGGAGTCGTGCACAAGAGGTGGACACACTGTCGCATGAGGCAAGGGCAGTTTAGCCGGGGCGATTGAGGGATCGTGGATGGATAGGAGAGAGAGGGAGCGAGTGAGAGAGATGCTCCATCACGGGAGGCAGAGCGACGGGTGCGGGTGGAAGGTATGGGGGCAGGAGGACGGGTGCACGAGGAATGAGAGGTGGCGCCACAGGGTGCGTGCAAGGGCGTCCACGTGGTGAGAAAAAATAGAAATAAAAATGAAAAAAATAAGATTTAAAATAAATAATAGTAAGTAAAGTAACAATAAATAGATAAAATAAAGAAATTAATAAAATAAATAAAATAGGTAAATTTATAATAAAAATATAGAAAAAATAAGTAGATAAATAAAGTAAAAAATAAATAGATAATAAATAGTTAAATAAAAATAATATATCAATAAATAAAATTTTAAATAATGATAATAATAAAATAATAAAAATTAATTAATTAAATAAATGAGAAAATAAATAAATAAAAATAATAAAATAATTTAAATGAAAATAATTAGAAAATTTGAGGTGACACGTGGCGGCTCTCAGAAAAAATAAAAAATCAACTCAAAAAAATCAAAAAGAAATATAAAAAAGGTCAAATAAAAAAGTGGTCAACATCAAAAATTGATCGTCTCGATGAGATCTACAACTTTTGTGACAAATCTAAAACCAAAAAAATCATTTGCATAAAAAGTATTTTTGGTGGTATCCTATACTTATAAAATACCGCATTTTTATATTTTGCAAAATTTTTATCATTTTTGTATAAGATAAAAATCAAAATAAATTTCTATAAAGAATAAAACAAATATTTACACTTTAATATAAATTTTGAAATTTTAATAATTATAAAAATAAATAAATAAAATAAATAAAGGACGCATGTGTACATACTATATATACAAACTAAAAGGTGATTTATTTTCTTTGATTTTTGCTTCAAATTTTCTTTGAATTTTACACATTTTATTAAAAAAATAATCAAAGAGTTTAAATACAAAAGAAATAAATGAAAAAGATTATTTTTGTACATGAAATATAAAGGTCAAATTAGGTCAATATTTACAATATACAATAAGGGCCTAAAGCCTAAGTTTCCCATATGAAGTCTGATTCTTTTGAATTTGGTTTAGTTTTGAATATAATTGCACATACAATAATTCAAAAGTGAGTATGCGTTCATAGGAGACTGTATGAGAGAGATATTCACGTTTTAAGGCTTGTAGTCTCGAACTAGGGTTTGGGTCTTACTGGACAATTTTACAAGTTAATATTTTTTGTATTGTACGCTTATTAGTGTTAATAGTATTTGCACTATAGAGTTGATTTATTCAATTATGAGTTAGTGAAAAATAGATAGAAATAGGAGAAAATATGGTATAATATAAGTGATATTTACCAGAGAAAATTGTCCTTCTTATTTAATGCAAATATGAATGCTAAAATGCGTAGATTATCTCTAAGTTCATGAATGATAATCATATAGAATAAATGGAGAAATGCAGCTAATTACTCAGGAAGGAAGCTCTATTTTCAACTTTTAGAGTGATGAATCACATATTAATCACATACAATTATAGATAAACTTGCAATTACCTTTACACATGAATATTTACCGATATAAACTGACAGGGATAGTTATGTGGAAATAAACACAATCATGAGTAAGAATGCCAAATTCTATATAAGATGAATATGATAGTGGACCAAATATGGATTTTGGCCACATCCGTTTGCATCCCATTTATATACATATCTTATTATAATTCATGTATTTTTCTTGCAAAAATGTCCAATACTATGTACCATGTACACACATTCTAGATAGAACTATTTCTAACGATACATTTTAACATTGTACTTTTACTGAAAATAAAAAATAACCATCTCTTTTCAAAAGTAGCAGTAAGATTTTTTCTCATAAAAAATTGAAAAATGTGGTTTTATTTTTTATCTTTTAAGACACGCGTCAAGGAAAATGATTATTTTTTTATAGGACGTTCAATGCTTGGCGACAACAAATCGGTTAGCATATTATATCTAATATAATAAAACATTAATAAGGACGTTGATGTAGATACAGAATTGAAGAAATATATCACAATACTCCTTAAATTGGACATGTATATATAATAGATGTCAGTTGAATATGAATAACATGAATACTTTGTAGAAAAACATATATACATCCATTAGATGACTTATGTTTGAAATAAATATATTAAATACATTTTTTCCATAACAATCATAACTATTATTGTGAAAAATGCATAAAATTTTATGATATAATTTTTAATAAATACATAAGTTTATTTATATATTGAAATAGATATACTTAAAATATATTGATATTTGTATATATCAAAGGGTATCCTTATCTTATCTGTATCCATTTTAAAACAAATATGGTTAATACTTCAAAATATGTATGAAACAATTTTGATAATATATCAGATACTAGACATGCATGCTTTATGATTTAAATCCATAAAATCATGAGCATGCTTCTCAGACCTGACCTCAAACTCAAGCGACCGTTGTGATTGTGAACTACTCTTTAATATATGGGTGCCAGACATATGTAAATGTGTATGTTCTGCATTGGAGCAACTATGGAATCTAAAAACTTCTGCTTAAGCATTTGAAATGATATATGAAATTTTATTTTGGAGATGATATTTCAATGTTTCTCTCGACCAAAATAATTTTAAAATGGTCATTTATTCTAAATCAATTATTAGATTATCGTCCTAAAATTTTATGTATATGACTATATTAGCAATATTTCAAAGTGCAATTTTATGAATGACTATTTTCATAACATTATAATTATACTCTAAGATTTAATAGGTGGAAGTTGTGACATTGTCTCTACACATTTATTTTCAAGAATGCATGAAATTGGAAACCATGGCTGAATTGAGCTTAAAAATAATTTTATGTTGTAAAATTTCTTAGGTGGATATTATAAAAAATATTAGTTATTTTTGGATGAAGAACTATTTAGGCTATAAATATAATTTTTTAATAAATTTTAAAATGGTATAAATATCTTATTATGTTTTGCATAATATCCAGAGCAACTTACTGGTCCGACACTGGTATTTATTTTATTCTCTATTCTACTCCTAACTTGGGATAGAAAAATAAAGGAAAATCTATCCATACACTATGGTATAAGAATATATATCATCTTTGAAAGAACATACAATGAGTGAATACACTCATAAAAAATACATGCATGTTGATTTGCATCCTTACTATGCACGTCTTCCTTCAGAGAAGTAACCATTTTAAAATGGCAGTACAATAGTATTAAGTAAATTTGTATAATAAATTCGGATCTAGATCTCGCCACAAATCAATGATTCTCTCCTGGAAGACAACACGATCCATTATGTTTAAATGATGGCTCAGATGACGATGCTTTCTTTCTACAACGCCATTTTGTTAAGACGTGTAAGCACATGTTTTTTGATGGATAATTCCTCGAGACGAGAAGTGTGAAACAACACAAGTACAAAATTTTCCATCCCTCAGAATCGAAGCAGTTTTCAATTGTTCGAGCTCCTTCATCTAGATATCTGGGGTCCGAGTCGTGTTCCTGATCATTAGGGACACTACTTTTATCTTGTTGTTGTTGACGATTTCTCTAGACTTTCCTGGATTCTTCTTTTGAAGGACAAGTCTGAGTTGGATATGTGATAAAATATTTTATTAATGAAATAAAGAATATTTTTTCTGCTAATGGCAAATATCTTCACATTGATAACTCCATAGATTTGTGCAACTTACAACTTTCTGAGTTTCTTAGATCTCTTGGTATTGTTCACCATACCTCATATGCCTACTCTTCCCAGCAAAACGATGTTGCTAAGCGCAAACATAGTCACTTAGTTGATGTGACCATAACCTTGTTGATACATAGTCGTGCTCCTCATTTTTATTGGGGCGATGATGTCCTTACTACATGTTATGTGGTGAACCGCATGCCGTCGTCTGTGTTGGGAGAGAATATCCCTTCTCGATTACGTGTCTCGAGAAGGATCTTTTCTCTCTTACACCTTGTGTGTTTGGATCCATTACCTTCGTTCATGATGTCTCTCCGGGTCGTGACAGGCTCTCTCCTACAGCTGTCAAGTGTGTCTTTGTTGGCTAGTCTCGTACCTAGAAAGGGCACCGTTGCTTTGATCCGCTAAGGTGGAAGTACTTTGTTAGTGCTAACATCACTTTCTTTGAGTCTGTTGTGTATTTTTCTCCTACAGGTGTCAGACTTGCCCCATTTGACTTTGACGATGACATCTACATGCCTCCACCTCCTACCGTCATTCATCTACCTCATGTTCTCCCACCACATCCTCAGCCGCCACCACCACCACCACCTATACCTATTTCTGTCGTTACACTACCACCACCTCCTCAGCCACCACCACCACCTACACCTACTCCTGTTGTTGCACTTGCTCTTGTGGCTCCACCTTAGATTCAGTTTTCGCCACATGTTTTATTCGCATATCTCGTACGGTTCCCCCTACTCACAGGTCTTGCTTGTCACCCAACATGCCTCATGTATGTAATGAGCACATTATTGTGACTGATGGTACTACTGAGTTGTCTGTGTAGCAGGATAACATACAGGATGAGCAGGTGCCCTCTCAAGAGGGGAACTCATAGGTTACAGACTCGACAGATAATCTTGATGTATCGATGCTCTGCGTAAGCCGAAGTGTAGGTGTGCTACTTATCCTCTTGCATCTCAGGTTTACTTGAGCAGGTTGTCAGAGGATTTCAAGAGATTTACCTTGGCATTATCAACTGTGGAGATACCACAGACATAACAGGAGGCTCTTCAGGATAGTCAGTGGAGATTGGCCATGGAGGAGGAGATGGATGCACTACAGTCACGTAGTATGTGGAGTCTTGTTTCAGCTCTTATTGATGCATCTGTTGTGGGATGCAAATGGTTGTTCGCTGTGAAATACCATGTGGATGGTAGCGTGAATCTCTATAAGGCGAGACTTGCGGCACAGGGGTTCACCCATATATATGGGGTGGACTATCAGGATACTTTCTCACCAGATGCCAGATATTCTACTATACATATTCTACTTTCTATTGTTGTGACACGAGATTGATCCCTTTATCAACTTGATGTGAAGAATGCCTTCCTCTATGGTGATCTACAAGAGGAGGTTTACATGCAGCAACCACCTGGGTTTGCTACTGAGGGGGAGTGTCAGAAGGTTTGCAGAATACACAAAGCTATCTATGGCCTTAAGCAGAGTCCACGAGAATGGTTCCAGAAGCTCTCGGACTTGATAAAGCAGCAGGGGTTTAGAAGGTCGGTTGTCGATCACTCTTTGTTAGTGCAGAGGACCCAAAGAGGTACTATTGTCATTCTTGTTTACGTTGATAACATTATAGTTACAGGGGATGATGAGCAGCGTATTCAGGGAACCAAGGACTTCCTAAGTCAGTAGTTTGTGACCAAAAATCTTGGACATTTACGTTACGTCCTAGGACTGGAGTTTGCCAGGAACTAGCGAGGTCTTGTGATGACCCAAAGGAAGTACGTTGCAGATCTTTTTTTAGAGATAGGCATGGCAGATTGCAGACCTGACACTACTCCTCTTGACCCGAACATGAAGCTTTATGATGATGATACTGAGGAGGTCAACAAGAGGAGGTATGGAGAGTTTGTTGGAAAGCTCAAAGTGAGTCAGTTTATGGAACAGCCCAGACATGCACATATGATTGCAGTTCATATGATTCTGAGATACCTGAAGATTTCACCAGGTGCTGGACTTCTTTTCAGCATAGGCACATCTCCCTCAGTTATAGCATGTGCAGATGCAGATTATGATGAGTGTCCAAAGGATAGAAAGTCTACCTCGGGCTTTGTTGTGTTCAGAGGGGATTCCTTTTTTCATGAAAAGTAAGAAGCAGGTTGTGGTTGCCACATCAAGTGTTGAGTTCGAATACATGGCCATGACGCAGACCAGTGCAGAGATGATGTGGATCAGATATGTTCTTACTGACAAGACTAGAGTGGTACCTCTTTGATGCCGCCCCGGTCACCCTTGTTAATTCGAGCGAGTGAACGGTCAAATTAAAAGTTAGGTTCGTTGCAGTCAGGTAAATGAGACTTCGTCAAAAACCACTCAAATCAAATGGAATATCAAGTTCAAGCGGCAGATTTATTTTACTTGGGAAAGCCCAAGGTCGAACTCAGGGAGACAGTTGTCTCCTTAGGTAAATTTTTAGTTAATTTTGAGGTCAGATTTTCAGAAGAATATTTTGGTCTTTTTTAGCAATTTTTATGCAAAAAGGAAAAACAATGTTGTTTCAGGCCAAATTTTAAGGGTAAATTTGAAAGATCGTTAAATGAAGTCTTAAAATAATGAAACTTGGCCGGAATAAAAAATCCAATGAAATGAAGCTACTGCATTTTTTAAGATTTATGTATGAATTTAATATGAATTAATGTTGGGAAAAGTGAATGAGATGATCTATTCCATAAGCCCTAGGCTCTCTTATATAGGAGAGTAGCCTATGGGTAAATTACATAAAGAGAACAACAGAAAAATAAAATAACGAAGAGGTACAGTTATTCTATATGCGTCAACACTCCCCCTCAAGATGGAGCATAGATATCAATCATGCTCAGCTTGGACGCACACTTCTGGAATGGGCCTCGAAGTAATGCCTTGGTGAAAATATCAGCAGTCTGATTCTCTGATGTGACGTGAGATGTAGCAATGAATCCCTTCTGAACCATGTCACGTATGTAGTGACAGTCAACCTCAATGTGCTTGGTCCTCTCATGAAAGGCTGGGTTATTTGCAATGAACAAGGCGGCCTGATTGTCACATTCCAACATCATATGAAGAGGTATATCAAGACATAGATCTGCAGGTAAAGATTTCACCCACATCATTTCTGTGCTAGCCTGGGCCATAGCCCTGTATTCGGATTCAGCACTGGATCTAGCTACCACTGTATGTTTCTTGCTCTTCCACGAAACTAGAGCATCTCCAACATAGACTGCAAATCCTGATGTGGACTTCATGTCCTTGGGGCATCTTGCATAGTCTGCATCCGCACATGCCGTGATAGAGATCTCCTTTCCTTTCTTAAATAGCAAGCCTGCACCTGGAGATGATTTTAAATATCTCAGAATCATGTGTATTGCATCCATATGGGACTGACGTGGTTGCTCCATGAACTGGCTCACACGACTCACTGCAAATGATATATCAGGTCTAGTGATCGTGACATACAGTAGTTTGCCTACCAGTTCTCTGTACCTTCTCTTGTCCACCTCTTCTGTGTCATCATCATAAAGCTTCATGCTAGGATCCATTGGTGTCGTAGCAGGTCGACACCCTAGCATACATGTCTCACTCAATAGATCTGTAACATACTTCCTCTGTGACATTACTAATCCATATGGATTTCTAGCAAACTCCAGCCCCAGAAAATATCTAAGGACTCCCAAGTCCTTGGTGACAAACTCGGTCCCCAACCTTTCCTTTGCCTGCTTAATGCCCTGCTCATCATCACTTGTAATCAAGATATCATCAACATAAACCATGATTACAATGATACCTCTAGCCGTCTTCTGTACAAACAAGGAATGATCAGCATTGGAGCGTTTATATCCTTGTTTCTCAAAAAGATCTGAAAGCTTCTGAAACCATGCTCTGGGGCTCTGCTTAAGGCCATAGATGGCCTTATGTAATCTGCATACCTTGGAACACTCCCCCTCAACTGCAAAACTAGGTGGTTGTTGCATATAGACTTCCTCCTGCAAGTCGCCATACAGAAATGCATTCTTCACGTCCAGTTGATAAAGCGGCGAGTCTCTAGCAACTGCAACTGATAACAGGATCCGTAGAGTGGAATGACGCGCCACAGGGGAGAATGTGTCAAGGTAATCTACCCCGTATGTCTGTGTGAAGCCACGTGCAACAAGGCGTGCCTTGTACCTGTCAATGGAACCATCTTCATTGTGCTTCACTGTAAACACCCATTTGCAACTCATCGGGCTGACATCTGGAGGTATTGGAACCAAGGTCCAGGTTCCTCTGGATTGAAGTGCCGCCATTTCTTCTTCCATTGCTAGCCGCCATCTAGCATCCTGCAAAGCATCATGATGATCCCGTGGAATGTCTGTAGCTGAAAGTGCCAATGCAAACGTCCTGAAGTCTCCAGATAGCCTCTCAAAAGACACAGCTGCTGATAATGGATATTTGGCACAGCTTCTCTTCGGCTTGCGTAGAGCAATTGGAACATCCAAATCATATGTATTCTCACCATGCTCCTGCACTACATCCTGCTGTAAAATGTCGTCAGATCCATCAGCATTAATATTTTCATTACATACCATGGGCGAGCTAGTTGACGGGTCGGGACCATGAGCTGGAGGAGGCCTGCGGGTGTAATGGAATGGTAGCGGAGAGACTAGCGGTGGCGCTGGTGGTGACGGTGGTGGTGGTGGTGGCGGTGGTGTTGTTTGAGGTGGTGGCGGTGGTGCCATTAATATGGCATCAGGAGGTATAGGTGGTAGTTGCATGTCTCCAGATGCTGAAAAATACATAACAGATTCAAAAAATGTAACATCTGCACTGATCATATACCGCCGACGCACAGGATCAAAACACTTGTACCCCTTTTGAGTTCTGGAGTACCCCACAAAGACACACTTGACAGCCCTAGAAGAGAGCTTGTCAGTACCAGGCGACAACTGATGGACGAATGCGACTGACCCAAACACACGAGGAGTAAGAGCGAATAAATCCTTGTCTGGATAAATGATTGAAAAGGAATCTGTTCATTCAAGACAGACGAGGGCATACGGTTGATTAGGTAACATGCAGTAAGAACTGCATCACCCCAGTAGGAGTAGGGAGCATGACTCTGTATAAGAAGAGACCTTGTGACATCAAGAAGGTGACGGTGTTTTCTTTCAGCAATCCCATTATGTTGAGATGTATGAGCACAAGAGGTTTGGTGAATAATCCCTTTTGAGGAGTAGTAATTGGCCAAAGTGTGGGTGCATAACTCTAAGCATTATCACTTCTCACAAGTTTGACAGATGTGGAGAAAACATTCTGAATTTCATTTAGAAAATGGATAATAATATTTTCTGCTTCAGATTTATTTTTCATAAGAAACACCCATGACACTCTCGAGAAATCATCCACAAATACAATATAAAACCTGTGTCCCTGATGATCGGGAACACGACTCGGACCCCAGACATCTATATGAAACAACTCAAATTTGGAGTTACTACTCCGACCTGGACGACTGGGAAAGGACGACCTGTGATGCTTTCCCAACTGACATGCCTCACACTGGATAGGTGTGTGAGAGAGACTATAGGGTAGAACTCGACACAACTTCTGAAGCGGTAAATGACCAAAACGCAGATGCCACAGGAGAGGAGATACTTGTCCCGCAGGAGAGGATGTGGTTCCAGCAAATGGGGTCTGGTTCAGACGGTAAAGGCCTCCTTGCTCATAGCCATGACCAATCACGTTGCCCGTACGGATGTCCTGAAAAATCAAAGAAGATGGATCAAAAATAGCTCGACAATGGAGATCCTTCGTAATCTGACTAATTGACAACAGATTCATAGAAAAATGTGGTGCATGTAGGACATTCTTAAGCTGCATAGAAGGTGTCAATCTAATCTCCCCCTGACCAGTGATAGGGGAATGCGTGCCATTAGCAATCACTATTGTCCGTCCTGGAGGGATCTGAGTGTATCCTGTAAGTAGACTCTGGTCGCCACATAGATGATGTGTAGAGCCCGAGTCCATGATCCATGGCAGTGTATCAGATCTACTACTGTGGAGTGCAAGTGTACTACCTGAAGTACTAGTAGATGCAGAGGCAGAAGCAGCAGCATCAGTATGACTCTCTGTAGTCGGTGCTGGACCAGATGGTGGGATGATGCCCCTGAGGCGGGCAACTAGATCATCAAATCGTTGATCCAAGGTAGCAGCAGATGGGGGCTCTATCTGCTCAGCGGCTCGTGCAGATGCAGGGAATCCATGCTTCGAATAGCATGTGTCTTCATTATGTCCGACTCGGTGACAATATGTGCATGTTGGCCTAGTGCGGCCACCCCTTCCACGAGGTCCACGTCCACGGCCCTGGTGATGAAAACCGCGGCCTCTGTTTGCCGCCATAGCTGAGGAATTCTGACTCGCAGCTGCTGAAGGCACTGTGATCCTACTCAATCTGTGAAAAGCTTCCTCCATGGGAGGAATAGTCGAGTCCGCCAAAATCTGAGACCGTGCTGCCTCATACTCTGGATCAAGTGCAGCGAGAAACACACCCACCATCGTCGCATTCCTGTATGTCTTTTGCTGTTCTGGCGTGGCAGTAAGAGGCATGAAGCTATAGAGCTTCTCGAACATCCCTCTCAGTGATGTGTAGAGAGAATGTAAAGGACGGTCGTTCTGCTTTATTGTGAATATATCATGTTGTAGTTGCAGGATCTTCGTTTCGTTCTTCGCCTGAGAATATGTCGCTGCCAGGATATCCCACATGTCTTTGGCTGTGGGTTGATGTAGAATGTCATTGGCAATTTCAATAGCCAATGTGCCAGATAGCCACACCTTGGCATATGCATCATCGGCCTCCCATGAGGCATGGTCTCCAGTCTTCTCCGCAGGCTCAGGTTCGGTAAGAATGTGCTTCTTACCTGTAGACTTCATCATACTCATGCACTGCATTGCCCACAGTTCATAGTTCGTACCATCCATCTTGACAATGGGCGCTGGACCACGAAATGCGCCAATAGACGGGATATCTGCCTTGCTTTCTGACATACTGGAGACGGAAGACTGGAGCGAATGACAGAAGATAATCTTTGTCTACAATGACATAGACGGGATTAGTTGCATGTGTAGACCTCAAGCAACTATCCCCATGAATGCGCGCGTGCTACGGTCTGCACACGCACAGGAATGACGAAGATGCACGCGGTATGCGCACAGCGGTCTGCGCACTGTCTGGTACCCTTCACACGCGCTGGTGGCCTTCACGCGCAGGTGCGCAATCGCGCACTGGAGATGGTGCGCAGGCGCGCTGGAGGATCGCGCAGGCGTACTGGAGATGGTGCGCAGGCGCACTGGAGATGGTGCCCTTCACGCGTAGGCGCACTGGAGATGGTGCGCTTCACGCACAGGCGCACTGGAGATGGTGCCCTTCACGCGCAGGCGTACTGGAGGATCGCGCGCTGGAGGATTGCGCGCTGGAGATGATGCGCGCGTGGCGTAGGCGCAGGTGCGCGCACTCGTGCGCTGGAGAAGATGCGCAGGAGCACCGACGCGCGAAGGAGGAGAGGCGGCGGCGTTGGAGGCGCGCCGATCGAGAGAGAGAAGGAGAGAGATAGGGTCGGCGGGTGGGTTAGGGTTATGGTTTCGAGAACTCCGGTCTAGGACCGTCGCACTGATACCATGTTGGGAAAAGTGAATGAGATGATCTATTCCATAAGCCCTAGGCTCTCTTATATAGGAGAGTAGCCTATGGGTAAATTACATAAAGAGAACAACAGAAAAATAAAATAACGAAGAGGTACAGTTATTCTATATGCGTCAACAATTAAAGATGAGTGCAGGATGATTTTTGCAAAATTAATTTTAAGAAATACCAAAACACATAATTTTCAGACATAAAAATTATCTTAGATGGATCTAAGTATGATGAATCCAGGAAAATTAATAAACCTAAAATTCTATGTGAATTGGACCTATTAAAAATCAATTAAACAAATCACTATTTGATTTATTCAGACCTCGTGATGCGCGTAAATGCTAAGATTTTTGGGCACAGTGGAGAGTAATTTATCATAGGTCTAGTGTGATTTTATGATGATTTTTGGAGCTACAAGGAATTTAATATTAAATAAATGGCACGCAGTGGGCAAAATATGGAAGATTTCACCAATTTAATATTATTAAATTCCAGAAGACTCATAAAAATAAAACAAGTGTCACACAAGATAAAGGACAAGTTAAACTACAATATGCAATTTTTAAAACATAAAAATGATGAGAAATGGACATCTAAATATGCGTGCAAAGACAGGGAACAAAATGTAATACAGAAAATAAAAGTGGCTTAAATAAAACATGCTGACAAGGACTTAAATGCAATTACCTATAATGCGGAGGGGGTAGATGCAAAATTCTCACAAATACAAGCGCTCGCGTGACGCGTCTGGCAGGGACCAATTTGCAATTTCGGAAACCTTTAAGGGCCTCTGTGTAATTTACCTAGCCCTCACGTGAGAAACATGTGCGGAGCTAGGCTCGGACGGCGCTGGAGGCTCGGGCAGAGGTTCGGATGGCTCAGGAGGCTCGGATCAGCTTCAATCACTCTGAGCCTAGGGTCAGTGAAGAGGCTTGGACGGTGTGACGTGGTGCGTCAGGGACCGTCAGATCAAGTCAGATCGAACGGTGGTAGATGCCTCCTGGGATGAAGCGACGTGGATGTCTGAGATCCGTCAGATCAGATGGATCTAACGATGGCCAATGCGGACGACGTGACGTGTTGCGAGACGTCACATCCTCGTATGATCGGACGACAGCTGGAGCTCGATAGTGCAGGTGACGTGGCAGACCAATGGCCGTTGGATCCTCCTGATCCAACGATGGTGGGCACGGGCGACATGTCGAGACGAGAATCATCCGATCGAAAAGGTCGGACGACAACTGTGATTTGTGTTCCTCCGGTCCTCTGCCTCCTGCGGCGGACTTGGCAGAACTCCGATGAAGGTGGTCTTGCTCCGCCAACCTCCCTCTTGCTCAATGCAGCTCGTTGGAGACTCCTGGAGGGATCAGATCGATCGTGGAGACGTGGTGGAGCGTCCAAAGGTCTTGGATAAAGCGGGGGCGGTCTGGAAGCCGGAGACATCGAAACTCGAATTCAGATCTGGGGAAATTCCGTTCAGTGAAGACGGAGCTCCTGCAAGGTTAGCTGATGCCAAAAATGGAAGCTCATGCTCGTGGAAGTGCTTGCGTGTGCGGTGAGAGGCCTGGGGTGGAGTGGAAGTGGTTCGGTGGTCCTCCTCTGCCGTGGCGGCGGAGCCTTGGTCGAAGTGAGGTGCGAGGTGCTGTCAGAGGGGATGGACTAGCGCGCGAAGATGGGAGCTCCAAGGTAGAGCTCGGTGGATGGTCGGAGGAGCGAAACGATGATCAATGGGGCGGAATAAATTACGAGAAAAGTAAAGAAGAAGAAGATGGAGATCGGAGGAGATGATGGAGGAATCTATTTGGGGTCAGAAGCTCGGAGAAGAACTTGTTGGTCCTCACTCAAGGGCCGGTAGCATCCCGAGCTCGAGCAGATCATCGGAGGAGCTGCGACACGGCGGAGTTTTGTCGTGGATCTCGCCGGAGGAATCTCACCGTCGTCGCTCGATTTCGCTCTTAATTTCTGTCACCAATCAGGAGCTAAGAGCTCTGGGGAACCTCCTGTTATGGCGGATCGAGTAAAAAGAGACCGGAGGTGATGGTTTTATAAAGAGAAGGTGAAGGTGGCAGTGATGGGAGGCGAGGTTTCGTGGGGGTTGTGGAGTGACGTAGGCGAGATTCATGGAGGATATGGAGGTCGACCAGGAAGAGGGAAGTATGGGCTCCGTCATGGAGGTGTCGATGGGCGGAGAAGGTGGTTGTAGTGGCGCCAAAAATAGGAAGGGAAAGAAGCGATGCGAGGTGGGCGACGTGCGTGAGGAAGGCGGCCGGAGGTGGAAGACGACTTCTCAGCCGTTGGATCTTGTGATCCAACGGTTGAGAGGTGGGCGCTCACAAGCATCTCAGATTATATCAATGGAAGGACGATCAAGGTTCGAGGGCGAGACACGTGGCGAGAGTAGGTAAGGGGCTAAACGACGCACCAGATGTGATCTGGACCATCATCCAAGGGCAGAGAAATGAGGCAGATTGAATGCTGTTGATCTGGTCCTTAAGACTATCATCCAATGGCCACGAGCGTACCATGTGGAGGGCTATGGATGAGGCGGCCGTTAACGACCGAGATGGGATCTGGGGAGCGATCGAACGGCTATGGAGAGTTGCGGGATTGGAAGGCCCAGATCTGGAGAGAGGATGCATGATCGGACGACTCGGGAAAGGGGCGTGTGGCGGGCGGTGGAGTGGGCCGCGTGGCGCAATCAGAGGGCCGCGTGGCCTGATCTGGATGGCTGAAAGAAAATGTGAGATAAGGGAGAGAATATGGACGAATTTGGAAAAGTTCAAAACATGAAAGTTGTAGAATCGATGAGATCTACAAATTTTTTGTTGACCAAAAACGGAAAGGATATCAAATAAGGTACTAAAATACAAGGGTACAATTATACATACATATAGTGTACAATGGGATCCCAGAACCCAAGTTTTGCGTACGAGCTCTGATTTTAATGAAACTGGTCTCATTTTGAAGGTCTCTGAATGTGTATTAATTTAGAAGTGAGTAGACATAGATCGGAGATTGTATGAGAGAGATATGTCCATTCTAAGGTTCATGACTTCCAACTTGATTTGGGGTTTTATTGGGCAATTTACTCAAATTAGCAATTTTTGGTATTTTTCTTGTGTTATTGTTAGTAATTTATACAGTATAAAGGGTATTTATGGATTTTAGGGATAGTGTAAAATATATACATATAGGGTGAATTGTACAAGTGATTTGGCTTCTCGTTTAATGCAGATGCAAATGTTAAGATGCAGATGTTATCAATGGATGCATAAATGCTAATTATGCAATTTTGGTGGAAATATGCTCATAATTACTCGGGAACAAGGCTCTATTTTCAACTTTAAGAGTGATGAATCACATATTCATCAACCCCTGTACTTAAACCTTGCTCGTCCTCGAGCAACTAAAATGGCATGCAAGAGTGAAATGATTTTGGGTTCCATACCAAGATCATGAACAGAAGTTGAAAATGGAGCTTGACTCGACCCTTTGAAAAGAACCAGGAGCATTGCATAACCCAAAGGGCATGCGCCTAAAAGCGTAGGTACCAAAGGGGCATGTAAACGTGGTTTTCTCCTGGTCCTCGGGAGCTATGGCTACTTGATTGTAGCCCGAGAACCCATCTAAAAAACAGAAGAATTCCTTCCCCGCTAATCTCTCTAAGATCTGATTAATGAATGGTAGGAGAAAATGATCCTTCTTCATCGCGGCATTCAGGCATCTGTAATCCACGTAAACGTGCCACGATGTGGGTACTCGTGTCACGATCTCCTCTCTGTCTTCATTGGTGGTCGTCTGAATTCCCGACTTTTTTGGAACAAAATGGATTGGAGCCACCCATTTGGAGTCGGAGATGGGATAAATAAAACCCGCGTCGTACCATTTCTTTATCTCCTTCTTCACTACCTCTCGTAAATTTGGATTCAACCGACGTTGGAATTCACGAAAGGGTTTAGCCTCATTCTCCAAGTAGATATGGTGCGAGCACAGAGCGGGATTTATCCCGTGGAGATCGGAGATGCTCCAGCCTATCGCCTTGCGGTTTTTCTCGATGATATCTAGCAAGCGAGATTCCTGCTCCTCGGTCAATCGCGAGCCGATGATGACCGGATACCCCTTCTCTTGTCCCGCAAGGAAGGCATACTTAAGCGTTGTGGGCAAAGTTTGAGCTCAGGTAATGTGTGATCATCAAGGAAGTTTGGCTCAATCGAATATGGCTTTGTGCTAGTAGTGGTTGGATCTGTTCTTGAAATTGATGCTACCAACTCATTCGGCTCTGGAGTCGGATCGTCAAAAGTCTCCAAACAATCTGCAAGAGCCACGTCCGACTCATCATCCTCATCTTCTGATTGTACTAAAGAGGGAAGGACTGACAGGCTCAGATGGCCCTCTGCGTCATCGAAGATGTAGGAGGATGCATATTCTGAGCTGTAATCTTTCCTAAGGGTCTCGCAAATTGACTCATGCATAGGATCTTCCCCTGAAGAGAGGGACTCGTCGGTGCTGGCTGGGTTATGTCTCCATGGCCCAACTGTGTCTACATGAATACAATCTGCTTCGGACGAAGAATATTCGGTGCTAGATTCTGAATCTGGCCTGTGTCATCTGATCTGCTTCATCTCAAGTTCCTCATCTCCGCTTGGAGCTTGGAACTGAATCTTCCCAACTTTGTAATCAAATAAGGCTCTTGTTGTTCTGAGGAAGGGCCTTCCTAATATGATTTGGGAATCTCTCCAATTTCGCGGGGTCTCCATATCAAGGACTGTAAAGTCCACCACATGCTCCTAACCCTCAAATTTGATGATAACATTCCTCAGTTCTCCTAGGAACCTCTTGGTAGATTTATCTGCGAACTGAAGTAGTGCTCTGGATTTTCTAAGAGGCCCTAGATTAATCCGCTCGTAGAAGGCTGTAGGCATCAAGTTAATTGAGAAACCGTTATCAAGGAGAGTGCGTGCAAACGCAGTGTCATCGACATGGCTCACCACATAATGTGCACCCATGCCACTTCGTTTCCTTGGAAACGCATTCTTAATTGTGCAAGTAGTGGCTATTGACAGAACGTGCTTCTCAACACGGCTTTTGGACTTCCTGCTAACCTTACTAGATGTGCATCTCACCTTAAGGTATTTCTGGAATGCATGTGTCATTTCCACATATTTGTCGAAGGGATTGTGACCTTGATGTATTTGTTACAAAATTCTGCCATCTCATGGTCATCTTTTTGAATTTTTTTGCTTTTCTTCTTTCCACCCTTAAGAGCTCGGGGGAAAGGGATCATTGATGCTAACTCTGATTCCGAAACTGAAAGATTTTCATTGAATTAAGGAACTGAGCTTTGTACAGGACGTTGAGACTGACTCGGACTCTGACTCGGACTAAAAGAAAATTTCTGCTGCAAACCCGGTGATGCGACTTCCACGACTGTTGGGACATCCTCCTCAGATGGAGGTGCGGGCTCCTCATCGGTCTCGCCGGACCCACTGCGGGTGTTGTGCTCCTTCTTTGAGGACTTAGAGGTACTCTTCTTCTGTCGGTGGTGGTGGTGGTTCTGCTCCTCTGCCTCCAAGTTCTCCTCAGGTAGAGACTTGGTGGCGTCTTCCTCTGTGGCCCGTGCCCGATCAAGTACGATCACGATCCTTCCGCTCCCGAAGGACATATGATTAACATTATCGTACGAGAGGATCTCATGTTCAGATAAAGAGTTATCTGAATAGTATACCTGATCTCGGTGTAGGTTCTGGCCTTGATTCAGGCTATTTGGGTTAGCCGGAACCTGGGCTGGAATTGGAGTATTTGGTGCCCTCTACTAGTTCTGGGTATGGAAAACACGATTCAGATCTGTTCTCATATCCAGGTAGTCATTCTGAATCTGTTGGACCCTATCAGTCAGGGACTGGATCGCGAAGGTGAGGGACTCCAATTCGTTTGTGGGCGGGGCTTGTTGATGGTGACTAGAGAACGAGTTTCTGTATTGGCCCTGCTGGCCATATCGGTACTACTAATGATTAGATGGTGGTGGAGGGCCCTGCTGGCCCGAGTGGTAAGCGCGCTGTTGCGGGTGCTGCTGAGGCTGGTACCCTTGTCTGGGTTGGGACTGTACGAAGCGCGGTGCGGGGACGGAGTTGGTTTCCTGGTAAGCTAGGGAAGGTCGGTGAGGCTGACCGTTCCCTATCCCAGACTGTCTGCCAACGTGGTCATGGTTGTACCACAGCCCGTTGATCTTTACACCTGCAGAGGTTCCTCGTATCCTGTCTCCACTTGTGGGGGTGCATGTTGCTCCTGCTGAGTATACTGTTGCTCCTCTACCCAGTTATTCTGAGGCCTCGTGCTTGTTCCTGTACAAGATGAACTCGGTGTATAGGTACATGTGGTGTAGATGGGGCAGGTAGCCGTATCTTGGCTACCCTCCCAATTAGTTCCTCCACTTGTTTCGGCAATCGCGAGAGTGCTTCAAGGTTAGTGGCCCTCTTATGAATCTGCTCGACCATGGTTAACTTGTAAGCTATCATCCCCATGTTGTGGATGAGGTCCTCTGTCAGATCCGCTACAGTCCTCCTACTTGTCTCGTTGGATAGGCTCGAGGGAGACAACTGATAGGCCCTGATGGCCTGAGACTTGCCTATTTCCGCCATCTACTCCAGGATCTTCCATACAGCATCTTCATTTTTGTTTAGATAGCTTCCTCCACAGGCGACGCTTACTAACCCCTGCATCTCCGGGATCATGCAACAGAACAAGGTCTGGACTAAGATCGCTCTTGAAATGCCATGGCAAGGGCATTTCTAAATTAAGTTATTAAATCTATCCCAGGCTTCATGGAATGGTTCGTTGGGTCCCTGGGAAAAGCTCACGATCTTAGTTCTCATCTGATTAGTCCTACTGCGTGGGTAGAACTTCTTCAAGAATAAATCCTTGAACTGCATCCAGGTCGTACATCTCACCCCAAGATTTTTAAACCAATGAGCAGCCTTATCTCCTAAGGCAAACGGGGTGGCCTTCAGCATGTTGTAATCTTGCCCAACCCTAAGGTGACTAAGGTTGTTGCAAACCAGCTCGAAGTCTCTAAGGAAGACATATGGTTCTTCGTGAGCATTTCCATTGAACTTCGGCAGCAGGCTCAGAAAGTGGGGCTTCAGCTCGAATGCTTCAGGGGGAACCACGGGTACCAACCAACTATGCATTTCATTTTCTGCTGGGTTGTAAGCATCTACCATGAGCCGGTCAATTCCTCTTGCCGCAATGACCTATCACATCCTTGCCACCAGATTTGCATTCTGTTGTTCGGTTGTGGCGAGGTGAGCAAGGATTTGTTGTATCGGGTCATCTCTTTGTTCCTCTTCATCCGGGTGTTTCTTAGATGGCATCTTGTTCTCTTTTCCTAGGAATGGAAAATGGTCTAGGTTAGAGGGCATATCAATGAAGACATTCTCACCGAGGCGATGGTCTTCCTCGGTGAGATAAGATGAGAGAAAATGGTTGGTTGAAGGGTAACCACCCTGGAAGTGAGGAATCTCGAACTCAAGACGGTCGTGAGCTCGAGTTGGCCCAAGTTGCGCTTGGTCCGATGAAGATGAACTTCGTGAGGGGCTCAAAGAGAGATGGGCGAAGCGGGAATAGATATCCCCCAGTCAGTCATCTTGGATGGCGAGAAAAAGAATCGGGAGTATAAGATAGGATTTTACTCTTACCTGAAACAAGCAAGTGAATCCAAACCCTGATTTTCACACTTACACGGTGAAGGACTCGAAACCGAGTCTGATTAATTTAGTTGATTTTAAGTGTGACTTTTCAAGCAAGTAGCAAAGGTTACGTGGCCTATAGGGAAGTCGGCTCAAAGCCGGATGCATCTTCTCTGTTTAACCTGTCGCCTAAGATACCGACACCCTTCCTTTCTTCGCTCCTATCCCAAGTTGATGGGTTCAAAGACTTTCCCCTATCTACTTGCAAGCAGACGGAGGCTGACAAGGCTGGAACTTCACCCTAAGGGGTTAATATCAACTTGTCGCGAAGTACCGCTGGTTCACCCCTATCTACCTGCGAACAGGCGGAGGTTACTTGGTGCTAGTCAATGAACCTGAGAAAATTCAACTCGTGATATTTGCTAGGATCCGTTGGTACGTGATATGGAAGGCAGGGATTTGAGTTCTGCCTTAGGGTATGTACACACACTCAAGTACCCTCACTCAACCTTAAGACAAGGTCGGGGTTAATCTCCCGCAAGCAAAATTTCTGATTTTATTGATTTTTTTGGTCAACTGAGTTTACCAGTCCCGGTTTTAAGTTTAGGTGTTACCTTGATTAGTCCAATCCACAAAGCACGCCTATCGTCCAGTCCCAATTTCCTTTTATCCTAAGTTTGAAAAATCAAGGGGAAAGGAGTCGAGAAAAGTTTATGCAAGATAAAATAATGATGAAATGCCAAGTAGAGAAGACTTACAGTGATTCCTTCGCTTTTTATGCAGGATGCAAAACAAAATTGAAGATTTTATACTATATGCAATGCAGGCTATAAAAGTCATTCCTAGACCGGCAGTTCTATTAGTGAGTGAAGCACAGATTGAATTTGACTAGATATGCGGTATAACTGCGTCTTTTAAGTGCGAATTGTGGGCTTAGAATTTTAGAAGCACAAGCAAGTCCTAAAGTAGCTCTAAGAGCTGCAAGTGCAAGCCTATTCTACGAAAAAGCAATCCACACAGCACACGAGGACACGTTTTCACTATATTTACACACGCGAGAACCCAAACGGGAACCGCTGGAAAGATGCAAAATAGTGAAAATAATGGAAAATTACAAATCCTCACAAATCCCTCAAATTATTTACATACAATTCTTCGGTTCGCTTGGCGAAGCGCCTTCGACTCCTCGTTTTCCTCGCACTAAAATAACCAGAGGTCAGATAAAGGATGACACAAAATAGACAAAAATAAATGACAGAGAAATATTCACAAGAAAACCCAGGGGTCAGACTACCCGTGGATGGAAAATCAACACCCAAAATTCTCTAAAAATTAACCTAAGCCGTGCCTCCCCGGCAACGGCATCATTTTGATGCCGCCTCGGTTACCCTTGTTAATTCGAGCGAGTGAACAGTCAAACTAAAAGTTAGGTTCGTTGCAGTCGGGTAAACGAGACTTCGTCAAAAACCACTCAAATCAAATGGAATATCAAGTTCAAGCGGCAGATTTATTTTACTTGGGTAAGCCCAAGGTCGAACTCAGGGAGGCAGTTGTCTCCTTAGGTAAATTTTAAGTTAATTTTGAGGTCAGAAAGAATATTTTTTGTCTTTTTTAGCAATTTTTATGCAATAAAGGAAAAACAATGCAATTTTAGGCCAAATTTTAAGGGTAAATTTGAAAGATGGTTAAATGAAGTCCAAAAATAATGAAACTTGGCCGGAATATGAAATGCAATGAAATGAAGCTATTGCAACTTTTTGGATTTTTAGACTTTGTATGAAATTAATATGAATTAAAGATGAGTGCAGGATGATTTTTGCAAAATTAATTTTAATAAACAACAAAACACATTATTTTCAGACATAAAAATTATCTTAGATAGATCTAAGTATGATGAATCCAGGAAAATTAATAAACCTAAAATTCCATGTGAATTGGACCTATTAAAAATCAATTAAACAAATCATTGTTTGATTTATTCAGGCCTCGTGATACGTGCAAATGCTAATTGGGAACAGTGGAGAGTAAATTTTCCTAGGTCTAATATGATTTTATGGTGATTTTTGGAGCTACAAGGAATTTAATATTAAATAAATGGCACACAGTGGGCAAAATATGAAAGATTTCACCAATTTAATATTATTAAATTCCAGACGACTCACAAAAATAAAACAAGTGTCGCACAAGATAAAAGACAAGTTAAACTACGACGTGCAATTTTTAGAATTTAAAAATGATGAGAAATGGACACCTAAATATGCATGCAAAGACAGGGACCAAAATGCAATACAGAAATTAAAAGTGGCTAAAATAAAACGTGCCGACAGGAACTTAAATGCAATTACCTATAATGCGGAGGGGGTGGATGCAAAATTCCCACAAAGATACACGCTCCTTGCGTGACGTGTCTGGCAGAGACCAATTTGCAATTTTGGAAACCTCCAAGGGCCTATGTGTAATTTTCCTAGCCCTCACGTGAGAAACACGTGCGGAGCTAGGCTCGGACGGTGCCGGAGGCTCAAGCAGAGGTTCGGATGGCTCAGGAGGCTCGGATCAGCTTCGATCGCTCCGAGCCTATGGTCGGGGAAGAGGCTCGAAGGGCGTGACGTGGTGCGCAAGGGACCGTCAGATCAAGTCAGATCGAACGGTGGCTAATGCCTCCTAGGATGAAGCGACGTGGCTATCTGAGATCCGTCAGATCACAACGGATCTAACGACGGCCGATGCGGACGACGTAGCTCTTGCGAGACGTCAAATCCTCGTGTGATCAGACGTCAGCTGAAGCTCGATGGTGCGGGCAACGTGGCAGAGCAGTGGCCGTTGGATCCTCCTGATCCAACGATGGCGAGGCGCGGGCGACATGTCGAGACGAGAACCGTCCGATTGAGAGGATCAGACGGCAACTACGCTTCGTGTTCCTCCGGTCCGCTGCCTCCTACGGCGGACTTAGCGGAACTCCGGTGAAGGTGGTCTTGCTCCGCCAAGCTCCCTCTTGCTCAATGCAGCTCGCTGGAGAGTCCTGGAGGGCTCGGATCGATCGTGGAGACGTGGCGGACCGGCGGACCGTCCAGAGTCTTGGATAAAGCGGGGGTGGTCTGGAAGCCGGAGACGTCGAAGCTCGAATGCAGCTCCGGTGAAGTTCCGTTAAGTGGAGATAGGGCTCCTGCAAGGTTAACAGATGCCAAAAATGGAAGCTTGAAGGAGTGCTTGCGCATGCGGAGAGAGGCCTGGGGCGGAGTGGAAATGGTTCGGTGGTCCTCCTCCGACGTGGCGGCGGAGCCTTAGTCGGAGTGAGGTGCGAAGTGTTGTCAGAGGGGATGTACTAGCGTGCGAAAATGGGAGCTCCACGGCGGAGCTCGGTGGATGGTCGGAGGAGCGGAACGATGATCAATGGGGCGGAATAAATTACAAGAAAAGCAAAGAAGAAGAAGATGGAGATCGGAGGAGATGATGGAGGAATCTACCTGGGGTCAGAAGCTTGGAGAAGAACTTTTTGGTCTTCGCTCAAGGGTTGGTAGCGTCCCGAACTCGAGCAGCTCGTCGGAGGAGCTGCGACACGACGGAGTTTTGTCGTGGATCTCGCCGGAGGAATCTCACCGTCGTCGCTCGATTTCGCTCTTAATTTCTGTCACCAATCAGGAGCTAAGAGCTCTGGGGAACCTCTTGTTATGGCAGATCAAGTGAAAAGAGGCCGGAGGTGATGGTTTTATAGAGAGAAGGTGGAGGTGGCAGTGATGGGAGGCGAGGTTTCGTGGGGGTTGTAGAGTGACGTGGGTGAGCTTCATGGAGGATATGGAGGTCGACGAGGAAGAAAGAAGTATGGACTCCGTCATGGAGGTGTCGATAGGCAGAGAAGGTGGTTGTAGTGGCACCAAAAATAGGAAGGGGAACAAGGCGATGCGAGGTGAGCAACGTGCGCAAGGAAGGAGGCCAGAGGTGGAAGACGACTTCTCAGTCGTTGGATCTTGTGATCCAACGGTTGAGAGATGGGTGCTCACAAGCGGCTCAGATTAGATCATTGGAAGGACGATCAAGGGTCGAGGGCGAGACACGTGGCGAGAGTAGGTAAGGGCGCTAAAGGACGAACCAGATGTGATCTGGACCATCATCCAAGGGCCGAGAAATGAGGCAGATTGAACGGTGGTGATCTGGTCCTTAAGACGATGATCTAATGGCCATGAGCGTGCCACGTGGAGGGCTATAGATGAGGCGGCCGTTAACGGTCGAGATGGGATCTGGGGGAGCGATCGAACGGCTATGGAGAGTTGCGGGATTGGAAGGCCCAGATCCGGAGAGAAGATGCCTGATCGGACGGCTTAGGAAAGGGGCGCATGGCGGGTGGTGGAGCGGGCCGGGTGGCGCAATCAGAGGGTGCCACGTGGCCTGATCTGTATGGCTGAAAGAAAATGTGAGATAAAGGAGAGTAGATGGCCGAATTTGGGAAAGCTCAAAACATAAAAGTTGTAGATCTCGGTGAGATCTACAAGTTTCATGTTGACCAAAAACGAAAAGGAGGTCAAATAAGGTACTAAGTTACAAGGGTACAATCATACATACATATAGTGTACAATGGGATATCAGAACCCAAGTTTTGCATATGAGCTCCGATTTTAATGAAAGTGGTCTCATTTTAAAGTCTCTGAATGCGTATTAATTTAGAAGTGAGTAGACCTAGATCGGAAATTGTATGAGAGAGATATGTCCATTCTAAGGTTCATGACTGCCAACTTGATTTGGGGTTTTATTGGGCAATTTATTCAAGTTAGCATTTTTTGGTATTTTTCTTGTGTTATTGTTAGTAATTTATACAGTATAAAGGGTATTTATAGATTTAGGGTTAGCGTAAAATATATACATATAGGGTGAATTTTACAAGTGATTTGGCTTCTCATTTAATGCAGATGCAAATGTTAAGATGCAGATGTTACCAATGCATGCATGAATGCTAATTATGCAATTTTGGCGGAAATATGCTCCTAATTACTCGGGAACAAGGCTCTATTTTCAACTTTAAGAGTGATGAATCACATATTCATCACTCTTCCCATGCATCTCCAATGTGATAATCAGGCTACTTTTTTCATTGCCAACAACCCATTCTTTCATTAGAGGATGAAACACATAGTGGTGGATTGTCACTACACTCGCGACATGATACAGAAGGATCTTATCGCTACTATGCATGTCAGCTCTGGAGACCAGACAACAGATGTTCTTACAAAGGCCCTGACGAGAGGACCCTATCAGAGATGTTCCAAGCTGAGTCTGATTGATATTTATTCTCTAGCTTGAGGGGGAGTGTTGAGATATCATCTATCTTTATTGTTGTTTTCTTATTTACTATTTCTTTTTTCCTTATTATTGTAATTTACCCAATAGGTTCCTCTCCTATATAAGAGAACCCTAGGGCCTCTCATTATGTGTGATTCGTTTTTCCCTCAACAGTTGCCAGTAAAGATCATAGATACCTTGAGTTAGTCACAAGTTGACCTTACACGGAGTCACACATCAGACTTAGTCCGGTCATAGACTATTCCCTAAATCGCTTTGTCCCTCTACAAGTTTGAATAGTAGGGGGAGCACGATAGAAAATAATTCTAAGTTCAGACCAATGGGAGGGAGGCCTTACGATAATGATTCTCATAGCTTCTATTAAAGAAGGTTCTTCCCCATATTGCTTTTTTCTTTTATGGATGAATGCTTGCAACAAAAAAAATGCATGCCTTCGATAGGTGGTAGATGGGAACACCATTGTTTTCGTGATTTTTCTAGACAGAAGTCTTTATTCTTCCTTTGCAAACCTTTGATTGTGTCTGTTATATTCATAATTTGGCTCACAAGGCAAGAACTTGACGCTCAGGCAAAGGTGTTTTCTTGGGCTACTCCTCAACACGCAGAGGATATAAATGTATAAACCACGCGATTGAACAAATGCACGTGACTAAATATGTCACTTTTATAGAGTATGTATATTAAAAATGTATTAAGCCTTCTCCCACTATAAGCACGGTCGGCTACATGGACTCTTGCTCAAATCCATGTTGAAAGATTCGACTACTTTTTATGTTGGTCGTCGACTACCTAACGCGACCACTGCAAGAGTAGGATTTGAACCCTGGTCTTTTGTGTAGTAGACATATTGTACTACCACTCCCCTGTCATGCATATTACTTCCGTATAATTCCCTTGAGCAATAGCAATAAAGGAAATTTCAAGGAATTACTGGTTCTCAATTCTATTGTTGTTGATGAACAAATCGAATCTACTCAAAATTATCACATGACAAGGGAGTGGTAGCTTCATGATGCCCGTTGACATGAGAATAGCAATAAGAAGATATAGCACCACGAGGTTTAAGGTTATAGAAGCAAGCAAGAATCAATCTCAATCATGATCACTCCTTTTGGATGATTCAAGTTCTACCAATATTGAGAATGATCTGCATAATATCAAGAAAGGTTCAAAATCTCGATTTCGATTTTGTTTCAGTCACCTCTAATACCGAAATTTCGCCGAAATTTCGGGAAATTTTGACAATTTCGATGGAAATGGCACAAAAAGCCAATTTTTTTCAATTTTATTGTAAATTATGATCTTCTAAGTTATTAGAATAATAAATAACTTATAAAAATACAATTATTTCACAAATATTGCTCATCTATACCCCTTATATTGTACATATTGGTCATATCAGCCATATCGATCATATCGGTCATATTGTAGAATATGTTAGATATTGCAAATGGAGTTAATCTGAGTATTTCAAACAACGAAACAATAGATATACACTTATAGGTTTATAGCATACGTATCAATCATCTAATCATCTATGACTATGACGGTATGTCGCACACTATATCGAACATATCGTTGTTAATACTTAATACTTAATAACATAGTAGTAGTCTTACAAGTTCAACAAGTGAAAAAACATATATTTCATGTAGAGTAATAAGAGCATGCACATTAATGATCAATGCAATAAAAGATTAAGATATATTACCTGGTGATATGTTTGGTTCAGAACCAGAGTTCTGTGGTGGATCTGAATCCCCCCCCCCACACTTCCTTGTTGTCTCTCATAACGCATCGCAGATTCAATGAACTCGCAATAGTTCTCCCATGTCATGTACGAGTACATGACTTTGTAATCTATCACATACTGCATGTATTAGTGGTTATCGTTTCTTATGAGTATCCTGAGACGAGAATAAGCAGCACTAGATCCGATATCACGAATGGCACGACGAGGCTGCAAACTACAGGCTTGAGATCCTCGAGACGACGATGATGGAGTAGGAGAAGATCTCTGCGGAGGAGGAGGAGGAACCGGCATGTACTCAGGGAAGAAACCATAACTATCACTCCCAAAGAAGCTGTCCTGGCTCTGCTCAGGTTGGATACCTTGGTAGTTCTCACCGTTGTAGCTATTGTATCCCCCATACCCACGGTAACCATATGAATATGATGGAGGTGCATATGCTTGAGGAAGATGAGGAGGTCCTGGAGGAGGAGCATGAAAGTATTCCGGGAAGATGTCAAATGATCTCTCATCGTACGACAATCCATATCCGCCTAAAGGACTTGGCGTTCCTCCACGATATGGGTCGTCAATGTCTATGCAGCTCAAGGAATCTACAGATGATATCAAATTGTCCATGTAGCTGTCGGTTGGACGATGACTACGACCGTACTCGTAATCCATAGGTCCTGGACTTCGACTTGGAACAAACTGTCTATGTGTGTTCCTCTGTCGCCCCATATATTCACGTCATGCATGTAGTCCTTCCTCAAATCTTGTATCTTGTGGTCCACGACCACCCCCTCCTGACCCACCTGAGTATGTTTCTCCAGCATCACCAGGTACACCACGACCAACATCATCATCATCATCTCCACTGTCATCCTTTGACTTCAATTTAGATTTGGAGCTAGTGGAGAGAATTTCATCAACAACTGCATCAATCTCGGCCTCCAACCGTCCAAGAGGGCCTGTAATCCTCCCAGATCTTGCCTAATAGTCACCTACATCTGCTCCCATTTGCTGGCTTATATTCTCATTTGGTCTTCCACCTGGTTGATCGAGAACGGGAGCACCATTGGAATCAATCCACCTCTAGAGAACTTCTTCATCAGCATCATCATCGTGCATCTTGAAAATGTATGCAAGATCAATAGGGTCTGTGTAGTCCTCTCTGTCTTGTCCCTCCCTTGCATGTTTCAACTTCAACCTCAAGTTGTAATGCACGTAGACAAGATCATTGAGCTTCTGTTCTCCCAACATGTTCCGTCTCTTCGAATGGATCAAGTTGAATATGCTCCAGTTCCTCTCACAACCACTAGCAGATGTGGTTTCAGACAACACTTTCATTGCCACATTTTTTTAAGTAAAAGTACAGGGGAGCCCTCCCAAGCGGGAGTTACCACACCAAAGCATTCATTAATAAAGCAAAGTGTACATCAGTTTGATACCCAGAAATTGTACAAAACATTACAGTGGGCTACAACATTCTCAGAGTAAAACCGCTGCCCCTTGAAGATTGTATCATTCCTACCCAGCCAAATAGCCCACAGTGCTGCAAAAGGCTTGGAGACATCATCGGTAGACCCATGGCCGACCCGACGAATCGACCGCCAAAACTGATCAGCATCAAAGGCCCAGACCCACGTGATCCCCAATGACTCCCAAACCTCTGCAGAAGACCTGCAACCAAAGAAGATGTGGTCTACATCCTCCAACTCGTCCTCGCATCTGTCACACTTTAGATCCGTCCCACCCAGTAGTCTGCCTCTTCTCACCTTGTCACAGATACGACCTCTCCTCATACACCAAAGGAAAACCTTAACCCGCGTAGGAATCTTAGCTGGCCAAATCATCTTCACGTCAGTACACAGCTCTTCATCACGCTCCACCAAAGCCGCCGCAACCTTCCGATAGGCCACCTTCACCGAGAACCTACCACCAGTCCACTCAAAACGATCTGGGTTCCCCGACAGCTCCCCGGCAGGGGGGATCTCAGACAACATCCTCAAAAACTCCTACAACCTCTGATCCGATAGATCCACAAGGAACCTCGGCGCCCACGTCCCAGCCTCGACGACCTCCGCCACCCGCGCTCCCCTATCAACGGCCAACGCCATCAACCGAGAGAAGCGGGAGGCCAGGGCCCCATCCCCCGTCCAGTCATCCAACCAAAATCGGAAAGGGAGCCCATCCCCCAAAACCGGCCTAAGGAGCGGCCAAAGCGCCGGAAGTACGGCACGAATCCCACTCCACAAGGAAGACTCATGACGCTTCCTCTCTGCCACCAACTTCCCAGTAACACCATAAATCTTCCTCAGTAGCTGCAAGACCGGCGAATCGGACGAACCCCAAATGTGCACCACTCACTTGGCTAACAGAGCTTTGTTCATAGATTCCACGTCCCTAACGCCAAGGGCCCCCTCTGCTACAGGAACAGCCAGGTCCTTCCAAGCCACCAGGTGCAACCCCCTCTTTGCATGTCTTCCATCAGATCAGAAAAAGGATCTCATCAAGGTCTCAATCCCCCTTCTAACACCAACAGGCATTATCCTCGTCGAAAAGAAAAAAGTCGGGATGGCCGAAAGAACGTGCTTCAGCAATGTCAGCTTCCCACCCTAGGACAGAGTGACAGCCTTCCAACCTTCCAGCCGCTCCTCCATTCTGCGCAGCACACAATCCCAATCGGACTTCCTCAGCCTGCCCTCAACCAGAGGCAAACCCAGATAGGTTATCGGCAGTCTCCCCAAGGGGCATCCTGCCCACTCCGCCAACCTGATGCTCTCCTCGCCACCCAAGCCCATTGGAACAAGTACCGACTTCTGCCTGTTAATCTGCAACCCAGAGAGGCACCCAAAGCCATCCACCAGCACAGCTGCATTGCGATTCTGCTCATTTGTCCCTCCCAGGAATACCAGCGTGTCATCCGCATATTGCAACACCGGGACTGAGATGTCCCCCATTTGGAAGCTCTCGCACCAGTTTTCTTCCACTGCCCGCTCAAACAAAACCGCAAGACAATCTGCAACCAACACAAAAAGCAGGGGAGCAAGGGGGCAGCCCTGACGCACCCCCCTCTGCGGCTGGAACCATCCTCCCTCAGGCCTCCCATTTACCAGCACCGAGCATGAGCTAGTGGTGACACATCTCTTAACCCAAACAATCCAATCTTCCGGGAAATCCCTTTTCTGCATAGCTAACCAGAAGAATCTCCAACTGACACAGTCATAAGCCTTGGCATAGTCAATCTTCCAAACTGCCCCTTTTTTAGACCTTTTCCACTCACGGCAAATCTCTGAAGCGGCTACGATTCCATCCGCCATAGACCGACCCGGAATGAAGGCGGATTGGGCCGGCAAAACCACAGAGGAAAGGACCCCTCTAAGTATGCTCGCCAACACCTTGGCAACAATAAGATAAATGCCATTGGAGATAGATATCGGCCTGTAGTCCCCCACCCCCACTGGGGTATCTTTCTTCGGCAGCAAAAAAATCAAAGCCCTGTTAACTTTCTCAAAACCCAAGTTGCCCCCCCCCGAACTCAGTCAGAACCTCCAAGATGTCTCCCTTCAGCAGATCCCAGAACTCCCTGTAGAATGAAATGGAGACGCCATCCGGACCCGGAGCCCCGTCTGGATTCAGCTCCCAAACCGCCTTGCGCACCTCAGACTCCATGAATTCGGCCACTAACGAATCAGCCTGGGCATCACTCAAGGGCCTCACACCCCGACCCGACCAACCCCAGCCATCTTCCACCAGCACCCTCCTCGAGGCACTCACAAAATGACCCCGCAACGCGAATCCCAATCTCCCTTTCGCTGGAAACTCTTTGGCCCCCTACCTCCATCTCATGCAAGAAGCTCCTTCTCCTCCTCCCATAAGCCACAGAATGGAAGAACCGCGTGTTGGCGCCCCCTTCCCTTAGCCACTTCTGCATGGCCCTCTGCCGCCAATGAACCTCCTCTTTTCTGTCCTCCCGAAGTACAGTCTCTAGCCATGCTGCCCTCTCCTCCACCTCCTCCGGAGACAGGCCCCGATCATCATCAAGCCCGTCTAACCTGCTGATCCCAGCCTCTGCCTCTGCCCTGACTGCCCGACGCCTCCTAGCGACATCCTTCCCATAACTCAACAGCAACCGCCTCAGTGACTCGAGCTTGACCGCAAACCGCGACACTGCCGAGCCCACCACCGCCACACTCCGCCAATGTTCGTGCACCATGTCCCGGAAACCATCCTCCAACAACCACTTCTTCTCAAAGCGAAAAGAGAACCGAGCCAAGCGCTCCTCACCAGAAAACCATAGAACAGGAGTGTGATCCGATATAGTCCTCGGAAGAGCCCAAGCCCTCGCCAAAGGGAAGACCTCCTCTGCCTCAACTGACATCAGGAACCTGTCGAGCCTGGACCTCGCCCTCACATTCTTCCAAGTGTACGTGTACCCAGCCGCATCCACAACAGACAATCCCAGAGACCGAACCACCTGCCTCATATCTGTTGATCCAGGATCAAAGCCTCCGCTCCCCCCCCCCGGCCTGTCGTCTGGTAGCAACATGACATTAAAGTCGCCACCGATGATCCAAATACCGTCGCCAACCTCAGGCCCAGCACTTTCCAGATCCCCAGCCAAGCTACCATCCTGCTGCCGACACGGGCCATAGACATTAGTAACGCACAGACAGATCCCATCCGCCGCCCTCCGCCACAGCCGAACAGACAAAGTGAACTGGGAGGCGGACATCCCCAGCAAGTCGAAAGAATCAGATCGCCAATTGGAGAGCAACCCCCCTGAAGCTCCAGCAACCCCCTTGTCCGCCAACGAGAACAACCCCCTACTCATCTCCCGTCGCAACTGGTCATCCAAAGACTGCAGCTTAGTCTCCTGAAGCAAGAAAATATCTGCACAAGCCTCTCTCAGCAGATTCTGCACCCCGAGCCTCTTTTCGGGCCGGCCCAGGCCCCTCACATTCAATGATAACAGCTTCATCTGGCAACCAAAGCTTCCCTCTTCCTTGGGGGAATAACCCCCAAGCGCCGCACTATGTCCCTGTCAAGGGCCGCAAAATGGTTCCGCACCACCAGCGGGCTTGCCGCCCTCACGCTCACAACCTCAGCATCAGCCCCCGATGCCAGAGATGCCCTTAGAGCAGCCCTCGCCTCCTTCTCAACCCTCCTCCGCTTCCCTCTCCCCCTTTCATACGCCACACCAAAACGTCGCGGCAACTCCCCGCCCAAAAGCCGCAAAGATCCTCCCTCCTGCCCCACCTCAGCCGGATCTGCCCCGCTCCCAGCTGGAACCTCCCCACCCAACGCACCCTCAGGCGAACCAGCCACCCCACCCACATCAGCCACCCCTTCCAGAAGAAAATCCCGTCCCCCCCGGAACAGCAGCCCACTCCCCCATAGATGTGTCCACCCGCGTAGAGTTCGTAGCTCCCCCTCTCCGAAGCGGCACCCAAAGCAACCCCCTCCACACCTCGGACCAAAACCCCCTCCTCAACCTCCTCCACCAAACAAGCAGTCGATGCTGATCGAGCCCCACCCCCTTCCAAAGCCTCCCCTCCGCCAACAGACCGTGCCGGAGCCGCCAGAAACCAAGGCAAAGACAGCCGCCAACCTCGGAATATCCACCACCGAGAGCCGAATCGAAGACCCTCCCCCGGGGTGCGGGCCACGCTCGGAAGCCGCCCCCCCACCGAAAGCCGACCCTCCTCTTACCGCCAAGCCCTCACCTTCGCATCAGATCGCAACTCCACCTCACCATCCACCACCGCCACCTCGGCCATCGGGACCTTCTTTTTACGGCACCCAGCTGCCAGAATAGCCGCCCACACATCTGCAGTCACCAGCTCAAGAAGAAGCCGCCTACCAGCCAGTCGAACCTCCCACCAACCCATCTTCTCGACACCAACCGGCCTCACCCGAAGGGACACCTCCAAAGGCTGCCCGGGTTGACACCCCGAACTCTCGACTCAGACAACCACGGCCTCATCCCCATCGGAAGCCCCCTGACAACGACCCTCTCCACGCTGCCAGGCTGCACGGCAACATCACAGTCCCTCGGCCTCCGCCACCTCATCTGCAAGCATCCGGACACCGGCCTATGCAACAACCTCCGGCTCTCGTACTAGCGGAGGCCCCTCGCCAACGTCCTCCACGGAGAGAGCCGAGCCACATCTCCCTTAAAGGAAGCCTTGGACACGAGACCCACGTCCGAAGTCGCCAAGCCTTGGATATCAAGAATTAGGGCATCGCGTCGCCCTAATTCGCCGCGCGGAGCGAAGGGAGAAACGCGTCGCCCAAAGCCGCCGCACGGAGCGAAGGAAGGTGCGCGTCGCCCGAAGGAGGGACCGTGTCGCCCGATCTCGCGCAACGCGAAGGAAGATTCGCGGCGTTCGCCCTCGTCACGATGGAGGAAGGGAGCGTGTCGCACGCGCGTTCGCCCTAACACCGTCCTTCTTCATTGCCACATTTTATAGGTTGGGAGCTTCCATCACGTATACTAACCACCATTTGTCTGCAAAAAAACCAAAATAAGATAAATCAATAGTAGGAATAAATGAACATACAATCAATGGATTTATTTGTCTTCATCCCTAACAGGAAGAGTATTACCCCGTCCATTTACCGCAGCAATTCTACCAAAGGAATCCAAGGCATCCCAGAAATACTAAACCTGCACACATAGGTTTAAGTCATAAATTGTTACATAATACTCTTAAAGAATATTTTTGTGAGTCCTAATCTAGCTTCAAATTCAGGATTACCTCGTTCATGCACAAGGTTTGTAACTTCTCGTCCTTAACAAGCTTCTCCATCACAATTTGTACAGCTGCTAGAAAATCAGCATTTGTACCAAGTCCATTCTTATACCGGTACTTAAGATTGAAGTAATAAGCTGGACACAAAGTCACGAACAAGCACAATTCTCATATTCTAAAGATCTATAAAAATTTAAAAAATGAAAATAATACATACTGGCCTTGTGAAGATGATATGAGAGCATCTTGGACCAACGCTCGTCTATGATGTCCAACCATGCTTTGGATCATTTTCCAACTGCTTATCTGACCTTCTCTCTCATGCAGCGCATTGCCTCGTAGATCACTCCCATGGTGGGCTTCTTATCACCATCCACGATCCGCAATGCAGACAACTGGATCCATGATCTTCGTGACCCGACTCACGTCATCCTAAAAGTGGAGATCATTGATCAATGTCTCCACTTTCCGTCCTCATTCAATCTAAGCTTCAGGTATCTCGAACCATTCACCTTGGCAGCACATGGTTTTCAACCCTATCTTTTGTTGTTTGAGGCTTTGCAACGCTATAAAATTGGTTGCAAAGCATGTAGTGCCAGGCCTCACCAGCTCACCATTGCACATCCGCCTCATCAATGCCAGCACTTTGCTGTGGAATAAATGAATGTGGTAATCGTTCGTGCTTGCTCCACTACCCTTGAGACGAGCTTCCTCTTGCTGAAATCCTTTAGAATTCAATCAATGCAATGTGTAGCACACGGTGTCCAAAAAATGCCATAGTTGCTAGACTTCATTATTGTTTCACCCACTTTCTTGAAATTGTTGTCATCACAATCTAGACAATGTGATCTTTCCCAACTTCTTTAGTGACGTCCTTCATAAACTTCAGTAGGTACTTGTGGCCCTTCACATGATCAGATACATCAACAGATTTCAAAAAGATTGTCTTCTCATTGCAGTAAACGAGGAAGTTGATGATCTGCTTCCTCGTGTAGCTTGTCCACCCATCGCGTATCAACGTCGCCCCGTACTCTGGCCATCTCCTCCTCAGCTCAGCGATGTACTCATTCATCTCCTCCTTTTTCAACCCTAGATATTTGTTCATTATCTTGTAGGATGTAGGAGCCTTCACTCTCGTTCTCGATGCAGCGGTCTCATCAATGGCATGCTGCAGAAATGGCCCACTAGCAATGTTGGCAGGAATGCTCTCCCCAAAGAAGAGCTTGCTGATGGCCTTTCCTACCCTTTCTTGTGCATTGGTGAACATACCCTTCACTGTTTTCTGCCTTGGATCCTTACTTACCTCGTATTGCATGGATCCGCTCCTCATCAAGAATGGCTCAATTCCCTTCCCCTTGTGTTTTTTGGTGGGTGGTAGTACTGGTGCACCTCCAGAACCACTCCCACTGCTACCTGCACCATAAAAGTCGCCCTATGCACCACCGAGTTCTCTCCTCTCGAACTCGCTCCTCATTGATTCTTTTGTTACCCTTCTGTATGCCCTCCTCTTGGTTGTAGTCTGAAAGTCAGCGGGGTAGACAAAGTCATCGTCGTCTGCATCTGAGAGGACGTTGAATTCTTTCTCAAACATGAACTCTTTCAATTGTTCATCCCTTCTTACCCTCTCTGTATCCCTTTCCTTCTTCCCGTCCAAGCTGGCCTTCACCTTGTCCCCCACATCCTTATGCAACGCGTGCACTTGGCAACATTCTTGTTATTACTAACAAGATGTTGCTTCATCCTCGTGATCCCGCCTCCTCCCAACATCTTTCCACAGAAATTGCATTGTGGTTTCGCTTTATTTCCATCAGAAGCGGAGGCTTACCTCCAACCAATGTCCCCATTGAAATCGCCCCTATGATCCTCAGAACTGTCAGATCCTGATCTGGAACCAGAATGTACCATGCTGATGATCACCGAAACCTACGAGGAAATTGAAGAACAATCATTCAAGAGGCATACAATGCGACCAATTAAGAATTTGCTAATTAATTTATGTTTTAATTTTCGGATTTACTATATTTTTAATTTTTCTAACATCTAATACACAAAATCGTAGTTACTTGGTGTTTGAAATTGAAAGTATACTCTTAATATTCAGATTTTCAGAAAAACACCTTAGATCTATACATTAGGGTCTTAGATCTAGCAATTACGGGACCATTTTTGAGAAAGATTGCCGAAGTGACACAAAATATGTAAAAGAACAATAGATCTTACATATGATTTTCGGATTTACTTAATTTTTAAATTTCATTTACAAAAAAATCCGAAACATGTTTTCTACTTCTATAACTTAAGATCCGAGTTTATCATTGAAGAACTCATTATCGTTCCACATTAAAACACAAAAGCCCCAATTTCCTCTTCCATAGATCTTACAAAATGTTCTCAAAGTGCGTTTTACTATATGTTATACACAAGATCCGAGATAATACATTCATAACTATCATTATTGTGCAATTAAAACACAAAATTTCTAATTTTTATCTCCAAAAATAAAGCTAGATATTCGAAATCTCTCAAAAAAATACCACGCCAAGCTAGATCAACATCTTAAGAGTAAAACACCTAAAAAATTGAAGAGTTTGATGAAGATTTGGATAAATTTGGCTTACCTTGAAGCAAGGGGCGAAAAAAGGCCTTAGAGGAAGTTTGGAGAGGTTGCTGCTGGAACTTGATCGAAATGGGAGAGTTTCGATCGAAATTTCGGTCGATATCGCCAAAAGGGTGTATTTTTTAATTACAGATTCTCTTTGTCGGGTGAGATGAAGAGATGAACCGAAATCTCGCCGATATCTCGCGAGATTTCGGTCGAAATCCGGGAAATCAACATTCATATGGGTTTCGATATCCTCTACCCATCGAAACCGAAATTTCAGCGAAATTTCGCGAGATTTAATCCATGAATCAAGTCATTATAACAAAACAACTTTTATTTCTAATAGATGTGGATGTAGATAGTTTATACCACCTTTTCTTGATACGTTCAGTGCATGATATGTCCATTTAATGGATAGGGCTACTCCAAACTTAGTGGTGACCATAAGTACTGTGTATCTTCACCTTTTGCTTCAAACACTCCTAAGAATTCTGTTGTGGATGTGATTGATCTAAGTGGTTTGAGGATATGTATGAAGAGATCAAGGCTCTTGCTAATAATCACACATGAGATGTTGATAATATTCCCAATGGATCCTATCTAGTTGGCTCTAAGTGCGTCTATACTATGAATACAAATTAGATGGATAGGTTGATAGTTACACAAAGATCTTCACTGTAAAAAGATTCAGTCAGAAATATAACATGTATTATCCGGAGATCGTGTCTCTGTATAAAAAGATAAATGTATGCATTATACCATGAAAAGTAATAGTCGTGTTTTATTTAAACCTGAAGTAGAGAAATACCAACTTAACATGTTATAACAAATCCTTCATCCTTACCCTGAAAAAATGTCTGTAATAAGTATAATGAGAAATGCCTTTCCAGTGTCGGATACATTGTTGAGTAACTTGTGTCCTGTAAATTTTAGCAACGCTACCTGGAAAAGCAGACAGTGACAGGAATCGTAAGTACTTGACATCAAAACATTAAGCTTAGCAGAACAACACCACAAAAATCACCAATTAAAAGACATGTATCAAACTTACTCGGCCTTGGTAGAAATATACTAGAAGGAATAGAGTGATTCCGAAAACCATATCAGACCATATATTAGCAAATGATTTACGATTCTCAACTCTCCATTCATCTCGCAGTTCTATTCTGATCATGCAATCCAAATAAACAACATAAGTTGTCAAAAATATGTAAAAAAGCATACTATGGCCTAACATTCGGCATCTAATTGTAAAACAAGGCAGCATTCGGCATCTAATTGTAAAAGCAAGGCAGTAATAAAAGACAATACATACGAAGGTTTTCAAGAAACCAAGGTAGATGCCACGCACAGAATAGTATCAACTATGTTGATAGTTAAAAGGATATAAACTGTCATGCAACTTTATCCAAAAATGTTTTTTTTCTGAAAAAATTAAGATGCAGCTAACAGGTCTTATCAACAATTTGTTTTCTTTACCTACTTTATTTGAATGAAAAGTTTTCACCTACATCCAGGGATTAATGAAAATGTATATGGATATATCCGAATATCTATTTACTGTATTAGAAAAAATACCGATGGATATTTGTATTCGAATATTAACCGAATATGGATTGAATATGGATATTAGTTGTATATGGTAACAACAAAAACATCCGGATTCATATCCAACTATTCAAATACAAAATATACATATACACTTCTATACAAATAGATACATATATGATATTGTGTTTAGTAAACAACGAACTAAATCCAAATCCAATGCATTCCCTCGATCTCTGAAAACTACTATGATTCTTTGTCTCGACAACTCTATAGGAATTGTAATAGTTGAAGCCTCAAGTAGGCTTCAACCCCCTCGACGACTGTATTTGTACTATAGAGCAGCCCCTTTGCAACTATAACTTTTACTGATTGGCTATTTTTTTTATTATGGTGGGTGTATTGTAATAGTATTTTTTTAAAAATTACTCCATACTTGTTATTTATTCGATTCAAATTTGTGATCTATCTTTATGCGCATTTGCATCCTATTTTAATTAGTATTCATATTCAATCTAAATTTGTAATGATGAATATTCAATCCAAATTCATATCCAATTATGCTAGGATATGGTTCTCTAAATTCATATTCGTCTCATATCTGTATTTGTAATCGTATTCAATTTCAATTTTTTTTTAAAGTTGAAAGAGGGGGGAAACATACTATGGTGTTCGTCCCAAATATATTCATAAGGAAGATCCAGAAAGACTTACGTAAGTCGTGACTTGAGAAGAGTCCTTGAATGATAAGTTACATTATAGATATAAAAGCATTGACTGATAAAAACCACACCATTTCTAGCAAGCCACGAAGCCTAAATGATTGCGAATGGAAAGATGAGTACAACTCCGGGCCGATGTTTTGCCAAGTAGAGAGTCCCGGAAAGAATCTACACTATGCAGATTCACCCATTCTATATCCAGCTCATGCCAGACGGGCAAGGATGTGCCACAACACAAAAAGAGACGCTCTGACGTCTCAATCTCCACATCACAAAGGGGTACGAATCTAAAACACATGTGAAGAACCTTGAACATCGATCCCTTATCATGATTCATCAATGTCTTAATAACCAGAAGACGATATTGATTTTGTTTGGAACCTTGAGACTCCAAATAAAATTGAATCGTGAATCAAAGAATCTACTATTGGAGGAGAAGGCATGTCAAGCGCTCTATACGTCGTTCTCGCATAAAAAATTTTGTTCTTCCAAACCCAGTGATCTCTACCTTCTGATGGGCCATTAATGTTGCTCAAAGAATCGAGGATTTGAAGCAACTCATCTTAACATTGGTATGAAAAATCTGTATGGAACATGGGCATCCAACCCCCATCAGACCAACAATCCTCCACCTTTTCCAACCGATATGCCGCAAGTACCAAAAGACATGGAAAAAGAGTAGCTAAGGTGCCATTACCGTTCAGTTATTTGACCAGAAATTGAAAGCACAACCATTGCCAACAACGGGACGAAAGCACTCTTGGAACGACAGGACTGATGTAATTCCACTACAAAAGGCCGAAGGAAAGAAAGATGAAAGGGATACACTGCTATCGTGCACCCGAATACCATAAATACGACGAATAAGTTTACAACAAAAATCCTCGTCCATGCCTCAAATCCTGCTAACCCACTTCGTAAGTAGAGCCTTATTCATTATCTCAAGATGGGAAATCCTGAGTCCTCCTACTGACAGCGTATTCGTAGCCTTTCCCAGTTTACCAGATGAACACCAATCCAACAGATCATGTCTTGTTCCAGGGAAATCTTTGCATAATAACTTCCAAATGGTAGCAGATACCAACATGTCATTTTGGAGTTGTCGACAAAATGACCTTTATAAGCTAGCATCCCCACGAGAGAGTGTTGCGGCTTTCCATCACGTCATCTTTCTCTCCAATTTCTCCACTATGGGTAGCCAATCAGACAGTTTGAGCCCACCATAGGTCAGGGGTAAGCCTAGATACCGGAGTGGCAAAGTTCCTCTCTCCGTACCCAGCTTCACACGACATTCATGTGTTTCTTCTCCTAACTAGTTAAAATTGATAGTGGTTGACTTGCCATTGTTGAGGACCAGGCCTGAAAACTCTCCTAAAAACTCAAGCATCGTGGCCATTCCTCTGGCTTCCTCTTTTCCACCTTCTATTAAAAAGATTATCATCTATGTATTGCAACAAAGAGATATAAATGTCATCGAATGAGAATCATGCAGTGATGCCATGATGCATCACCTTTCTAACCATACACGATAGAACATCAGTAGTAATAACAAATAACATAGGAGCTAAGGCACAACCCCGTTGCACTCTATGTTGCGGCCAAGGCCTTAAATGTTGGATTTCGATTTCATTTCGGTAAAGCCTGGAAAGAGAAATTCGGTAGAATTTCGGTGGAATCTCGGTGAAATGACCGGAAATTGAAGAAACTACTTGAAAACTCATTTTTTCTAAAATTAAGATTTATAATATTCTTTAAATCAATAAATGAGATAGAAATACACGGTTTTTTTGTTAATACTATGATATTAACATGATATATTATGTTAAATTTACATCCAATCGCTCCAATAGTAAAAAAAAGTAGTATACTGCTCAAAATCAAAACCAGATTTGGAACCGAAATTAGAATCCATTACTTTCACCTCTTGAATATGAAGAGAATGGTGATATGTGCAATGATAACATAGAAAAACATAAGCCAACAAAAAGTAACAAAATGATATCTTACGTAAGAATTAAATATTGAAATGATAGGTTAGAACGTGTATCTAACTAAAATATTTTTGTAGAGACTTATATTATGATATTATGTATCTTTTCTTATTTCGTACTTATTCTTTGGACTCCTATGTAATTTACCCATAGGCTATTCTCCTACATAAGAGAGCCTAGGGTTCTATGGAATAACAATTCTCTCTTTTCCTCCAACATGGTATCAGAGCCAAAACTCTAACCCTCTCTCTCAAACCCCACACCGCCCACCCTCTCCCTCTCTCTCCTTGCTCTCGGCGACGCCGCCCTCACCCTCCGTCGGGTCTCTCCAAGCCCTACAAGCTTCCGCCGGGTCCACCAGGCTTCAGTCAGGACCTCCCCAGCCTTCCAGCCCTCCGCCGGGACCCCCCACCCCTCCGTCGGGCCCTCCCCATCCCTCTGTCGGGTTCTCCAGTCCTTCGTCGGGCCTGTCAGCCCTCCGCCAGGCCCTCCATCCTCCATCCCAGGCCTCTGTCGGGCCCGCCAGCCCTCCGCCAGGGCCCCAGCCTACCGCCGAGCACCACAGCCAGCCGCACAAGTCCCCTGTCTGCAACTTAACCCCTCGTCGGCCTACATATTGACATGGGTTTGAGTGCATAAAGTCTACATATGCACTCAAATCCTATCCGGTTGATGTAGTCATCGTCCTTTGTCTACAAACCCTAGTTTTCATCTCCGGACAAATTTCAGAAAGTAAAGTCGATATGCCCTCCATAGGCGCCTTCAAAGGCTCGGCGTCAATAGTCAAGATGGATGGGACGAACTATAAGTTCTGGGCGATGCAGTTCATGAGTCTCATGAAGTCAAATGGTAAGAAGCATATACTTACCGAGGATGAGCCGAAAGAGAAGACTGGGATCTACGCCTCGTGGGAGGCCGATGACGCTTATGCCAAAGTTTGGCTATCAGGGACACTATCGATGGAGATTGCCAATGATGTCCTCCATCAGCCCACTGCCAAGGCAATGTGGGATATTCTGGCCGCTACATATTCCCAAGTACGGAACGAGACCAAGATGTTACAGCTTTAGCATGATATATTCACGATGAAGTAGAATGAGCGGCCACTTCACTCGTTGTACACGTCCCTGAGAGGGATGTTCGAGAAACTATATAGCACCATACCACTCACAGCGACTCCATAGCAGCAGAAGACCTTACAGAATGCTACCATGGTGGGCGTACTACTTGCAGTGCTAGATCCTGAGTATGAGGCAGCCCGCTCTCAGATATTGGTCGATGATGTTATTCCTCCTATGGAGGATGTTTACCGGAGGATTAGTCACATATCTGTTTCCTCCAGCTCGTCTACTCCACCCATCGGCGATGGCAATATCGCGCGGGAGAGGTGGTCAGTCTTCTGCTTGAACTTCTTCCATGGTCGTGGACCTCGTGGACGAGGAGGGTCGCTTTCGACAACCATGTTCATTTTGTCATCGCACAGGTCACTCAGAGAAGACATGCTATTCAAAAGCATGGGTTCCAGCATCAGCGCGTGTAGCCGAGCATGTCATGTCTCAGTCAGCTTCCACTACAGATAACCGGTTCGAAGAACTTGTGGCACGTCTACGAGATATTATGCCTCGATCGTCTACTGATTCTCCAGGTGGCTCTTCAGATATTGCTGCTACAAACTTCTGCTAGTTCGTTTGACGCTGCCAGTACCTCAGGTAGTGCCACTGCCTTTACATCTTGTCATGATCTCTCCGATTGGATTATAGATTCTGGCACCACACATCATCTCTGTTGTGACAGAGAGAGACTTCGGTCATACAGGGACATCCCATATGGCCGCTCAGTGTTGATAGCAGATGGGACTCATTCCCCCATCATTGGACAGGGGGAGATCGCCTTATCACCTTCTATGCATTTACAGAATGTTCTTCATGCTCCGGAGTTCTCCATGAATTTGTTATCCATTAGTCAGATTACGAAGGATTTGCACTGTCGTGCTATATTTGACCCATCCTCTCTCATTTTTTTAGGACATACTTACGGGCAGGGTGATTGGCTATGGCTCTGAGCAGAATGACCTCTATCTTCCAGTCCGGAATTCCTATGATGGTGTGTCTTCATATTCAGCCGGATCAGTTTCCTCCATATACCTGGCATCTTCACTTTGGCCATCTCTCTCTCCAAAAAATACGACATCTCTTGCCTCAGATCTCTCCGAGTTCGTCATTCCATTGTGAAGCGTGTCAGTTGGGAAAGCATCATCGGTCTAGCTTTCCTAGTCGTCAAAGTCGGAGCAGTATCTCCCCATTTGAGTTACTTCATATTGATATTCGGTGTCCGAGTCGTGTACCTGATCATCAGGGACACATGTTTTTATCTAGTTGTGGTTGATGATTTTTCTCGTGTTTTCTTGGGTCTTTCTTTTGAAGAATAAATCTGAAGCAGGGGATGTTATTAAAAATGTGATTAATGAAAGTGCAAAATGTCTTTTCTTTTAATGTCAAATATGTTCGTACAGATAATGCATTGGAATTCTGCACTCGTTCTCTTCTTTCTCAGTTTCTTTCTTCTAAGGGCATTATCCACCAAACCATCTGTGCTTACACTTCTCAACAGAATGGAGTGGCAGAGAGAAAGCAATGACACCTTCTTGATATCACTCGAACCCTACTTATCCAGAGTTGTGCGCCTATCACTTTTTGGGGGATGCTCTGTTCTTACAGCATGCCATCTTGTCAATCGCATGCCATCGTCTGTTCTTGGTGAGAAAATCCCTCTGTCCGTTATTTTCTCTGATAAGGAATTATTCTCACTTACTCCTCGTGTCTTTAGTACTATGGCATTTGTTCATCACATGTCTCTTGGACTTGACAAACTCTCTCATAGAGCTGTCAAGTATGTCTACGTAGGTTACTCTCGGACTCAGAAGGGTTATCGGTGCTACGACCCCATAAACAAGAAATATTTTGTTAGTGTTGATGTTACATTTTTTGAGTCTGTCATGTATTTCTCTCCTGCAGAGACATGTTGGTCTCGTCTACCTCCGATGATAATATCTATGTTCCTCCTTCTCCTAATCTGAGTCCACTTGAGTCCACTCCTACTTCTGTTGCTCCACCATCACCACCACCACCTCCACAACCACTTGTCCCACCTTTACCTAAATTCTATACACGTCGGTCAGGTCCTGCTCAGACTACACGTCAGGCATCCAACAAGCCTCAGGTATGTTCAGATGACATTACTACTGATGGGTCAGATATTGTACATGAGCAGGATTCTTCAGTGCAAGAGGAGGTTGTACCATCTAATACAGCGGATGACGATCTTGATGTTCCCATTGCTATTCGGAAGCAGAAACGGGTTTATGTGTCTTATCCCTTTGCTTCCCAGGTGTCCTTTCACCGCCTTACAGGGACTTTCAGAGGTTTTGCTACAGCTTTGTCTTCCGTGGATATACCACGGACCTATCCAGGAAGCTATGAAGATTGATTGCTGGCGATTGGCTAGATGTGTGCTTTACAGTCTTGTGGTACATGGATCTTGGTAAATGCTCCATCTGGCACATCCATTGTTAGCTGCAAGTGGGTATTTACAGTTAAATACCATTCAGATGGCAGTCTTGATCGGTACAAAGCACGACTTGTTGCGAGAGGTTTCACACAGACCTATGGCGTAGACTATATGGATACATTTTCTCCAGTGGCTCGTCATTCTACTCTCTGCATTCTCCTATCGGTTGATGTGGTACGTGACTGTTCTATATCTCAACTTGATGTCAAGAATGCCTTCTTGTATGGAGATCTGCAGGAGGAAGTCTACATGCAGTGATGCAGCAGCCACCAGGGTTCACTGCTGAGGGGGAGAGTCAGATAGTGTGTAGACTTCACAAGGCGATTTATGGCCTCAAGCAGAGTCCACGAGCATGGTTCCAGAAACTTTCCCCATCTTATTGAACGACAGGGATTCAAAATATCAAATGCGGATCACTCATTGTTCATTCAAAAAACCTCTACAGGTATGGTTGTCGTCATGGTCTATGTTGACGATATTCTGGTTACAGGAGATGATGTTCAAGGAATAGAGAGGGCAAAAGCATTCTTGGGCCGTCAGTTTGTCATAAAGTACCTTGGTACACTAAGATACTTTCTGGGGTTGGAATTTGCCAGGAATGCAGAGGGTCTAGTGATAACCCAAAGGAAATATATTACATATTTTCTGATTGAAACAGGCATGGCTGGATGTAGACCATCAAGTACTCCCATGGACCCGAGCATGAAACTGTATGACAATGATACTGAAGAGGTCAACAAGAGAAGATATAGAGAGATGGTGGGTAAGCTCCTTTATATCACCACTAACTCGACCCGATATTACTTTTGCAGTAAATCGGGTGAGTCAGTTTATGGAGCAGCCAAGACAAATTCATATGGATGCCATATACATGATACTGAGGTATCTAAAGTCTTCTCCATGTTCAGGGTTGCTATTTCGAAAGGGCACGGGATTTATCTATTTCAGTATGTGCAGATGCAGACTATGCAGGGTGTCAAGAGGATCGAAAGTCTACGTTAGGATTCGCCGTGTTTGTTGGAAGTTGTCTGGTCTCGTGGAAAAGCAAGAAACAAACTATTGTGGCAAGGTCCAGCGTTGAGTCTGAATATAAGGCCATGGCGCAAGCAAGCAAGCAAGGAGATGATGTGGTTCGAGCTGTGCTAGAAGATCTACATATTGTTGTACCTTTACCCATGCAGATTATGTATGATAATCATGCAGCATTGTTTATTGCCAACAATCCAGCATTCCATGAGAGAACAAAGCATATCGAAGTTGACTGTCATTATACTAGAGACATGATCCAAAGAGGCTTGATATCTACGTCTCATGTTAGCTCAGAGGATCAGACTGCCGACATATTTACCAAGCTGCTGCTCAGAGGACCCTTTCAGAGATGTTCTTCCAAGCTGAGCATGATAGACATCTATGCTCCATCTTGAGGGGGAGTGTAGAGACTTATGCTATGATATTATGTATCTTTTCTTATTTCGTACTTATTCTCTAGACTCCTATGTAATTACCCATAGGTTATTCTCCTATATAAGAGGGCCTAGGGTTCTATGGAATAACAATTCTCTCTTTTCCTCCAACAATTTTCACATAGAAAAATATTTACTTTTAGGAATAAAATAAGGCGCACATATAAACTCACAAACACAAATCGTGTAGCATGTACATCTAGTAGATGCATTGTATAGCTTATGATCATAAAAATATACTATAGAAGACATAAAAAAATCAACTAACACAAAGTAACTGCATAAACATTCACAAGCACAATCTATATCCAACCTGATAGTATGGAAAAATATTTACAATCACAAGATTTTGAAGGTTGCTAACAACCAAGTCTTCACACAACCGTATGTACTCCTTGTAGTAGAGAGAAGCCACAAGAAAGAAAAGCCTTAAATTTCGGATTTCGGTTTCATTTCTCCATGTTAGGAAAGAGAAATTTCGGATAATTTTGGTTAAAATTGTCGGAAATCTAGGAAATATCTCTAAACTGGACTTTTTCCCAAATATTAAGGTTTTTGATATTCCTAAGGCAATAAATAAAATAAAAGGGTACACTTATTTGTAAAATAAAATTGTAAATATAAGTTTTGAAGTAAATAGTATTGTCATAATCATTACACATGTTGACATGGAGAGTAGCATGTTGCCTACAATCAAAACCGTATGTTAAACTGAAAGCAAACGTAATGATAATCGCATTGTCAATAAGAATGAGATGACACACAATAACTACTAATCAAAACATACATATATTAAAATAAAATAAAAACTCTTCAATTAAAAATTTGAATTTAACTCTTAAAGCTTGTGGGTAAGTGATTTGGTTTGGATTTAGATCTAAATTTAGAAATTAACTAAAGAAACCTTTTCAAATAACATAAAGCACTCTAACAACTCAACATCGATGAATAAATAAGTGAAAATTCATTAATATATGTAAATTTCGATGAAAGCAAAGGGTAGATTCCCTTATTTTTGTTGTTTCACCGAAACAACATGCAATTTCGATAAAATTTCGTTGGCATTTCGGTGGTATTTCGTTGAAATCCTGGAAAAAGAAATAAGGTACCTTTTCGATTTTGGTGACCTAAAGAAAAGGAAAATTCAGAGAAATTCAATGGAATTTTGAAGAAATTTGAGGCCATGGTTGCGGTTGAAAGAACCCTCCTTCTGGTCGGCCATTCACAAGTATCGAGTACAATGTTGTGGTAACACAACGATTAATCCATGCAATCCATGTCTCCGGGAAACTGCGCTTACACAAAGCTACACAGAAAAACTACCAATGAATTGTGACATAATCCTTAAAGAAGCCCACTTTCCACAAGATGCTTTTCACATGCCTTCTCTTCCAATTAGCAATGATTTCCATGGCCATGGCCAAACTATCACAAATCTACTTTCCAGACACAAACGTCGATTGAAAAGGCGAGATAATATAGTCCAATACCATGTTTAGTCAACTCGCTAGCACCTCTGCAACCACCAAATACAAGCATTAGACAAAGTAATAGGGCTAAAGTCCTCCATCTCAGATACCTCCCTCTTTGGAGGGAGAAAGATTATGGCCTTGATTTGATCTCTCGAACCCCGTGTTACCTCTGGCGAACTCACCTCAACTACCTCTTCCCCAACCAAGGGCCAAAACTCTCTGAAGAAGAAAACCAGAAAGTCATCAGGTCTATATGCGTCATCCGCATTGAGATTATAAACAGCAGCTTTCACCTCCTCCAATGTGAAGCAAAGCACCATACTATTTGCATGTTGTTCCGAAAGCCTCGTAGCCCCTGATCCTGACCACCTCCAAGCTCTTCCCATTGAGCGACACGAAAAGGCATGGAAGTAAACCATAGTCGCTCTGCCATCTCCCGATACCCCTCCACTTTTCTACCATCTACTTTAATGGATCGAATAACATTGTGGCATCTTCACCCACTAGCCACTCTATGAAAGAAAGATGTATTTGCATCTCCTTCTTTAAGTCAAGGTGTTCTCAACTGCTACTTCCATTCAGTAATCTTCTTTTTGTCCTCTATAACAATAATCTTTTGTCTCAATGTTCGCTCTCTAAGCTCAGCTTCCACAAGATCTATGTTGTCATCGAGCTCATCAAGTCTAGAGATCACAGTTTCTACCTCCATCCGAATAGCTCTCCACGCAAGTGCACTCTCCTTCTTATAAATGCAAAGTTTGTTCGTCAATGATGTCGGCTTCTAGACCAACCGAGCTTCCAGAGACCTAGAAATGACAATGGACGATCAACGAGTACGAACCAAATCTCTGGAAGTTCTCATCCAGAAGTCAAGAGCATTCAAACCTGAAGAAGTTGTCCATCTCGTCAAACTCCCATACCAAAGGGGTGTGATCCGACCTAGATCTCAGCCTAGAAGAGGAGGATGAGAGGGAAAAAACCTCTAAAAGCTCACCGGATGCCAGGAACATATCGATACGTGAGCACAAGCCAGAGTTTCGCCAAGTAAATATAGTGTCATGGGTGTCCAGTACTTCTAGTTGTAGATCGTTAAACAGTTCCACAAAGTCTATTGAACCTGGATCTTAACCACCCTACACTCTTGGTTAATCGGAGGAGAGTAAAGTCGCATTGAAGTCTCTCCCACGAGTTGCGAAACCCCAGGGAAAAAGGTTATGGCCTCGCTCAAATCTGGCTACAACTCTGGTCTCAGTAAAGGCAGAAATGGGGCCATAGACAAAGGAATGTAGGATATGAGACCCCATAAGGAGATTCTCAAGTAGAACAGACAGGGCGTGTCTTGCTTTCATCTCAGAGATGAGAGTGTACAAGGAAGCATTCCACATAATAAGGATTCCACCAGCACAGCATACAACACAACTATTTTGTATTTGGAGAGAGAGCCAACCCCCAAAAGACCTCCACACAAAAGTAGAGTGGGAGGAGAGTTTTGCTTCCTATAAAAGGACAAGGTCACAACTCCACTATCGAATACAAGCACCAATTACCTTCTTTTTTCTTGGTAACCCAGACCTCTCACATTCCAAGTTAGAACGTTATTGAGCACACTATTTGGATCCCAAAGATGGAGATCACCCTCGTAGTCGATACAACATGAGCTTTGTGAAACTGAGGCCGGGAATGTATCTTTCTTTGTCTATATCTCTGCATCTTCCTTCCACTACCCCTAACCAACTCCATCAAGGCAGAGGAAAAAGATGGCACCAGCTTTCAACCATGGATTCGAGCACCTCAACTACAGACGATAGAGATGCAGACCATCAAGAGGGAAGCTGGCTACTCACCCCACAAGTGCAAGGGCTTCTCCAGACACTAACAACCCTCTACCTCTGTTAGCAACGACCACAGAGGGTTTAGCCACTAACATTGAGGAGGGGGAGGACCCATGTGTAAAGTCATGAATCCCCTCAAAGGTAGCTGAAGGAAGCAGCTCCATCTCGGGAGTTCTGCCTTGCCCCAGAGACGGAATCTGAAGAAGATCCATCTCGGGAGCTTTGTCCTGCATCAGAGACGAAGGAAGCAGCTCCAACCCGATCTGGGAGCAACTCAAAGGGTAGATGAATGGAGTGGCAGCTCCAATCTAGATTGGATCCGAAACAATGTGACCCGAGACGTCCAAGAACCCTACTCGGGTATGAGGGCTCTCCCGACTTGAGCTCTTCATGTCCGATTGAGCGAAAGCCAAAATCGAATACTTGATTTGGGTAACTGGATCTCCTCAAGGGCCAAAGATGAGGGAGATCTTTCGACTATCCATGTCTGATTTAACCCAATTAAAGAGATAATCAAGTGAACCGGGGCAATGAATAGCATCCCAGGCCCTAGAAGGACCGGCGGCGCTCGAGATGCAATAGGCTGCAAAAAAGGTGTGGAACGAAACTTCTTTCCCAAAGGACCTAATCCGAAGTTCGAATTTGAAACCTCCTTCGAGTTCTCCTGAGAATGCGCTCTTTCCTTAATTGACGCCTCTGATTTTATCGTCGGAATAATGCCCTCGGCACACTCCTCTTCGATCATCGAGGTGTTCGAACTCGAGCTCGTCCTCGAGTCTCACAACTCCGTGCCCTAGGCGATGGTGGTGGGGTAGCACACCTGGACCAAAAGATGAAATGAAGCTCGTTCAACAGTCATGAGCAAATCTCCTCAGTCACCAAGATCTTCGATCTCTCCAAGACAACTAAAGCAACAAATGGGTTTGAACTCGTGTTGCAACCATCCGATAAAATATTTGACCACTCCTAGGGTTCTGAGAGCCGATCTCAGTGCCGCCACCGTCTGAGAGAGGAAGGGTACCCCAAGGACGCGAGCCACAATCTTCCGCATTGGCGAAAGCTCTCCATCAACGAACCTCAAACGGTGCCAAAAAACACCATCACTTTGAATGTTCTTTAACAAAATATCTTCTTGCACACCAAGATTTCTCTAAAAGTTGTACCATGTCACCCAAGAACGAAGAACCCGGCAACTTCTGAAAATGTCCCGGTGCTTGACGAACATCCAGCATCGATCCAGAGCATTCTCCTATAAGGAGCAGGTCTCTCGATTTGTCTAGTACAGAGCCAGAGACCATCGATGCGAATGAACGCACTCTAACTTGAGCAAGCTTCCCTACATCTCCACCTTCTCGAGTCCTCGAAGTTTTTGGGCAGGCCACCTTCTGGTGGCCAACCTCAATGCAATCAAATCAGCGAGGAGGTGATGCACATACGACAACCTTGTGTCCATACTCCTCACCTAAAGCATCATTGGTCGTGCTTGCGATGAGAAACAAGCATCCAGCCCTCATCTTTCCTCACGACTTCAGAGATGGTGGTATTCCTCTCCTGTCCATTTTTGGTCGCCCTCGTCCTCGACCACGTCTTCTCACCGTTACACATGAGCCAAGCGCAGTCTCTCCTCCTTTCTCATCTCCCTCTTCATCGTCGTGTAATAATGGTTGGACTGAATGTGGATGAGTGTATTCAATTTAGATGAAGCGAAATGGATTTATTTTCATGCCTACATACATCGAGAAAGGTTATGTGATGAATAATAGTAACCACACCCAAAAACATGCCCAAAAATCCACCCACATCCGACGTGTATTTTACGTGGCTGGAAACATGGCACCCATGCCCAACTAAAAACAACGTGTCACATGTCACCCGTGGATTTCAAGAATTCAAAAAAAATGAAAATATCTATATAAGAGATTATGTTTCTTTTCATAATTTTATAGTTGTCAAGGGGTCTTCCCGATGTACATGAGTTAGAAAATCGAGTGAATTGATAGCAGAGCAAGAGACAAAGCAATAACATCTACCTAAGACTCATCCATTTTGAGGATTCAAGCAAGTTTCGAGAATTCAAGCAAGTGGTAGGGAAACTATAAGCTGTCTTGGAAAGGTCGGGAGAGCAAGAATCCTACAAGGATGATGACAGAAAAGTCAGATATCAAAGTACACCCATGAAAAAAGCTAGTTTCCCAAACTACGGAGCTAAATATATAGCGAGAGAGGCGTCTGACTAGTAGGAAGGAGGATACTTTTTTTAGGACATCTTTATCTCCCATTTTGCAGGTGTTGGCTACGACAACGAGTGGAGCATGGCAGATGCGACTACGTAGTGGTGCTACAACATGAAACAATTACGCAGTCCGATGGATATGGTACGTGTGGTGCGTAGGTGGTGTGTACGGCACGCATAATAATTGTGGTAGGGGGTTAGGGTGACGAGTGGTGGAGATGGTACGAGTGGTAGTAGCGCCAGCTATGCAGATGGTAGTGGTGGTGCGAGATTGGTAGTAGTGATGGTGGCACGGTGGTGGGGTGGTAGTGGTGGCGGTGCCATCAAAAACACCTAATACATGGCACGTATCCAAAGACCTTCCATCAAAATAAGCTAATACATGATAGGTCCCCAAAGGCCTACTCATGGTAGGTCCTTAATTTATATTAGGATGGTTTGTTTATGAGTACCATGAAATCTAATATGAGATTTAGCATTATTATTGGCAGAGATGCCACATCATGCACATAGATGGATAACATTCCAATACATTGCACATCCAATAAGCAATCCTGAATCCTACATAGAATCTGACGTTTTATGTCACATAGGGTGGGAAGTTTTTTGGGTACTCATTTCGGGTTTGAGAATCATTTTCCTTATGTTATTCGTTAGTCAAATGAGTAGAATGTTAGTTTAGAGAGACTTATTGGGGCACCAGACTATATTTTAAATCTTCTACAAAAGACAAAAGAGACAACTAAGGAGATCAACATGGAAGATCTTGTAGGCTTGTAGCTCAAGAGATCTGATTCTAATGCACATAGGTTATGTTTTGAAAAAGAAAGGCATACATGGCTGCCTAATTATTATAACAACGTGATGAAAACAACGATAGAGTTTTAGGATTCAAAGAGCATTCTTTCGGGTCTTTGTCGTAGAAGGGAATAGGCAGGATGAGCAAATTTAGTCATCAATTCATTATGCTCCTTACTAGGATGTTTCTTGCTTTTCCAGACCCGGTTACAGGTCTTGCATTTGCATTCTGATCTTTACAAAAGGTTGTAAACTGGTGTCGGCATGGTTGATGGCCCCACAAATCACATAGTTGACTTGCATTTGCATTTGCAATTTGATCTTTTTGTAACGGTTGAATTTAATCTTACACGTCACATAGTTGTTGGCCCCACAAATCACAATCATGAATCATTTAGCATCATGATTATCATTATGTGGATTCGTCATTACAATCCTCCATCGATCTCCGACTTCAATGTGGTAGTAAACAATATGAATGCTCGAATCAGTCTCATGGTTGAGAATCCATTACTTAATATCCTCGAATTCGAGATTAAGACCAGTAATAACGATAGATATCCTATTCTTAGTTTTCGTCCCAAAATAGCTTTTGATCACTAGTGCACTTCCAGTGAGAAGTGGTCGAACTTTTCCAATTTAAACATGCAAGACCTAAAGTAGATTGCAAGTTTGCAAGAGAAAGCCTCCCCTTGATGAAGATTGTTGATCTCTCAAGTCAATTGATAATCTTGAAAGATCTTTCTTTTAATAATACCAAATCATTGATATTGAAATAGAGATAATTGTTTGATATGTAACTAACAATTATTAAAAAAAACAACATTGCTCAAGTAAATGAGATATCATGATCACAATAAGTGATCCACACGGACATACAAAACTACAATTGGGTATGTGATTTCATAGCATGAGAAGACTAAAAAAGAAGACTTGTTTTATTTATTAAATCTAGCAAAATTCTAATAATATAGCTTCGAATTACTATATATGAAACCTTTCGTGCATAAACTCACTCCACGAACGTTTTTAGGATCTGTTGCACTAGTGGACCAGTACACCATCAACTACTCACTATTTCCAACAAAACTTCGCTATCGTTGCATCAATAGACTTACATTTGGACAGGTACACGGGCGTTCTCTTTGCATCAGTACACCCTTTATTCCAAGGTGCCACATAAAACCCAACTTTCAACATCTCATGGCCGAGCATTAAGGTATGGTCATTTGAGCAGAACAACACAAGAGCATCCCCTGTGGCTTCAAACGAAGAAGGCCATCAGGATGTACCACCTTTGAGGTCCACGAGATGCCATCAGCACCTTTGGATTATCATCGAGCATAGACTGAACTTTCGTTGAATCAGAGTGGGTTCTCCTTGAACACATGTCGATTGAGGAGACCTTCCATCTCCTTAGTGGCCCGAGATATAGAGAACCCCTCGTCGGAGTTGGCCACCGCACAACAGGTGAGGGGCAGAAGCACGAAGGCCTTGGGTATCCTCAAAGGAACATTGTATCTATTGCGAGTAAATAGACTTGAGATCGATCGGAGACAAAGACCACTCTCGAGGAAGAAGGCGCCAATCTATATGTTTCATTCGATCGATACTTGCTATCTATCTCAATCGTTCAACGACACCACATCATCGACCGTATATAACCGTCGAAGCAACTACCCAGTTTCACCTCAGACTTGCATCTCAAGTTTGGTCTCATGCATTCTCACATGGGGGGAATTTGTACTGAAACCCTCCTTGATTCATTGATACCTCATGGGATCCTGTAAACAACGTACAGATCACATGAGGATGCGTATTTTGTAGGCACATCCTCACAATGTTTTGGTATTTTTTGAAAAAGTCCTGTGTTTGGATTCTATTTATTTTATTTGTTTAATTGCAATAATACCCTTCTCTGGCTATCTGTTTGAACCCTTATTTGTTGTTATTTTTAATCATAAAAATTACACTGTGAAGCATGATTAATTATCTAACTTGGGTTTTTTTTCTTTGTATTCTTGTGAAACTTGGTTGATTTATTAAAAACAGTTTGATGTAAAATTGCATAGTTTACCCATCCAAGCTTCTAAAATTCGTATTAATTAATCATTGCTCCAAAAAGTATAGAAAATTCATGGAACATAGAACTAATTATGCTCTATTTTGCCTCCAAATTTCATGATATTTATACCCATGAATTTCTCTAAATAATCTGATAAGTGGTCGAAGTGAATGATTTTTAATTACCTTCAAACTTAGTATTTTTAGGAAATAAAAATTGTAATGGATTCTTCTACTTGATATTCATCTAAGATAATTTTTATTCTGATAAATACTGATGTTTAAGATTTATTAAAATTCAATTACTTCAAATCACCTCTTTTGTATTTTAATATTCTCAAAAAATTCATTTTACCCCCCCCCCCCCCCAAATCCAAAAAAATACAGTAACTTGCTTTTGCTTAGCTTAACATTATGATCAAGTTCCATAGTATTTGGATATAATTTGATTAAAAAATCGTGAGAACACCTCTGAACTTCTTCACATTTGCATAACATCACGTAGTTGCATTTGAAAAATCTCAAAAAATCTTCTTTGAAATTTAACATTAAAATTCTTTAAATTACATCTCTAATGTGCAACTGCTTCTTTGTATTCGACACTAGGCTTACCCCACGTAAAATCAGTTTGACCACCCCCTAGCGATAATTACTATCAATTCTAAGTGGTTTTGACCGATCGTCGATTACTTGACTACGACAACATACTTGAAAAATTAACTTAGGCGATCTCTTGTTTCATCATAGTACTTCGTCTTTTGAGAAGTTAATGCTCATTTTAGATATTTGAATATATTTCTTACAAATTATTATTTTATTTTACAATACGCTCAATTCAAAATCTACAAAGAGTGTGTATATTTTGCATAGATCATAAAAAAAATTAGAAAAATATAAGATAATCAATACATTACTAATATCAATCTCAGAACCACTCAAAATATAAAAAAAGATGATGTATTTTGATGGACACGAGTTATTACAAAAACATGATGCTGGGAACATAAAAATGAATAATATAACGTAATAATAAATTTGTGTTACAGAGATGATGCACATTTTACAAAGTGATGATGAATTTTAATGGATGAATGATAGTGGAAAATGATGATAACCTGCGGCATAAAATTAATTGATATATAGTAAATCAATATTTTATTTTACAAAACTCATACCAACATCAAATAAGAAAGTAAAGATTCTACAAAAAAGCACGTGAATGTTACAAACATCCGTCTCTCGTATTGTTGTATAAAAACGAAATTGTGCATTAATTAAATAAGGTATTATGAGAAAATACAAAAATTTGTCCGAACTAAAAATAGTATTTTGAAATATTAAATGGTATTGATAATTAATGCATAAGAGGATGGTCAAAATACTCTTTTGAGTAAAGAATTTGATGGCACCGTTAGATTTGAATCTAATGGGTAGGATCATTGATCTTCCTTACACATGGAAGGACCACGTCCTATAGGAAGGGCCATATATACGACGAGGAAAGCGTGATATTTTTAAGGGCTTTCGGTTTGGAAATAAGCATGAATAAGGATAGAGATCAAGGAGAATAATGTTCTATTTTCTGTTCATATGGAAAGATAGGAATAATGAGAATAAGATGAGATAAAAATAGATAATATAAAATAAAAATAAAGATAAAATAAAATAAAAACAATCAGGTACCGGTAAATTCACCCGTGCACATGATAAATACGTAAATTCGATGTTAGTCGATTTCAGTCCATCTTCCCCGTCTCCCACTCTTGATGTCCTCTTCATCCCCCTTTCCCCCAAATTAGGGCTAGGTTTCCCCCTCTGCTCCCCGGTCATGTACAACGGGATCGGCTTGCAGACCCCTCGGGGATCTGGCACCAACGGCTACATCCAGACCAACAAGTTCTTCGTCAAGCCTCGTTCCTCTTCCGCCGCCTCCTCCGGCATCCCCAAACCTGGTGCCGGTGACTTCGACGCCGTCGGAGGGGTCAGAAAGGCCAACAAGGAGATCCTTGAGCACGATCGGAAGCGCAAGGTCCAGCTCAAGCTCCTACTCCTCGAGGAGACGCTCGCCGATCAGGGCTACACCGACGACGAGATCGCCGAGAAACTCGCCGAGGCCAAGCTAGTGCTGGAGTGCGAAGTGACCTCCTCTAATGCTGCAGACGGTGGCGGTGCCGAGAAACGGTGCGATCTTGATCGTCTCTAGGGTTCGTTTTGTTTGTTTTTTGTGGAAGATAGCTAGATTTTGGGGGAAAATTCGTGATTTCCGCCTTCCTATAAGGCGATAAGTTTATGATAATTCAGAAGTAGAACAGCACGCGAGACAATACTCTGTCTCCGAGAAATCCTATATATTTCTTAGGAAAAAAACGATTGAAATTATATTGCAGCTAAAAGGTCCTCGACACTTTGGTTTGACATTTACGATGGATTAAATCCTCCACGCCGTGAGAGGTCAGTTTGCCACTATTGTTGTTGCATCCACGATTCAGTTTTGCATGACAAGATCCACATGCTATTGAAGCATTATCGGATGCTGAGGTTACCTCCTTGATTGCATTCGTGACAAATTTTGATATCAGAGTCAACAATATTCTACCTTTTGGGTATATTTTGGGATAATGTGTCGAGCGTAAGGCGATCTCCACCCTTCTGGATAGGGGCGAAAATGGGTGTAGTCGTGTAGATATTTCTGTTTTCATTTGTTTTCATATTTGTTTTCAAGAAGTTGATGATTTTCTCATACAGGTCTGATGAATATAAATATAGACATGGAAATGAATATTTGCATAATATGGATATTGTTATAAAATATGAAAGCGGAAGCGGAATAACATAATAAAGAAGAATAATCACGAAGAACACAAAGATTTTTATGTGGAACCCTACTCCGTGAGGAGCGGGATGAAACCACAGGAGAAGCCCTCAACGGGGCGGATTTGTCTATTGACTTTCTCAATGAGTACAGGAGGTCTGGGGCTCCTTATATAGCCTTCCCAGAGCCTCCAAGTCCCACCACTGGTCCATGTGGGACTAAACAGTGGATGGGGGTAAATGGATCTTCTCCAGGATCCATTTACCCTGTTACAACTCAATGGGCGCATACTACTTATACTCCAACACTCCCCCTCAAGCTGGAGCATGCAATGCTCAGCTTGGACAAACAGAAAGAGACTCAACTCACGCTACAGGACACTACGGACAATATCAACCCAACGCGCACATGCTGCAGTCGAGGACGTTGCTTCTCATGTCGTGCAGGTGAGGAGGACGAACGGGCTGGAGTGTGAGTCGACTGAAGACTCGGAATCTGACCATCGAGTCTGAAACTGCGCCTGAAGTCTCCTCGTCGGAGAACTGGGTCTCTCCCATCTGGCTCAGAGAATGGTGCACTGCTCTGGTGTACCTATGATACCACATGAAAATCCTTGCCAACATATGGCATAAGGAATGGTCCTCTGCTCTGGAGTCCCTATGGCTCACATGAAAACTCTGGCCTGACAACAACAAGAATGATGGGGACCTCTGACAAAAGATGGCAACTTATGCTCATCTGACAAATGACCGCACACTTGTGCGTGTCTGAAACTGGAGACTCGGAAGACAATCATCGAGTCTGAACCTGGATCTGAACCGTAGAGTCTGGAATCTGATCGGTCTGGAAATCTGAATATGCATCTGAAATACAAGACCTGTGACTCTACATATATACTCCCCCTTTCTCCCAAACTTGTCGGAAAACATGGACGTCGACTAAGTTGGGAGAAGACAAGATAAATAGGGGGTAAATACAATAAGAACAGGAAACTTGCGGCTTTTCATCATTTTTTTAAGCCGTCTGTTTTTTTTTTGTTGATGCCGTTTCATTTTTTTTTCGGCTTCTTTTTTTTTTGAACAATTTTTTTTTCCTGGCTATTTCTACCATTTTTTTATAGCCGTCATTTCACCTTTTTTTTTTTTTAAAAAAATATGCGTACGGCTTTTGAGTTGTACGCGCCTTTTTTTCTCTCTCTTTTCTTTTCTTTCTTTTTTTTTTAACAAATAACTCTTGGCCCAACAGTGGGCCCAAATGCAACTATAAACATTACAGTTTTTTTTTGTCATACGGCCCATAGGACCCACAGTAAACACCTTCCTCCTTTTTTTTTTTCTCAGGCGCGCCCATATGGGCTCAAGACTTCAATCAAAAAAATTTTTTTTTTTCGAAGGACCCGCAGCCCTAGGGGAACCCTCTTCATGAAGTAGCCGCCGCCTCCTCCACTGGCCCGCAAGAACAAATAGCCCCCGATGGGGGGTGTGGGGGGTCACGCTCCCGCCGCCTGGAGATCGGGACTCCGCCATCTACCGGAGCGCCGCCTGGGGGCCCTTGCGCGAGAGATGGCGTTACCTGCTGGGGAGACGATTGGGGGGCCCTTGCGCGATCTACTGGAGCGCCGCCTGGACCCTTTATAACTGTGTTGCACTTTGCACTGCGCGATCTACTGGAGTGCCTTGCGCGAGAGATGGCGTCGCCTGCTGGGGAGACGCCTGAGCAGGGGGTGCCGCGGCTTGGGCGCGCATGCTGCGCGAAGGCTTTTGGAGAACCGCGCTGGTGAGGGTTGCTGGCATGCTCGCTGTGGGAGAGATACGCCGCTTGGGAGATCGCCTGTGCGCGCACACGCGCGCCTGGGGTTGGCAGATGAATCACGCCTGATGCAGCCGAGGAAAATTTTGCCACCGATGAGGGTTTTTTTTTACCTGATGTTGATCCTGTAGTTGGCTGGATGTTGGGATGCCGCCATACGCGGCTTGAAGGTGTGCCGCCGTGTGACTCGAAGAGCTAGACCGTGCAGGAGAAGGAATCTGGGTATTGTAAACCCTGTAATTTTCTTGCACAGAATCTCGACGATGGTCGATTGAACAGAAATCTGGGTGTTGGCGCGTCTGGTGGTGCAGCACCGCCCACGCGACTGCACATGTCCTGTGCGCGGATGCAGCCTGTTGGAGATTTCGCCAGAGAGCCTATGCGGCCTTGATCTTTAGCGCCTGGATGCGAGAAGTCACAGGAGATTGCCGTTGTCGATCATGTGAAGGCGAGGCTTCGCCTGGAGGACCTGGTGGGATCTGCCTGGTACGTGTGAGCAGTGCGCCTGCTCGAGGGAGGATATTCTATGATGGTCTCGCGTCGATCGGGGGCTCCTCCGCCTGCAGATGCGCATGGAGATTTGGGCCGATTACGGGTGCGCCGCCGACTGCAAACCCTAGCCAACATGGCATAGGGTTTTCGTGGAAGTGATCTCGGCTGATCGAGCACGATTTCTCAAGAGTTCATCTTAAAAAAAAAACACTGGAGATGCCAAGCAGATCGTGAAAGGAGGCGCTCGGGAGGGCAATCTCCCTGACAGGAGATCTAGGGTTTTGAACCAACCCTCTAAATGAACTCAATCCTCGTACAAAATAATCTTCAAATAAAAATCTTCAAGAACGTGAACACCAACATCGATTCTCGAATAAAATAATGAAAAATATTCCACAAGAATCGAACCCGCTCTGATACCATGTTATAAAATATGAAAGCGGAAGCGGAATAACATAATAAAGAAGAATAATCACGAAGAACACAAAGATTTTTATGTGGAACCCTACTCCGTGAGGAGCGGGATGAAACCACAGGAGAAGCCCTCAACGGGGCGGATTTGTCTATTGACTTTCTCAATGAGTACAGGAGGTCTGGGGCTCCTTATATAGCCTTCCCAGAGCCTCCAAGTCCCACCACTGGTCCATGTGGGACTAAACAGTGGATGGGGGTAAATGGATCTTCTCCAGGATCCATTTACCCTGTTACAACTCAATGGGCGCATACTACTTATACTCCAACAGATATGAATACAAATGTGAATGTCATTTCACAGTTTGATGAATATGGATATATGAAGGTTCAAAAGTAAATAAATATCGATATTCTTTTTTTATCTTATACACAACTATCAATTTCGAGGATGCTTCTTTTATTTCTTTGCATGATAAATAAATAAGTTTTCGACAATGCCATTCAAAAAATCAAGCTATATAAAAAAGTTCTTTCTCTTAAGTTCACCATCTTGTGCAGCCATCCATTCAAGTTTATACCTTGATGGTTGTAATATGCAATTTTCATAGTGTTTATTTGTATTATATAACAGTCCTTGTAACATCAAAATTTAGGTCACGAAAGGAGACAAGAATGTTAAAATTTGTAACTGTTTTCAACATTCATATCCAGATTCCTCTCTAATGTTAAAAGTTCATGGAGACAAGGGAACTTGGACTCCCTGCTACAACTCTGTTTCCTCACTACTGTGATAACAAGTCCGCAATATATATTGCCACGAATCTTATTTTTCATGAGTGGACCAAGCATATTGAAGTGTATTGCTTATTTGCACTTCATTAGAGACATGGTTCGGGGAGGGAAGATCTCTACTCCACACATTTCCATATACTTCCAACTTGCAGATTTATTTACCGAGGCACTTACAAAGAAACACATATCTATGTTGACTTCTGAGTTGGGCATGCTCGATATATATGCTCCAACTTGAAGGAGAGTGTTGATGTCATTTACTATTAGAGTAAATGATATGGTTTCTATTTTTATTTGTTTCATTATTATCTATTTCTTCTTGTAATATGTTAGGGACTATTATGTAACTGGTACCTATTAGAGCTTGGGGTTTATGCTATATAAGAAACCCTGCCCCAAACAAAATTCATTCAATTGGGTTCCCTGATCTTCTCCATAATGATATTGTAATTACAATATTTTTACAAGTACGAAGGTATTGGGTATAATATCTTTAACAATTATCAAATCCTAAAATCTTACCGACAAACTTGGATCATTGACTCAGCTCAAATATTCTAAATATTGAGTTATGGAAGGGTAATTTGAGAGCCAAATAACCATCTCAAGGCCTAAATAAGTCCAAATCCTTTACCCTTGTTAGAGCCTCATTCAAGTGAAGAGAGACATTCTTATTCCTACCCTAAGTTTGCCATTGGAGAGGCTTTATCCTTTGGCCGTACTGCGGACTGTTTGGCTGGGTAGGAATGATTTGCTTTTCTCGGACCAGCGCTTCTATAAGGAGAATGTGGGGATTCATGCCAAGCATTTGGTGGAGGAATGGGTCTTGTAATTGCTCTCTCTTTTGGGCGTGTTTGTATTATCCTCCTTGCTTCTATTTTCGCTTTTTGAATAAAAGTTGGGGTGAACACCAACGAGTGTATCCCCCTCATTTCAGGATTTCAAAAAAAAAATAGTTTGGAGTTGATATACCGTCATATCTATTGATAATACCCATTCAAATATGCTTGAAAATTTTGTATTTATTCACTATTCCTAAAAAAACTAAATATTTACCATAAATCTATACATCTTTCATAATATCACATGATATCAAATAAACAATCGATATCAAAGAAGTGGCGAAGCCTTCTACCACTATAAATAGGGCCGTCTACATGGAATCTTGCTCAAATCTATGTTGAAAAATTCGACTATTTTTTCGTTTTTTGGATATAAGCTCGAGACTGACCCTAGATAGATCTGAATGGAGGCGAAGAGTTCATGTAGCTGGCCCTACTTAATTGTGGGAAAAGGTTTTGTTGTTGTTGTTGTCGACTACCTAACGCAACCCCCACAATGGGGATTTGAACGATGGTTTTTTGGGTGGTATGCACACTGTACTACCACCTTGTCATTTAATTTAAGTGGGTACTCCTAGTTTGGAGGAGAGGAAACACTAGGTCCTGGCAGCTCCACGGTGGAGGTGAGGTATTGATGGCAGAGCTGGAGGCGATGGCGTCACAATCATGTGTGAGGAGTAGGGGTGTGTGCATGGCTAATCAGTTATATGGATACCCACCCCGACCCATATAGAACCCATGAATATCCAACAAAGAATTCTGGATTGGATACTTGATACCATTTGAGCCATAGCATGTGGGGTTCCGACCCTATCATGAATGGGTACTCGTGGGTTGACTCGGAAGCTTGACCCATTACCTAATCTTATGATACCTATTCTTCTCACTCCAATAATCCGATAGACCCGATTTATAGGGATGCAATTGGATATGGATACGGAAATGGTGTTATCATGCGACCTCTTCCATCGTCGAGGCCCCCCGCCACCCGACCCCTGCCGACAACGCCCCTCCTTATCAACCCCTCACCCCAACCTCGCAATCCGGCCTAGAAGCCCCGCAACACCTACAAGTTTTTTCCTTTTCTTTTTTTTCTATTGGTTAATCCTAGCCATTAGATCACGAATTGGTTAAATTAACTCACTCAAATGGTTGAGTTAATGAACTAAACTGATGGAAGGTTATGCATGTAAAACAAAGCATTTATTCAGGGTCCCTGGTCTAATTCATGATTATAGAGGGTTTCCGGGGTAATTACGAAATTACTTAGGGTTATAGATGTAAATATCCTTATAGTTTTTAATATATGTCAATATTCATATCCGAATCTTTATTCGTATTTAAAAATGGATAGTGATATGGTAACACCATATCCGTTTGCGTCCATTTGCATTCAAACTTGAGACCAATCAACAATCACTGTATTCATCGACATGCATGGATCGATACCATTGCCTTGACCTTCATGATCCCTTGATGGGCACTGATCCTACATATTCAATAATATCATGCACTTACATTGGTTAAAATTGGTAGGAAGATCGAGATAAATGGACCTTGCTTTTTTTTATTTTTAAACATAATAGGAAATTTTGTATTTGCTTGACCTTTTTTCGTGATTTCTTTTTTAACACAAATCCTTATTTTGGAATATTAGCTTTAACAAATTTTGTTTGGCTTGGATCTAATTGTTTTGGATTCATAGATACCCATGGGTAATTCGATATCAATTTCACAAATGGGTATCCAATCTAATGGTCAACCATTTTGAATCTTTTGATTAGATGGGGTCAACCTGTTGATTCGATGCCATGGTTTGGATCGGGTCAAGTATCCCTCACGAACACCCCTAGAGAGGAGTTATTGAGTTGGAGGCGAGGATTGGATTTTTGTCCAGAAGAAGGGGTATCAGGGGTTTTGGGATATGGGAGGGGACTTGCTGTCTAACAGTAAGTCTCAAAACCCTAAGCGGGTTCAGATTTTACTCCAATCAGGTTTACAGGGCGCATGTTAAAATCAGACGAATGGTTGACCAACGAGGTCGATATCGATTTGATCGACTAATGACCGACTACGCCTAGTCAACTTAGCGGCACCATCGAGTGGACTAAACATGCCGACTAGTTGGCCTAGTTGCATGGAAGGCCATATCGATTTCAATATCGTTTAAATATCGTGTCGATTCGATATTTAGATGATACACTCTTTTGTGAAGGAAATGCCTGAAAAGGATGAAATGTCTGCATATCGGTACCCATATCGGTCTTGTCTCGATATCGATATATCGGTGATATATCGCTGATACGGCCTTCCATGCCTAGTTGGCCATTTTTTATAAGCTTGGATGGAAGAACTCCTAGTATTGTATTTCTAGTTAAATCCGAGTAGTTTTCAGGGTTGGTCAAAGGTAGGTGGAAGCTAGTGGGATGGGTTAGGGTTAGGTTATATTTGGTTAGTAATATATTTTATTCAGATATCTGATTCAGGTTTTTTTTGCTGATAGCATACCTGTATTCAGATTTTTTTACAACTGATATCCATATTCAGACATGCATTTAATATTCGAATATGGATGTCCATATTTAATAATTTTTGAATATGAATAGTGGATATTCAGATATATCTCTAACAGTTTTCACCTTAAGTGCGATCTTCTGTCATGCGAGAGCTAATCGTCTTCACCTTCGTGTTATTTTCCGTCACACGAGAACTCTTTCTGAATCCTAGTCGAGTTAATTTATTTGTCATACATTTAATATATTTTGTGGTGTACACCACCCTGGATGCCTACCATTTATTTAAAAAACTCACATCCATCGCCCATTACACGAGATGATTTATATATGACAGCTATTTGGGCACACAGCCTCTCTTTTTTTACGTTGCAAATTAATTCTGAATGTTGGTTGCAGTTGGAAAGCTTGAATAGCTATTTTTGCTGCCGTTCTTTTTCTCTCTTACCTACCTTGATTTATAGCATTTTTTAAACTTTACCATGCTCAAATCTTGTATTAGCAAATAGACAAAGTAACAGCTGATAAATCCAGTCTTTGATTTACGTGACTGTCCTGGCCTTCTGGTTTTGAGGAAAGCAGTAAATACGAGTATCATTTTCATTCTGTCTAAAATTTTCCTAGATGAAGTCTAACCTTAGTTTACATTCATGGAACAAAATGTGGAGAGTTATTCTTTGACTTGATATGTCATGTTTATGTGGCCCTTTTGAATACTGTTTAATTGAAGAGAGTGTCTGATTCAAACTGACAAAAAATTTCTTGAGATTTCTTATTTTCTTTATAGAAAAAAACAAGGTTGCAAAAGTCGGTAGTCGGTAGTCGGTCGGCTGGGTCACTAACTAAGGATTAATCGACAGTCGGACGACTAGTCGGATTTAGTCGGACTTTAATCGGCCTTGAATTTTATGATTATTTTAAATATATAACTCATTTCTATACATATATTTACATAGATTTTGTACATTTGTATACTATCATAATAAAATAAAAGAAGTAATTGAATTTAAGTAAAATATTATGCATATTATAATAAGTTTGCATATAAAAACATCAAAACATAAAAAATATGGTATCTCCATAGCAAAAATTGGTCGACTAGTGTTACCTAGTCGGAATTAGTCGGTACTCGGTCGGCCACCCCACTGACTAGACTAGTCGGACCTACTAGTCGGACCAGTCGGGCGACTTTTACAACACTGGAAAAAAATAAATTTAATATCTAAAGTGGGATAAATTCTTTGAATTTGAGTATTTTCATTCTCTATTTTGAGCGAATTCCTTTGTATGCAAAACTTCCAATGAGGTTATACTCAAGATAGTAGGATAGCATGCTGATTTGTGAACCGTCGCATTGTTTGTTTCAGATTTTCCGATACTCAAACTCATCAAGTGGCTGCAAGAAAAGAGAAGCAACTAGAGACATTGCGCAATGCTCTAGGAATAGAGCAAAAATTGAACGAGGAAACCCATGATATAGAAGAAGGAGAACTCCAGCTAGATGAGAATGTTGGAAAAGTTGAAGAAAACTCAGCCCAACCAAAAGGTAGTTCAAAAATGAAACAACAGCTAGAAGTGCACGGTGGGGAAATGGATGACGGTAGGCAGCATAGGAGAAGGTCAAGTCCTAAAAGGGGGGAAGGTAAGATCCATGGGAATGGGCTAGAAGATTCAGATATTAATGCAAACATAAAACAGAGAGATGCCCCAAACAAAAGCAAGATTAGCAGAAAAAAACATGATTCTTCTGACTCTGAACCTGATATTATTGTTAGTAAGGGACACAACATAAAAAGTAATACCAGGATGAGGCATGATTCATCTGAATCTGACCCAGATGTTAGTGCTAATAAGAAAGACTCAGATTTCAAGATAAAAAATGGCAAGGCCTTGAAGATGAAAAGACATGATTCTGATGACTCAGATAATGATAATGATGCTGAAAAAATCAGATCCCAAAAGACAACACAGAAGAAAGAAAGACATCAAGAGAAAGGCCGCCACAGAACTAAATATGATAGTTCTAGTGACAGCAGTGATGGGAATTCCAGTAGTAGCAGTGACAGTGAACTGTTGGATGTTAAGAAGAGGAAAAGAGACACTGGAGGAACACATTCTCGAAAAGTGGCCCCCAAGAAAAGGGGACTTAAGCGAGAGGTTGATTATCAGGACAGCGACAGTGTTAGCACCAGTACATCTGAGGATACCGACAGTGATAGCACCAGTACAAGTAGTGATGACAGTGATGTCAGAGATGGTAGGAAAAGTCGAACAGGAAATGCAAGAACCAAATCCAGAAAAGTGACACAAAAGAAAGGAGCTACTCAAAGGTCTTCTCTAAGCAAAGACAGCGAGAGTGATAGCTCTGATAGCAGCAGTGATACAGATTCTAGCAGCAGCGACGATGAAAATGAAGGGAGAGGGTATGGTAGAAGGGCTGCTGTCAAGGGAGTTGCTTATCAGGATAAACGAAGGCAACATCCATCTATCACAGATGATACTAAATCCAGGTCCAGTTATGGCAAGAATCCTTATCCAGCTAATGAGAAGATTAAGAAAGGGGTTGGTGCAGAGAACAATAAAGATTATGGACACTTGGAAGTATCAAGGAGGGACCATATAACTGAGGTGAAGAAAAAGACTGGAGATGGTGGTTCACTGCCAGACTCAGCATCGAGAAAGAGAACATTAGACGAAGCGGATATGAAGAGGGAGGATAAATATGAGCACAAGTCTAGCCGTTCTGAATACAGTGGAAATACTCAGAGCAACAACGATAGGTGGCAAGATGGTGGTGCCAAGAGAAGGAGATCTGATACTGAACTTAATGAAGATCACAAGGGAAGAAGAAACAACAGGGATGGGCATTGGGAGGACAGTAGAAGATATGAAGATGCTGAGGAACGTAACAGAAGATGGAAAAGAGATGAACAAGATGATGACGGTGTCAGGAAGCGAAGATATGTGTACGGCGAAGTGGAACACAATTCTAGAAATAACATTGGTGAACATCAAGGTGATACTGCAAGGAGAAAGATTGGAGATAGTGGAAAGGACTATCCAGACAGTGTAAACAAGAAATGTGATCTTGAAGACGAAGGTACCAAGAGAAGAAAATATGATGACCAAAGGAATAGTAAAATCAGCAACAGAGAAGAACAGCCAGACGACAGAGCTGGGAGGAGAGGTTATGAAGGCAAGCACAATAGGTATGAAGGCAAGCACGATGCTGATGAAGATCGTTTCTCAGGACATCGGGATAGGTATGAAGGCAAGCACGATGCTGATGAAGATCGTCGTGGAAGACGAAGGGATTGACCGCAATCTGTTTTCAGAAGCCTGGTGAGTTTAATACTAGCTCGCTACTATCTTTCAACTTTATCATCCATAACTGATGGTGTTCCTCACTGTAGTTATCTGAAGCATGTTGCAGAATTACGAGATTTCCAGTGACGTTGTATAACTGTTAAAAACGACAGTTGATCTTGCAATGCAGTGTATTCCGTGTCTGATTTTGTTGTCTTAGTTATGGATCCTTCGTGTGACTTCTCGTGATTGTTTATCATATTTTTAATGCTTTTGTAATGATTGAAACATAAAGTACTAATATGTTTGCATCACCATGGGCTGTTATTTATAATTTATACATGCCCATATTTGAAAATAAGGACAGGATGAGGACTCTTTTAGAGAGCATTATGAAGCGTTGGCTTGCGGAGCTCTCCAACAACACGACACTGCCCATGAACACGTGATCCTTGCGACGAATGTATAAATTTCATTAAGGTATGATATTTCGCCACATTTTATTTATTTAGACCATACTTTAAGTGTTGTTGGAGTGAATATCTGAATTCTTCAAATACAACACAACTATTCCGAATGGCAATCCATGATTCTTTAATCTATTTAGTGTTGATTGTTTCAATATGCATGGCGATGCTTAAGGGATGAAAGCAAACAAAGATGCACTTTTTGTTGGCAGGTACAATTGTAAGCTTCCAGAAATAATGAAATGCATCTTTTGCATCAAAGTCATTTAACAACGGGCAGAGCATGGTAAAATGCACTGCTTTGAGGCTTACCCATTTTGGATTCTCTTTGACATAATGAAATTTATCGATTTACACTTTTCATATATACTTTTCTGTGGGGTTTTGCTGCACAAGCCTGATATATGAGAACCTATTGTTGGCCCGTCTTTTGCATGGTGTGGAATATGCATTCATGGTTTTTTGTTAGTTAAGAATCAGAATGCTTGTAAAATTCCTCGGAAACACAGTTCGACATAGCAAAAATTCATTTTCCCATTGTTCTTCATACCTATGATTGTTGAAGTGATACATGTTGAACGGATCGAAGTGACCACATGGTCAAAGAATGCCGTCGGCCATTTCGGAGCCGGCGGTTGCGTCCAGACCAAGTCTTGCGGGGATCCGGCGGGCGTGGGGGAGTAAGGGCGGACTAGTGCGAGGGGCATTAACGCCCTGTAAATAAACACCTCAACCGGGAGGCGAAATACACGCTCTTCCTCACACTAGGGAGCCCTCTCCCATTTCTCCATCCCTCTCGTTCTCTCTCGAACTTAAAACGAGGCGTACCTCGACTCGACTCGACGATATCCATCACTGGTATCAGAGCTAGAGCTTCACCGTCGGAATCGTGTCGCAACTCATCGCTTCATGTAACCGCGGATTGCTGCAACTCCTTGCATTGTTCATCGCTGCTGGGCACCACAAGAACAAAGCCGTCGTTGCAACTTTTTCCCCGAAAACCTTAACGAGACGAAGATAAGAGGTTCTTTTATATATATATATATATATATATATATATATATATAACTTTATTGTAGGTCCCACTCATTGCTGTTGAGTAAATTTCAAGTTATTCATTTTTTTTCAATAGCTGCTGTTTTTTATTTTATTTAAAAAACATTTTTTTTTCTCATGTCCCTATATTTCTTTTAATCTTGGGAGCAACCTCACTTGTTTTTTTTGTAGTGGGTACAAAACCCACGGTGTGCTTGCTTTTAAAGGGATTCATTTCTTTGTTTTAATTGGAAACTAAATCTTAGTGAATATTGCTTTGTTGAGTAAATACATCACGTTTTTTAAGAAAGAGTAGAGATTAAAGTTTTTTAAGTTAACGTTTACTTTTAGGCTTTGGGTCTTTGTTTTTATTTAAAAGAAACACGCAGTGTGTGTGTTTTTTTTGTTGTTAGGTCAACGACCTTTTTACTTGTTCACCGTTTTTTTGTTCATTTTTACTTTTCTATCTTGTTTTTTTTAAACTAATAGAATTGAAAACAATTTTTTTCACTAAAGGGGAGGATCTGTTAAATTTTTTTATCTAAGTAAAGTCGTCTTATTAAAATTGCTTCACTAATCTATCTGTTAAGAAGATACGTTTAGTTACCTGTTAGTTAAAAAGAACTTGTTTTTGCAATGTTTGTTATAAAAGTTTGCATTATTTTTTTGGCCCATCCATTTCTTTTAAAAAAATAAAACTTAATTTGGTGTTTAAATTCTTTTTTTACCAACATTATCTTAGTTTTGTTATTTGTTATTGATTGTATTTCCTTGTAGTTAAAAACAATCTTTTAATTAACTACCACTAATCTTTAACGTAGTTATTAAAAAACATAGTTCATCTTACTCTTTCGTCTATAGTCATCGCACCAACTTTTTTTTGCTTACTCTTATAAATTACACCATCTCATACAACTTATATATTTATTAGATCAACAAAAATGACAAGCAAGACAATTGTCACTGAGGTGGGGAAAATCGAGTATCTTAATGGTACTAATTACGAATTCTGGAGTAGAAAGATCTACCATGGTCCATCGTAGATAAACCCGGCCCACCTTATCTGAGAATCCAACTATGGAGGAAATTAGGTCCCACGAACAGTGAGAGAAAACAGATAATAGGAATAAGAGCTTTATGCTGACCCACATAGATATGAACCTGATTCGGGTCTTTGAGACATGTGAATCAATTTACGAGCTCTGGACCGCGGTCAAAGAGAAATATCACTCCAAATCGGAAGTGAGCGTCCAACTTCTTCTACACAAGTACAACTCGTATAGAATGAAGGAATCTGAAAGCATCATCGAGCACGTGAACAAGATGATCGTGATGACCAAAGATCTAGCGGCTGCTGATTGCACAATTTCGGAGAGGATGCAGATTGTAGCCATACTGGGAAGTCTCCCTCCGTCATTCGACATGGTTGCCACATCTCTGAGGATGAACGACAACATTAAGTCTGTGACAGACCTACCTGCGCAGCTGTCAGTTGAGCAGGATCTCTCTAACCAAAGATCGAAAGCTGAGATCTTTGAGGTCGGGGAAGAATAAGAAGCAAATGCTGTGCACACGAAGAAAAGATTGGGCCCCTCCAAGGCGAATTTCAAGGGAAATACCCACGCGACTCTTGCTATGGTTGTGGCAAATATGGCCATTTCAAGATCAATTGCTCAATAAGAAGAAGCCATGAACTTCTAAATTGCCTGAAAATAAAGGCAAGAAGAAGATGGAACTCACGGCTGTCGCAGAATGCAACTTTGTCGTCACGGACAGTGACGGATGGTGGATCGACTTTGGAGCAACCAGACACATCGCCAAGACGAAGGAGGGCCTGGTGGACTTCAAGGAGCTGAGCAAAGGAGAACATATGATCTTCATGGGAAACAACATCTACTTGGATGTAGAAGGTGTTGGGACATACATGCTTGACCTGGGGGATAACATTATGGTACTGAACGATGTACTATACGCCCTGGGGATACGTCGGAACCTGATATCTGTCCCAGTGCTGCTCAAGAAAGACTTCGAAGTTTGGTTTTATATAAGCGTGTATCTATAGGCAAGAATTATAAGGTCTATGCGATGGGAAAGTTTGTGCTCGAGCATGACCTGTTTTGTCTTCCTGTAATAAATTCTAGTGAATCAATGAATACCTCTTCTGATTATTCCTTGTGTTGTTTGTCTGATTATGACTTGTGGCACATGAGACTGGGTCATCCGGGAAATTCTAAGATGGATCAAATGTTGAAGGCAAATCTGTTGCCTAAGATCACGGGTGCAAGGACATTGCCCTGCGAACACTGTCTAACCGGTAAATGATGAGAAGACCCTTCTCAATCGGAACTCGGTCAACAGAGTTAGTAGGTTTGATCCATTCAGACATATGTGGACCACTGAGTGTCAGCACATATAGAAATAAGGAATACTTTATAACATTCATTGATAACTACTCGAAGTTCTCCTATATCTATCTCTTAAGAAGAAAGTGGGAAGCACTTGAAACATTTAAAAGATATAAGACGGAAGTGGAGACAAGATTGGGAAAACCATTCAAGACTCTTAGATAGATAGAAGTAGGGAATATACCTCAAAGGAGTTTGAGGATTACTGTATTTAGACAGGTATTCGTAGGCAGACTACAATGCCTTATACACCACAACAGAATGGTGTAGTAGAAAGAAAGAATCGAACTCTGATGAATACACAAAGGTGTATGCTCTCACACTCAGGACTCTCTAAGAAATTCTGGGGAGAGGCAGTGTTGATTGCGAACTACATACGGAACAGGATTCCCACCAAGTCCGTAGAATCAACGCCATATGAAATATGGAATGGCAGAAAGCCCGAGTTGGACCATCTCTGGAAATGGGGATGTGTAGCACATGTTCTGGTTCCGAGTCAGCTTAGAGACAAGCTGGACTTCAGGACATTAAAGCGCAAGTTTATTGGGTATAGTGAGAATTCTAAAGGATATAGGTTCTTCCATAAAATTAAAGATCTGATCGAAAGTCGTGATTCTACTTTCCTTGAAATTCATCAAGAAAAGGAGCATGAAGTGGAGGAATCAGATCCTCTGATTATCTTACAGGACAATGAAGATGACTTGAGCATTAGACAAGAACTTGAAGATGACATTGATCATCGAAATATAGAGAATGATCCTATGGAACATGATCCTTTAGAAGAAGTGCGTGGACCCACACAACCCACGAGTATAATCGGCAACAAGAGATTCAGAACACAACCCACATGGATGGAAGATTACCATTTCTATGGATGCGAGGCGTCGTGCTACACCATGGATGAGGATGTCGCGGATTGTACAGATCCATATCCTTTGATGAAACTATGGCTTTGTCAGAGTCGGAATCATGGTCGGTCGCCATGAGAGCTGAGTTGGACTCAATCGAGCGAACGGTGTTTGAGAATTATGTGATTTGCCAGAAGGTAGGCAATCCATAGGATGTAAGTGGGTATTAAAGAAAAAGTACCGAGTTGACGGTACTGTTGACAAATACAAAGCCAGATTAATTGTCAAGGATTATACTCGCAAGCTGGAATAGATTTTCAGGAAACCTACTTTCCAGTGGCTAAGTTTGCATCTATTCGAATGATCTTAACCATAGTCGCATATATGGATTTGAAATTGTTCCAAATGGATGTGAAGACGGCCTTCCTTAATGGAGAATTAAGAGAGGAGATTTATATGCGACAACCTGATGGATCTCAGGTTGAAGGTCAGGAGAAAAGGTTTACAAGTTAAGAAAGTCATTATATGGCTTGAAGCAGTCTTCACGGCAATGATATCTCAAATTTCATGCGAAAGTTATCAAATTTGGATTTGTTTCAAATAAATTGGATAACTGTGTTATGTCATGAAGAGTGGGAGCAGTTTTGCAATCATGTCATTGTATGTGGATGGCATTCTGCTTGCAGGTAATGACATACAAATGCTCAATGAAATCAAACAGAAATTGAGCAATGAATTTGAGATGAAGGACATGGGCGAAGCATCCTATGTTCTTGGAATTCAAATAACAAGAGACAGGGGCTCAAGGACATTGAGCCTTAGTCAGGAAAGATATTTGCATACTATATTAAGGAGATTTGGAATGCAAAATAGCACTCCATCTCCAGCACCACTTGTGATGGGAAAGAGACTCAGTAAGAGTCATTCCAAGAAAAGGACAGAAACCTTTAGATGTACCATATGCACAAGCGGTGCGAAGTTTAATGTATGCAATGATGTGTACTCGACCTGACTTAGACTATCCAATAAGCTTAGTCAGTAGATATCAAAGTAATCCCGGTCCAGTACACTAGGAAGCTGTAAAGAGGATTCTTCGATATCTGAAAGGGATATTACATCTGAAACTGTGTATCAAACAGAATCGCTTGAGGTGGTAGGATACTCCGATGCCGATTTCGGAGGGGATGTTGATGATAGAAAATCCACATCAGGTTACTTTTTATGTTTGGTGGTGCAGCCGTTTCTTGGGCTAGCAAGAAACAAGGATGTCTATCTTGACATACACAGGAGGCTGAGTACATTGCATGTAGCATGTCCACCACTCATGCTGTGTGGATCAGACGTTACCTAGAGAATCTAAGCCTTGAATTGGTCAAAGGACCAATTGAAATGTATTGTGATAATCAAGCTGCGATAAGCTTGATTAATAGCGGAGCTATTAATTCTAAAGGAAAACACATTGAGATCCATATCACTATATACAAGATATAGTGGCGAAGTAAGAAATCACAGTAACATACATACTTACTAGTGATATGTTGGCTGATTCCCTAACCAAGGGAATACCAGCATGAACATACACATTAAACATGTTGGTTTAATGGGACTCAGGAATGCATGGGCCACAGAAGAGGTTTTCATGATTAATAAACCTCAATGTAGACATCTCTATACACTACACGAATAGTGGGAGTGTAAAGGTTTTGACCACTACGGTCAAGTGGGAGATGTTGAACGGATCGAAGTGACCGCATGATCAAAAGAAACGCCGCCGATCATTCCGGAGCCGACGGTTGCGGCAAGACCGAGTCTTGCGGGGATCCGGCGGGCGTGGGGGAGTAAGGGCGGACTAGTGTGAGAGGCATTCACGCCCTATAAATAAACACCTCCTCCGGGAGGGGAAAGACACATGCTTTTCCTCGCACTAGGGAGCCCTCTCCTATTTCTCCATCCCTCTCGTTATCTCTCGAACTTAAAACGAGGCGTACCTCGACTCGACTCGACGATATCCATCAATACCTTCATATGTAATTTGCTTCACTTATCCTACCACAAAGGCCCTCTGTCGTTGCCATGGAGAAGCTTTCATGACCTTTTCAACATCAATCTGTGTGGTGCTTGATCATGAAGGATTTAAGGTCTAGATTGTGAGCTTTGGCATCCTGTTGGGGAACCCGAGGTACAACCATCATCCCTGGTTTGCACCAATGGAAGGCCATGTCGATATCGATATCGTTTCGATATCGTATCAATACGATACTTCGACGATATATCGACGATATATCATCGAAATATCACCCATATCGACGAGCCTTTGTGATGAAAATGCCTGGAAATCGGGATATATCGTCACATCGGAGCCCATATCGGTCCCATGTTGATATCGATATATCGGCGATATATCGCCGATATCTCCTTCCATTACCCTGCACTATCATGCTCACGATTTGATCAAATCGGGGAAGAATATCTTCTTTTTACCTTCAACATCATTACCGAAAATTTCAAGGGCATCAAGCTTGAGGTTGTCTTTCTTTGATCATGTACTTCAGTTTTGATAAAACTTCCGAATTTGAATATATGCATGTTGCATTCCATTGTTGAACAAATCGTCTTTTGGTTTATGTTGGAATATCGACAAGCTCGAGACATTCTTTTCGTGCCTTTTGAGTCTGGAGATCCATCTCATAATCTTGCTTAGAGATTTGATGCTTATCAAAGCAGATGACTGTTGAGTTGATCAGATTTTTTTCTGTACGGGTGGATATATTCCGAGATCATCATCTAGTAGGTTAACACATGTTAGGACATGGAAAGCAAGGCAAGTTCTCCACGGGAATACTTGTAGGATTGAAAGGCTTGTAGATTGGTGGGTGGAAAGTTCTTTGAAATATTATGGCAAGATAAAAAAATAATCACAATAACCACTATCACAATAAAACAATCACAAAACATAAGAACATATGTAAAATTTTTAATTAGGAAATCTGACCCGGTAAAATCATTACCTTAGTCCTTTGACTTAAGATTCGTGATTGATCTTGTTGACCAACTATTTCACTAATCAATTTATTTTCTCATGGATAAGTTGAGCATGTGCAAAAAATACAATAATATAGTAATATTTAATTACTATAGGCAAAGTGGGTGATGTAGTCTTTCTTCGTTCTACTGAACGGGTCGGTCCTCCCCTCCTAGGGTCCACTTCTCTGATGCTTGTCGACGAGCTCTTCAACGAGGAGGAACCTTCTGGCGTCACCTTTACTATATATTTGATGGGATGGCTTTTTTTTAACTCTGGGATTTTTTTGGGATTTCCTTCTATACGATACGAAGGCAAGAAAGAATCGACATCCGCTTACCATCAAAGGTGGTCTTACATGCGGGTTCTTGTAATCAGCCAAAAGGAGGAAGGCAAATAGCCTCACCACTTGCGGTGGAGCAAAGGAAAGGATCAATGCACTCAGACGTCCACATAATATTCGATTATAGCTTGTTTACCCATAGTCCTCGTGAGTGGTAGTCGCCCCCCCCCAGTTCTCATCTCATGCCATCACCTAGGCTTTGATGAAGGACACACAATTGTCGAATCCCACTAGTTCTCATCTCATGTTTTCGTCGTGAGTCTGGATAAGGTCATTGAGGATTGCTGTTTCCTGCTCGATCGGTGTCGTAGTGAGATCCTCATTTGGCTAGCCTTCCTTATGGATAAGAGAACTGAGCTGGCCCAAAAAGCGCTTGGGCCTTCTACGTACTTAGTAAAGTCGACTCCATCAGATACATATATCTTTCCTTCAGATGAGGAGGAGCCCCGAAAATAGGGGATTTCCCCTTCTCGATTGAGCCCCCTCTTTCTCACCATCAGGATCAGGCCATCTATCAGTCGATTAGAAAATCGTTCATCCCAATTTCTTCAAATGCTGGCTCGGCACGGGAAAGCGCTGTCAACAACACAAAGGAAGGGGTCCATGTAGCTGCTGCGCTCGCCCATTAAGCAGCAGGTTCGGCTTCTACTACTAAAAAAGAGAGAATCCACTGAAGATAACCACATCTCTTCCCGGGGCCGAGAGCGGACCCTTTTGGATATATAATCCAAGTCGAGAGTATATCCCATACTTCTCGCTCCCACCGGCTGGCTGAGCTCGAGCGCGTGTGAGGTGAGTTAGAAAGAAGGACAAACATCTTTCTCCTTGAACCCGCTTTCGGGAAATCTTGCCAAGGGGGACTGACGGAGCAGAGTAGGCGTCTGGTTCCTAGGTGCCTATATGATTCTGCAGGATGCTACTTGACCAATCAATAGTGGAGTGGTCTAATCCAGGGGGTAGCGATAACCATACCTTCAACTCGAGGATGAGAAGAAAGAGCAAGAACATGATCAGAGGACGGACCACTGATCTCTTCCAAAGGAGGAAATATTTTTCTACTTCTAATGCAAATATACCCTGCAGATGTACGAGAGAGATACACCCCTCTATAAGATACTATACGCATAGTTTTATATTTTCTTAACTGATAATGATAAGCCAAAACATTATGAAGAGACCATGTGAAATGTCTAGAAAGAAAAGTGGATTGAAGCCATACAATATAAAATGTAATCTTTGTATGACAACCATACTTTTGAATTTATGAAATTGATGCTTATGAAGTTTAAGAAATGCTGGAATGGACTACTGGGGGGAGGGGGCGGGTGACGGAGGGCTTTAACTAGAACTCCCATTCGAGCCTTTAACTTGCTTGTGAACTTCGTTAGAAATTGCATTTGGTGAATGATTCAAAGGAATATACTCCACATCAATTATCTTGCAGCTATTCTAAGGTAGATCCTTTTATGCCTTCTGGATATCTTTACTACTCTTGTTCTCATCGACTATTATTATCTCTGCTTTCCACAAGTTTTTTTTTCTACAGAGCTATAGAACAAGTATCCAAACTTAACATGTCTCTATCCAACAAAGATGCACAGTTTAGTCTTTGATCCCAACTTGGATCTCTCATGTGTTAGTACATGAAAAAAGCTCTACAACCAAATACATGTATGTTCTTAAAGGAAACATATCTTCAAGACTTCAACATTGGACTATGTCAATGATATCTCCATCCAAAGTAACATGTCTATATAGGTCCATCACATGAGTTGTAGTATTCAATATTTCTCCTCAAAATGAATTAGGTAGCTTTGCCTTAGAAAGTAGGCATCCGACTCTTTTCATGAGTCTTATTTATCCTTTTAACATTACCGATGCTATTGAGGAGTCTTTGGTAGAGTCTTATGATGTCTAGTCCCATGGGACATGGAGTACATGTCAAAGGATCTCAAATACTCTATCATTTTTTGCTGCGTATGCACACCATCTTCTTTCATATCTATCTCTCGATGAGTGCATGAAAGTCTTTGGAGACGATCCTTTTTCTTTAGTGTATATATCCATAGTGTGGAGAAAGATGAGAGAATGTATCGCTTGTCTTATTCCATGGCCCTACAATTTCTTATATAGCAGGAAAACCCTAGAGGAGCAAAAAAAGGTAAATTGCATAGATACCTTGAAAGGGGTTACATGACAGAAATAAGAAATACATATAAAGACTCAATACCTCTGATACTCTCCCTCAGGTTGTGACATATCTATCGATCATGCGTAACTTGGATATCATCCTCGAGAGGCGTTTCTTAGGGAAGAGCCTTCGTGAAAATATCTACAAGTTGAAGATCCATGGAGATGTGAGGAGTAGTTATTTTCCTTTACAGTACAACATCATGAATGAAGTGGCTGTCAACTTCAATATGCTTAGTCCGCTCATGAAAAACTGGATTGGTGACAATATATGTAGCATAATTGTTATCACAATATAGAGGTACTGGATTAGTAGTGTGGAGTCCAAATTCCTGTAAAAAAAGGAGATGAACCATGTAAACTCACTAGTAGCTTGGTCGATTGCCCTATATTTATATCTGCACTTGATCTAGAAATTACCATCTGCTTCTTATTGCGCCATATAATAAGATTATTACCAACAAACATAGTATATCAAGTAGTTGATCACCGATATTCTAGACAACTAGCATAGTCAACATTGGCATAGGTACTGACACTAATATGATTGTTTACCCCACAGAAGAGGCCTCACCTTGGAAACTTCTTCAAATATCTAAGAATCAGAAGACCATCTTGCCAATCACTATAGAGAGGTCTCTCCATGTGTCGGCTTGCTCTTCTCATTGCATACAATATGCCAGATCTATTAATAAGTAAGGTAAAGTAGTTTGCCTACTAGACTTTTGTATGGTGTATTGTCATCAAACTCGAGATCAGTAGATGTAAAGTGTTTCCTCAGTTTTCATGGATGCCAGATGGTTTGCATTCGAGTAGTCCGACCTCTGTTAGAGTATCTAGGCATTATTTTCATCGTGAGCAATGCAGTCCCTCTGTAGCATGTAGCACCTCAATGCATAGGAAGTAGCGAAGTTGACCAAGGTCTTTTGCCATAAGTATCTTCTGAAGGAAGATATTCATCTCTGAAATGCCCGCTTTGTCATCACCAATGACAACGGTATCATCAACATAGACAAGTAGACAACAATGCCCGTGGACCATCGTTTGATGATTACGAAGTAGTCAGATTTCATCTTGTGGAAGCCAAGGGAACTGATATTGGTAGTAAGACTATTGAACCATGCCCAAGGATTCTGCTTAAGGCCATAGATGACCTTACGGGGCCACATACTCCCCCTTGACTTTGTAACCTGACGATTGCATCATGTAAAAATTCTCATTGAGGTCACCATAAAGAAAGGTATTCTTCACATCTAACTTAAAGATAGCCTTGTCCTTTTTAGCAACAACTGATAGAATATAGATCTCATTTTGGCAACAAGAGGGAAAGTCTCAAAGTAATCTACCAATAGGTTTACGTGTAACCGGCCTAGCTTTCAATTTGTTAATGGATCCATCAGGCAACTATTTGGTTATGCATGCCATAAGTCTGATTCCTTGGGGGCTCGACAATATCCCACATGTCCCAAGATGTAAGTCTATCCATCTCCTCATCCATAACTTGTCGCCATCCATGATCTTGTAATGCATTATGTTGGTATCCGAGAATATAAAAAACCATTAGAGCATATGTAAATCTCTTGTCACAACCACATAAACCACCAACGGAAGTAAAATGTGACATAGGATGAAATGTACATTGCCTCTTTGAGTTCCGAAGAGCTATAGGAATCTCCTGAGGTACACCCGATGCGGTAAGGATGGGAGCACTTGAAGAAGTCTTATTGTCATGCAAAAAAGGAACTTGCAAAGGCACATAAGAACTCAAAGTAGCGTGTTTTCATATATAAACAATCGGTGATGGTAGATCCATAGGGATGTCATGGACAGACTATGTAAAGTAGCAAGTCTTCTCAAGGAAAGTAACATCAACGGAAATATAGTACCCATGTCCAACAAGATCATAGTACCTATAGACCTTCTGAGTGCGAGAGTACCCAAGGAAAGCACACTTGATAGCTCTAGGTGACAACTTGTCAGTAGCATGAAAGTGACGGACAAAGGCAATGCACCTAAAGATCCTCAATGGCAACGATAAAGGTGGCCCATTGGAGTACAGTAAGGAGTATTCCCTCTAGGATAGAAGTTGGAACCCTATTTATGAGATGTATTGCAGTAAGAATGTCATCCCCCAGCAGGATCTGTGAACCTCCATTTGAGTGAGTAGAGACCGCGCGTGATATCAAGAAAATGCTTAAATTTCCTTTCTGCTTGCCTATTTTCCTGGGAGATGTATGAACATGAGGTATGATGGACAATCTCCTGAGAAGCAAAGAATGATATCGTGTCTTGTTGGGTGAACTCAAGAGAATTGCCAGTTCATACGATTTGAACACAAACAGAAAAGATGTTTTGATGTACTAAAAGAAACTCTTGAAAATTTTATTAGTCTCCAAAAATTCCTTTATTAGATATATTGAAGAAGATCTATTATAATCATCCACAAAGACGATAAAATGTTGTGACCGCTCAATGTGCAGATCAAACATGGCCCCCAAACATCACAATGGACAAAAGCAAAAGGAATAGTATGACGCGACTCAACACGAGTAGGAAAGGAAGCTTGATTATGTTTCCCAAACTTACATGCCTCGCACTCAACGAGCTTCAGAGTAGGGAGTTCAGTGAACATCATGGAAAGGGTCTTGGTAGAAGGATACCCAAGGCAAAGATGCTAAAACATATCGTTGGAGATAGACGCAACAATAACAAATATGGAATCAGATAGCATATCAAGATAATAGAGACCATTCTTCTCATGCCCGCACAAAAAGTTTATCTTATCTGGAGTTCCTGAAAATAGCAACATGATTCTTAACAAATGACATGTTAGTAAAGCTCAATTTAAATATTAGAATAGACAACAAATTGAGAGGGCAATCAGGGACACATTGAACTCCAATGACCGAGTTAGAGCTTGGAGGAGAATTCAATTGTTTCGATAGTAGTAACGAGAAAGTGACCCTATTGGTAACCCAAACCAACTTCATTGATGAAGAGGGTTTGGAGAAGATTAGTAGATTACCTTCTCCTATCATATTTGTGGAAGCTCCAGAATCAATAATCCAAGCAGGGGCAAAAGCCATTGCAGAGTTAGCTATGATACTTGAAGTGGTAGCCAGACTAGCAGCAACAATACTCTAACTTGTGGAAGCACTAGGGTTATGTAGGTGCTGCATTAGATGTGAGTAGTCTGTAGCACTGAAGTTGAACAGTCTGTCCACTGGAGCATGGTGAAGGTTATGAGAAAAACCTTAAGCGTATCACAGAAGCGTGAAGATTTCATCATATGCGACCGGGAGCGATTAGTCATACTAGTTGCTCGAGGCAACAAAATTTAAAAATTTTAAAACGATGAAACCACATGATTCAAGAACACTTTTCAAATCATTTCATCTAAATCACAAAGTAGATATAGGATTATCTCTTGAAGCGTGGTTGCGTTCGAAGTCTCTAAAGCAAGAGATCGCCTATCTCAAGTTCGACCCGATGGAGGAGACGCTTGAGAGTTGATGAGACATGTTCTTCTCAGAATCCAAGATGTATATCGAAGCGATGAATCTCCTGATTTCGTCACACAAAATTCGAGGTCTTCTTCACGTGCAAGGAGTTCCGAGGAAGATGAAGATCTACGAGCAGTCGAAGCGGCGACACGACAACATAACAACGACATTGATCCTCTCTAGGTCAAGAGGTGGACAACCACTCTTTAGTGGGGAGGGGGCATGCATGAGAATGAGAGGGAGAGAGAGCTTGCAATTATGTTGTCTAAAAGAAGAGTTAAGGTTGCCTCTTCTTTTATAATATTTTGACTAAAAGAAGAGTTAGGGTTGCCTCTTGTTTTATAATATTTTGAGAGCCTATGGATCACAATCCTTATACAACACAAAATCAATGGTTGAGATTGATTTGCATTACTTTTAATGACCATGATTTTGTTGTGAAAATTTTCAAAACAATTAATTTAATTAATTAAACATATATTGAATAATCACCAATCTAAATTAATTCAATTAAATCAATACACCAAGAAGGATCAAGATGAATGCAAAGCTCCTTCCAATTGGGGTGGGAGGATGACCACATTGAGTCTTAATTCAAGGTTGTCCGTCTACCCTCCCTATATGAAAGGGCTCTCCTTCCTATTATATGAGATTACATATCTCATATAATCCTTCATTATTTGCAACAACTTTTGTTGCAAATTATTTCACAAAAATAATTCCAAGTTATTTTGTGACAATTTCAAACATGCCATTAGAAATTGTGAATCATTTTCACACACCTAAAATAAAATATAAACTGTATTTTCAATTAATTGTCCAATATGAATATGATTCACGTCAACATTTAATTTGTAAATACTATTTACAAATAGCTCTCTCTAATATATTATAAATCATATTTAATATATATGATTAATATAGATAGTACTATCCATATTATTCATATCCATAATAATTAAATCACATTTAATTATCTTGGATCTTCATTCTCATGCATCTAAATAATATGAATTATATTTACATTATTCATGATAATTAAATCACATTTAATTATCCATTTCTCAATGCTCAGATATACAATTTAACAATGGAATTATTCTTGATCTCTTTCAAGAATAATGCACTTTCTCCACGGATATTTAGAGATAATGACATGGTGATTGTATGTTCCACGTATATTGACTTGGATATTGAGATCATATCTCAAATCTAGATTTCAAGGACCTCTCAAAGATGCTTGATTTAATCAAAGATGCAAATATAATCTTCTCATTGCATCTGAATCATATTCATATCAATGTCCAACATTTGGACCAAGATTAGATTACTTCTCTACTGAGAGGAGTCACTAAAATTCGAACCCGTTTAATCATTCCTCGGAATGGAGGCGTCATGGTTATACAATCGTTTATGATCACATCACCCTCGAGTATTCCTAATACCCATACTGGAAGACGTCGAATAAATCTGAAGTTTTAGATCTCATTTAGGCTGTCCCCTTCAGGGTTTTGTCATTAGGTTCCTCATTCGATAATTGGGAGTTAGTATCGATCATATGCTTTTCAAAAGCATACATCATACTTACAAATTCTTGTCATGCTTTCAAAGTAAGACGATCGTGCATGGAATTTGATGGATCCCAATACCTCATGAGTGAGCTCATATCTTATGGTTCACTAGTGAACCTGTATGATCCCTTTGACAGATCGTATTACTCATATGACATCGTATACACACCAGCTCGTCGGTGTATAAACCTTGATTAGGACATCAACCTATCGGTTTGTCAAGTGTACATACTCAGACATATAGCAATACATCCGTCTCCAATCAGAGGATGCTTGCTTATATCTTGACAGTATACGACACATGTCTTGGTTATCTCGATCTCATTAAGTCAACTCTTTGACCCAACTAATTTGATACATCCGAATCTCTATTCCTATGTCGAGGACCTGCATTAAGAGGTCGGTCATATATCAGCTTTTAGAGAAGGATTGCCATCTTATTCTCAGGTTGGAGATCATCTATTAACAATTATTTGACGATGCTTGATGAGTCCTCAATATAACTCCTTAGATATTTATCCAAGCACCAGCTTCTATAATTGAACCATTGAATCAACAACTGTATGATTATCAAGATGACCATGGTACATAACCCTTATTGTACTAAGGGACCTTCTAGTGCATTCATCCATTTAATCTCAGACATGTAGTGAAATAAATCTATAATTTTTATTGCTATATCAAAGACTACTATAACATTTATTGTAGAAAGGGTTCACCTCGGGCTCACATGGCTAGCATATGGATCATGTGATGCCTCTGCGGTATCATAGGAATTCTCATAGGCACTATTGGCATAAGGTGGATAGCCAGACTTTTCCCAATAAACCTCTGATGGGTGGTTCCAGCACTGTCAGTGGATGTACTGTGGGTACTGAGGAGTGTTAGTGTCATGTACTCGACCACAGTCAGAATCACGACTGACCTACATCACATCTACGACCGCAATCAAAGTCGTGACTGATGACACAAAATCCCGAACGACTAAGGTAAAGGTATGAAATGATAGGTCGTTGCGACCTCAGTCACTCAGAACGTGTCAATCAAGAAAATGAACCACAAATGAAGATAAATCAACGAAACACAGAGAAGTGGTCCTGCTATAGGATTAACCTGGTATAGCTCCCAGGGTCGAACACAAGGAGCACAGATTGGCCTTGCGGCCTACGATGTAGTCAGAAATCCAAGAGAATACTTTTTTAGTGGTTTTTATTTGTTTTTATATTTTTTTAGATTTTTTAAATTATAAAGAAAATGAAAGAAAGGAAAAACAAGGCAACTTCCACAATTTATTAAACACACCAAAAATAAAACAAAAATTCCAAAAAATTGGTTTTTAGGTTTTTTAAGTTTTTTACTGTTTTTGGTGAATTTTTGGAATTTTTCTATTGGGTAAATTATTTATTAAAAATCAAACAATGCAACCAAGAAGAGGTACTGTCCAGCAAGGTTAGAAACTCAAAAATAAAATATTTAAGAGTTTCAATCAATCCTGAAGGTAATTTTCCTGTAAACTATGAAGAATAAGGAAAATTTAGGCACCCTAATTATTATTTTTGGATTTTTAATTTAATTTTTATAATTTTTATGGATTTTTAAGGGTTTTTCAATTTTTAAGGTTTTTAAGTGATGAAAAATCACCAAAATCGACTGGAAAGTCAAACAGCAAGCAAACTACAATACCTAAATTTTTTAGAATTTTTGGTGGGGTTTTTATATTTTTTTGGTAATTTTAAAGTCAAACAGTGGCAAAAATAGGGGTTTTTGAATTTTTAAAAATAGCAAATGAAATCAAAAATGTCCTCAAAAATCACAGAAATGCCTACACCATGGCAGGAGCCATGTGTCAAAATCTCATTGGATTTGGAGGTTATTTGATATTTTATTCAAAAATAACAAGGGGGCACTGTGCACAGGGACCTAAGTGCAAATACCCAAAAGTTCTGGGGTCCTGGTGCAAAATACCCAGCAAAACACGTGCCAAGCACGTGCCTGGGGCACACAGGGACCAAATGGTAATAAAAATAAGTTCCGAGGGCTTATTGGTAACAAGTACCAAAAGTCCAGGGGCTTATTTGCAAATAACCCAAAATAAAACGCACATGTGCAAATAAAACATTCACAGGGGTATATATGCAATTACTCAAAAAGTTTTATTCATTTCATAACAACCAGAACTACAAGATTAATTATGCAAAATTCCCAAAATAACACGTGACGAAGCACGTGGCTCTCAACTGGCAGGGGTATAAATGCAAATAAAAATAAGCACGAGGGTCTCTATGCAAATATCCCAGAAAATAAACAACTGACTCGACAACTTACAGGACTGAAACGAAATAAAGCAAAGATAAGGGCCTAAGGGTAAATTACCCTTTATTAAATGGAGTCGTTGGATGCGCGCCACGTGTAGATCGGACGGCTGCAGAGGGTGGGCGCTCCAGATGGTGTCTCCTCGGATCGGACGGTGGAAGCTACTCCTCGATCGGACGGCCAAGATCTGATCTGGAGCGATGAGGACGATCGGACGGCGATGGAGGGTCCTCGAAGAACAGGTCCCCGGCGAGACTCGCCGGGCTCGTGCGTGCGCTAGGGTCCTCCGGTGAGCCTCCTGAAGGTCGGAGAAGAATCGCGGAAGGCTCCCGCGTCTGCCGGTGGTCTCCGACGGGCAATCCGAGCTCCGAGGAGCTCGAGCAAGGCCGACGGAGCTGGGTCTCCTGGCTGGATGGCGAAGGGCCTCAGACGCCCTCGTTTCGACCTGAAAAACGAACCAGAAGACTCGCGGGTCGAGGGCAAAGTACCTCGACCCGGTTAGGCGGCGTGAAGGTGAAGTGTGAGTCGGAATGGCGAGCTCCGGCGAGGGTGGTCGGCGAAGGAGCTCGGTTCCCAGATCCTGTGCGATCTGGGTTGTGTGGAGGGGTGAAGAAGGTGCGGAGAGGTCTGGCGGAGATGATGGCGGTGTCGGAATGGAAGATGGGTGGTCGGAGGTGCCTGGCGAAGGCGGCGGAGCTACGCTAACAGTAACTGAAAAATCAAAATCTAAGGTATCCTACGGCCTAAGGGTTCTACCTGGGTGGTCGGAGAGACTGGGGAAGAGCAGGGGGTGCTCCTGGTCGTAGCCTCGAGGGTCGTCTCGGCCCGAGGCTCGATGCTCGACGCTGGTGGCGGAGCAGCGGCGGCGAAGATCGCCGGATCAGTGGATTCGCCTCCTCGCCTCGCTGCAACAAGGGCAAACGCTTGCTGTCACTCTCGCGGTGCCTATGGAGGTCACTGGGAAGAAGGAGAAGGTCCAAAGATGCGGCGCGGAGGCGGCGGAGGTCGGGATATATATGGTGACAGGTGCGATTAGGGTTGAGTGGAGACAGCGATGGAAGGCGTTGATTTCATGGCGAAAGATCGGGCGAGGATGAGGGATGATCGGCGAAGAATCCGGGCACGGGGTTCGCGTGGGAGACAGCCTGGAGATGCGTGGAAAAATCGGCGAAGGCGGGGCGGCACGCATCTTCCAGAAAAGGAAGGAGTCCGCGGGGGAGTTGACCGGGGTCAACAATCCCCCGTGGACCAATCAGAAGCTGCCACGTGTACTCGATTTTTGTTTATTTATTTTAGGGTAGAAATAGGCCGAATTAAAGAAAACTCAAAACATGAAATATTTTTCTTTTATTTTTTTCTATTTTTTGGTGATTTTTAATTAATTTTTGGAAATAAAAATAGGGTAGCTATATATATAGGTATATGTACACTACATAGATTTTAATTTTTGATTTTTTTATTTGTTATTTTTATGTATTTTTATGCTCATTTTGTATTTTATTTATTTACATCATAAAATATGGAATAAAATGGTATTTTTATTTTATTTTAATTATTTATACACAAGGGTGAAATAAATAGTTGTATACATGTACATACATGGTATTTATACAATGTATTTTTGTATTTTTAATTTTGTAATTTTTATTTGATTTTTGTTTTGTTTCTTGTTATTTTATGTATTTACCATATGTAACATAGAATATTTACAAAAAGTTTTAGAAAATAATTTTATTTATTTATAGGGTTAAATAAATAAAGGATGATGGTCTACACATGGTGAAAGGGCATTTTTGAATTTTTGATTTTTAAATTTTTATTTTGTTTTTAATAAAATATACACACAATATGTACAAGCATATTTTTGGGTGAGGAAAATATAATTTTATGTATTTACAGAGGTATATACACATGAGCTCCTATCTCCCTCTACTTGGGCTTTTATGCGGTCAGGCCCATGCTGAGCCCTCCCTTGGTTTAGGTTGCTCAATATTTATTCTAAATATTTCCCTCTTTTTCTTTTTGCTCTTTATTCTTTTTATTTTTGCACAAAAACATGCTAATTATAGGTTTTTACACAATGCATGCTTTTGGTAATTATTTGTATTTACACATATCTACATGTATTTGCAAAGGTTTTTGTAGCTAAAATAGAAGAATAAAGAGTGATGAATGGGTATTCATCAGTGACCTGAACCTCTTTAAAAGATCTTTCCTCCTCGCCCAGATGAAGCTAAGTGTCAGAATTCTCAGCGGGAGGTAGAGTAGAAACTCATCTAAGAGATGTATCTAGATCTTGAAGACGACCATAGATAGTCTTGAACGATGGCAGGGAATCATACGCTAGAAACTGCCCCTGTACCTCTTGATATCAAGGATGTACCTCAACAAGAAAATGACATACCTTTTATATTGCTACCACACCTTTTTGGTACAACATGCATTCCAAAATATTGCTATCTCCTCGCACACATTGGTGAGATTCCTGTAGTTCTCAACGAGAGTGGATTGACCCAAAGATGGCGACCATATCTGCATATATATGTCAACGAGGCACGAATTGATTGTATGATGGGAATGTGTCTGTTCTATCTCTTCCTACATCTCCTTGACTGTCTTTGTAGAGAAAATTGCTACAATGTGCGGTTTGACACTGTTGGTCATCGGATTATTAGACATGTGAGCCCAACGCAAATCATTTCTACAATAAATGCTAGTGCATTCTTTTTATGTATCAATAAAAGTTATTTATTTTCACTACCTATATGAGATTAATGAATGCATGCACTTATAAGGTCCCTTAACATGATTAAGATTTTATAACATGACTAATCTTAATAACCATATATTTGTTGATCCAATGGTTCGGTCATAGAGGCTGGTGCTGAGATGATACCTAAAGAGTTACATTTATGATTCAACGCCATCAAATGAATGTTGAGAGAAAGGACCTCTAACATGAGAATGAGATGACAATCTTTAATCCAAAAGTTGATATCCCACTGACCTCTTGATGCTGGTCCTCTGCATAGGAATAGAGACCATGAGATGTTGGATAAAGTAAGTCAAAGAGTTGACTTAGCGAGATCAAGATATCAAAGACTTATTTCATTTGTTGTCACGATATATGCACACGTTGTCTGACCGGAGATAGATGCGTTATTATATGTCTAAGTATGTACATTATGCAAACCATTAGGTTAATGACCTAATTAAGGTCTATACATCGATGAGCTGGTGTGCATACAAGGACATATGAGTAATATAATCTCTCAAATGAATCATACATGTTCGCTAATGAACTGGGAGACATGAGCTCACTCATGAGATATTGGGACCAATCTTATTCCATCGATGTACATCTTACTTTGGAAGCACATCATGATTTGTAGGTATGATATATGCTTTTGGAAAGTAGATGATCACTGCCAACTTCTAATGATTGAATGATAAAGTTACTGATAAAACCCTGAAGAAGACAATTCAAATATGATTAGAACTTCATGTTTATTCATCATCAAGTTTTTCGATGGATTTCAAGTTTAAATGCTTGTGTGGAGCATGCCTTACTCTTTACAAATTTAAAAGGACTTAGGTATCATTATGAAAGATAACATTACCCCCGTCAATAACATTGTGTAAGGATCCGATACCTATAAGAATGCAATAACTGGAAGTATAAAATACGAAAACACTATAATGGAGGTCATATCTAGGGTTGAACTTTTGTTAACTAGCCAATAAGCAAGGTTGCAAAAAATGGTATGCGGTATACAATCGGTAGGGTCACTGATTACTGTTTAAACGGCATGCGGGAGTTCAAACGGAAATTAAACGTTCTATGCGGTTTTACATTTTTAAATTAATAAAAAATAGTACATAAATATAATTAATAAAAAATATAAATAAACTATAAAAATATAATCACATATTCACAACATTGATCAGATATTGTCAATTTCAATGTCTTCTTCATCCAAATGTGACATGTCAAAGTAGATAGCATAATCAAGTAGAATTCACAAGTAAATGCCAAAACATGCAACATAAACAATTACAAATTACAATCCATAGCATTGTTTCGAAAAGTCCTGGATAACAGTACATAGAAAGTCCTAGATAACAGTTCCAAATAGACAAAATACATAATAACAAACTACAATTCATATGATGGTTCCAGAAAAGTCATGGATAACACAAAAAGGCATGGCATTTATTCATCCAAAAATATAATGAAACCAATGTCATTCATTCTTCATCAGACTCGTCATCAAGCAACATTGGCTCTTCATCTCCGTCGTCACCCTCATCCTCATCCTCATCCTCGAATATTCCCTCATTATCAGCTTCCTCATGCAAAGTTTGCCCAGATGAACTTGAAGCTCTCAAATGTACACGTTCACTTCTCCTTGGCTCAAGTATGTTTTCAGCTCCGCATGCCTCGGCAACTGAACCCCATGTAAATCATGTGCCAAGAAATACTTCATCTTCTTCACTAGGTACATTTGAAATCCATGCCCTTGCATACTGGTGATCCTTTGATGAAAGTGGATCCCTCCTCTTACTTTCACTGCGATCCTTAATCAATGAATTGAATCTAACAAATACTAAATCATTCACCCTCTTGGGATTCAATTTAGCTCTATTCTGTGTATGAACCTAATTATACACATATTATATATACGTTAGACACTAAAAAGTCAATGTATAATAGATGTTAATTTACAAAGATAAAATCCATTACCGCTCCAAAAGCACTCCAGTTTCTCTCGCATCCAGATGATGACGAGGTCAAACTCAGAATTCTCATTGCCTTTGCTTGCAAATTAGGGGGTTCACCTCCATGTAACGACCACCAATGAGCTGTTTCATGTTGAACATTAATCAGATGTCATCAATATGAACTATAAAATCATATTGAAAGATGTGATAGGGATTCACCTGGATCAAAATGGTCATCATTTATTGATCTTTGCTTTATTGCTAATGGCTTCCCAAATGACCCTTGACCAAGTTTGTAAATCACCAACTCCATTCTTGTAATGATGTCTTGTTGATCTAAATCTGGATATAACTTCTCAATGCAATCAAGAAGACCTTTTTTCACAACATCTTTCTCAACATGATCTTTGTAATAGAAGTAGAGGTGCAAATAATATGCTGCAAGATGAAGGGGGGAATCAAGTCGTCCTTTTGTCTTCAAATTAATGGCATCAATGAAATGCTTTTAGGACAATTCGTTCCCATTGAAGGAGTCAATTATTTCTTTCTTTACTCCCACTAATCCTCCATACACAAATCCCATATATGGTTTCACGTCGGAATGAACAACGCGTAGAAGATGAACCAGTGGAGAAAAAACTCTCAATGCTAGATTAACTTGATTCCAAAATGTTGGACTCAAGACAATGGATGCCGCCACCTCTCCTTTCGTAGTCTTCGACCATCTGCAATCTCTCCACTCATCTGAAGAAAACATGAGCCTCAACTTTTCTTTCTTCTCGAGAACACTTTGCAACGTAAGAAATGCAATAGCAAATCTAGTTTGCCCAGGTCTGACGATGTCTTTTTTTGTGTAAATCTACACATCATACTTAAAGTCTTTGTGTGGCTATATTTGAAGAGTGTAAGATTCCTTGCCTTAGATATCGCGCTTTTTACCTTTGGTTCTTTCCCCATCTCCTCCAACACCAAATCAAGACAATGAGCAGCACGTGAGCTCCAAAAAATTTTGGGATACTTTACCTCCATCATCCTCCCTGCAACCATATTTGCAGATGCATTATCTGTGATAACTTGGACAATATTTTTAATTCCAACCTCTTGGATACATTCATCTACCAAGTTGAAAATGTATTCAGCAGTATGAGGCTCATCAGAGGAGTCTACAGACCTCAAAAAACTTGTACCTAGTGAACAATTCACACACAAGTTCATAATACTTCTACCACGAATATCAGTCCATGAATCAGTCATGATAGAACATCCCATAGTTTTCTACATTTCTCTATTTGGTGGTAAGGCATCATTGACATCTTTAACTGCTTTATTCAACTGTGGAATGAACATCTCATAACGAGTGGGAGGTTTGAGCCCTGTACTATATTGTCCAATTGCTTCAAATGCTTTGTGGCAATCCTTCATTTGAAAAACACTGAATGGAATGTTTGCTTTGTAAGCCCAACGGCATACATATGCGATGGCCTTCTCCCTTTGATCCTTGCAAAATGCATCTTTGATTGTCGTCTGTCGTTGAGCCACTATCTCATTGTCATTGATTGACTCAATGCGAGGCCTTTTTGCTGAGCCCATCGTAGGTACATCACCTCCCATGACATTAACATCATTCCTCAGATCATCGATTTCTTTCATCTTTTTAGCCTTTTTCTTTGATATTCCATCCAAATATTCCTTCATTTCTTTTTTGATCTCTTCATCAACCTTGGGACATGAAGAGACTTGTCCACGAATATGGGCCAAATGCTGCTTGATTCTATAAATTCCACCTTTGATTGTTTTGCTACAAAGTTTACGAACAATTATATTCTGATCATCCTTTGTAAGCATGTAACCGAACTTCCATCCTGGATCTGTAGATCTTTGTGGAATAAAACGTATGTCATCCATCCTCGTTCCACTACTTGTCACAGGATCAGAAGATGGAGTGTCCATCCCTTACTCAAAGATCACACTGTTCACACCTATTCACCAATAATACATAATCATATTACATATCAACGTCAACAACGACATAATCATGTAGCAAAGAAGACATAACTGCATGAAAAATATCAATGACCAAATGAAATCATGCTCAAAGCCTCAAACTCAACTCACAACAAAGACATGGACATTACAGTCAATGAATTGTTTTTACTTCTCAAACTCAAATATCAATGCGATCACAATTGAAATATTGATTGTAGTATACAGATTTTCAGATTCTTGACTTCTTAAATGCCATGAAATTAAAATTGCAATTTGCAAGATGTGAACCTTAGCTGACCTGGAGCAGGAGAAAATCTGATCGGAGGAAGTGAGATCGTTTAAGCAGCTCACAGAAGCGGCGATGAGGACAGAAGCGGATGCACGGGTTGGATAGCGGCGAGGCGAGGGTTCAAGACTGCACAGGAGAAAAATGCTTCAAATGCATTGATAGAGGCAGCGAGGGTTCACGCACAGGTTAGATTGCACAGGAAAAAATGCTTGAAATGAACGAGGGTTCACGCACATGTTAGACAGCGGCGAGGCGAGACGGGGCGTCGTGTGAAGGATGCACAACAGCGACAACGACGAGGATTGGCCGGGCAAAGGAGGTTGAAGGCGGCGAGGTTGGCGAGGCGAAGGAGGTTGAAGGCGGCGAGGCTTGGCGAGGCGAAGGAGGTTGATGGCGGTGAGGCTTGGCGATCGAAGGAGTCGAGGCTTCGCGTGAAGGCGGCGAGGCTTGTGATGCTGGGCGAGGCCCCTTCGTTGGGCAAGGCTTCGAAGGAGGTGCGTCGATGCGTGAGGGATTAGGGTTATGTGCGCCAGGGGTTAGGAAGGGGTCTTTTTTTAAAAAAACTAATTTTGAAAAGCGGCCATTTAAGCGGCTTTTACACGACCGTTTATTAACGTTTAAATGGCCTAACCGTTTATCGACCCGACTATGGATAATCGGCGCGGTCAGGAGCCGCCTACATGTAAACGGCCGTTTAAACGGCCGTTTGGTCCGCTTTTTGCATCCTTGCTAATAAGTACCATATCCATATACATTCACCATCTTCATGGCATACATGACCATGAAATTATGCTTAACAACACTAACAACATTGTCATTGTCATCGCTCCGTTCTTACGTTTCCTCTCTCTTTTCTTCCATAAGTTGGACGCAATATTTCATGATGTGACTTTTCTTCTTACAATGATGGCCTTCTATATCTTTTGTGATTCCTACATATCCGGATTATCTGTTTACACAATACTCGTAATATTATATTCGTAATTGATCGCATTAGGTTACTGAAGTTTAGAGAAAGTTGTTCGCCTTTCGAATGACAATCACAATAATGTAAACAACCGTAGAACTAACAAATGTGTTACCAAATTCACATTTGCATTAGTTTTCATATACATTTACATGCAACAAAATAAGCTGCATTATATACATGAGTCCCAAAATGTAACAGAAGAGAGAAAAATATTTATGTTATCTTGTACAAAAACTATAACATGTATATCGTAACAAAAACTCTGGAAGCTCAGCGTCCAACTGACAATCTACTGAGTCGCAAGTGCCTTTCTTGCCACACATGGTAGGAAGGAAAGAATGTCAACAAAGGTTGAGTACAATCTAGCATACTAAAAATAAAAAGGTAATTCCATGGTTTCAAAAGAATGTAAGTAGATAGGTATTGCCATATAAATTTAATAAGCTACTTGTGTTGAAATTGTTTTTCAAGTTAAATCACTCGTTCACCCATCACCCCTTTACTTCCCATATAAAATTTTTATATCTTAATTATATGATCCATATGTAGGCTATCATCTTTTTATCACTTAAAACTCAGTTGATGGATCTTGGAAATGTAGATGATGAATCTTTGATATGATCTTTACCTTTGTTTGATTTCTCATGCCTAATGGATAGTCTGTGGTCTTGGTATGAGTGTGACATCACACTATGACTCTAAGACGTAAAGAATACCTTAGGGTTGTGGTGCCTCAGTAGGCATGCAACGGAGTATAATGCATCATAACTAAGTTCCCAACATGCTCACTAGATTCTCCTTACAAATGTAGTAGTTCTAAATTTTGATAAATGTTGATGATTTGAATTGATGATGATTAATGGTTTCTATCTCATGATCTTTTCTTTGCTAGAATTACTGGCGGAGCAATAAACAAAACTCAAGAACAATGCCAAACTCAGTTATAACCAAACTCAACTATAGTCAATCTCAACTGTAACCAATCTCAACTGTAATGAATCTTGACTGTAACTAACAACGATCTCTTCTTCTCGGGGACCTACTACCGGAATAGTAACCAAAACTCAAGCGGTGAGGAAGCCTCCTAAGAGACTCTTCCGTCTCGCACTCCCAGTCGAACTACGGTTCGGGAGAGGGCTAGGCCCACTCCAGAACTATGTTCCTGAGACGGGTGGGAGAGACTTTCCGGACTAAGTCACTCCAGAAAACATGCCCGATGTACGTGCAAAAAGAGAGCTAAAATCCAAAACCAAGGGTCCTCCTGCCTAGGCACCCTACTGAAACAAGGTCAACAGAGCTGGTCAAAAATCTGGATCCAAATGAAGTGTAAAAACACTGTGAGATCGCTTAAAAATTGTAAAAAAGACTGGGATCCTATACCTGTGCACTAGGCGACCGCTGCCCTAACTGGGCTTCCTATCTCCCGTCCAGTTGCGGGTCATTGCACCCTCGCACAGTCAGATGTAATGGTCACCATGATAGGCACAATTAACTGATATCACCGATACACTATCATTTTCACTTGCTTGGCTACTCAATCCTTTCTTAATCTCTTATATGGTTAACTTTTCAGATCTAGGTATTTTGTCACAACTTATCATTAGTGATATAGTAGATTATACTCAGGATCAATCGATGAGGGATTTTTAGTCATAATAATCTTAGGAAATCATTTGTTAGCTTCGTAAGAGAAGAGTATTTATATTCTAAGATATATATTTCAAATCTCTTCTATACAGTCATAATATTTAGACTAAATATTGATCTAATTTTAGGCGTATTGCATGCTAACTCCCTAATGTTTCAACTTTATAAATCATGAATTTTAGAACTAATTGATTATCTGGAATTTGAGTTGATTTCATGCTAAGACATCTAGGTTCTTCCCCTTTTTTAAAACATACTTTCTTAAACCCATTAATAGGTCTTGCAATTAAACTTATTGCATACTAATTTACCGTCAATTTTCTCATCTTTTAAGCCTATGAATTATGACTAATTAGTGGTATGAAATACGACTTCGTTTCATTCTAATTCATCCCCATTTTTTCATCTTTCAAAATGTAATATATAACTAATTAAGGTTATGAAATTAGACTCCCATCGTATGTAAATCACCCCAAATCTCTAAATTTTAGCCAAAAACAATGGTTAATTATGGTCTTATTTTCTGGTCATATTCATGCCAACTCAAACTTCAATTCTTCACATTTTTAAGGCATGAAATAATAGCATATAATGATCTGAATTTTATAGTGCATGCAATTCTCTCAAATTTCATCTTTTAGGATACAAAATTATCATCTTTTTAAGTATAAAAACTATAACACATAGTGGTCTGAAATTAGTGGTAAAATCTCATATTTTCATCACATTTACCATGAACTTTGCCCCTGAGACGGGTGTGAGAGATTTTCCGGACTAAGTCAATACAAAAAACATGCCTGACCAGCATGAGAAAAAAGAGAGATAAAATCCAAAACCAAGGGTCCTCCTGTCTAGGCACCCTACTTAAACAGGGTCAGCGGAACTGGTCAAAAATCTGGATCCCAACGAATCGCAAAAACACTGATAGATCACTTAAAATCGTAAAAAAGACTGGGATCCTAAACTCGCACACTTGGCGACCATTGCCCTAACTGGGCTTCCTATCTCCTGCCCAGTTGTGGGTCATCGCACCTCACACAATCAGATGTAAGGGTCACCATGACCGACGTAGTTAACTGATATCACTTGTTCACCATCATTTTCACTTGATTGACTACTCAATCTTGTCTCAATCTCTTATATGGTTAACTTTTCAGATCTAGATATTTTGTCACAACTTATCATTAGTGATACAAGATCAATCAATTGTCGATTTTTAGTCATAATGATCTTGTGAAATCATTTGTTAGCTTCGTAAGAGAAGAGTATTAATATTCTAAAATTTATTAATCTAATTTTAGGCGTATTGCATGCTAACTCCCTAATATTTCAACTTTATAAATCATGGATTTTAAAACTAATAGGCGATTTGGAATTTGAGTTGATTTCATGCTAAGACATCTAGGTTTTTCCCATTTTTAAAACATAATTTCTTAAAGCCATTAATAAGTCTTGAAATCAAACTTAATTGCACACTAATTTACCTTCAATTTTATCATCTTTCAAGCCTCTGAATTATAACTAATTAGTGGTCTGAAATAAGGTTTCATTTCATGCTAATTCATCCCCATTTTTTCCATCTTTCAACATGTAATATATAACTAATTATTGTTATGAAATTAGACTCCCATCATATGTAAATCACCCCCAAATCTCTAAATTTTAGCCATGTAAACAGTGACTAATTACGGTCTAATGTTCTTATCATATTCATGCCAACTTAAAACTCAATTCTTCACATTTTTAAGGCAAGAAATAGTAGCATATAATGATCTGAATTTTATATATGCATGCAATTCTCTCTCCAATTTTATCTTCTAAGATACCAAATTCTCATCTTTTTAAGCATAAAAACTGTAACACACATTGGTATGAAATTAGATGTAAAATCCTACATTTTCATCATATTTATCATGAACTTAAGGACATCTACTACTTAACAATGGTCTAACTTTTGAATCTAATTATATGCATTCCACCTCAAAATTTGATCTTTTTCAAGATTTAGAGCTATAATTTGATATGAAATTCAGATTTAAAAAAATTCATAATTTCAGTAACTTTTAGAGAGTAAAGTCCATGCAAAAACCCTAAATTTTATGTTTCAAATGATAAAAAATGCAGCTAATTAGAGGTCTAAACATAGATTAATTTGTATGCAAATACCTAATTTTTATTATCCAATACTTAAGAAATCATGAGCATACAATTATGACAAATTTTATGGTCTGGAATTAGACTAATGTATGCAAATCACCACAAATTTCTCATCTTTTATGCTTGCAAATAGGAACAACCATAGATATGATTTCTGATCTAATTGCATGCTAAAATACCTCAACTTTTTCTTCAAATGAACTATGAAATCAGAGCACAAAAGTGGACTGAATTTGTCTCAATTTTTTGATATTCTCTTCTAATTTCTTTCAATTTTAAACATAAAATCTGGAGCATATGTGATATGAAATTAGGTTTATAAGCATGCAATTTGCCACAAAATCTTTCAATTTTCAAGATGATATCCATGGCCAATTGAGGGGTTTTGAATTTGAATATTATATCAAATGAAAGGCATCAAGAGGAGGGGGATTGTACCTTTGATTTGCTTTAAGTTTGGAGATTGATCTCCAGCATCCATTGCTTGCAAATTTAGAGCATCAATTCCAAGAGGAGAAGGAGCAACAACTCCTATGGTTTCTACAGGGCTCCGGCAGTGGGATAAGAGTAGCTCTAGGGATAGGAGAGCAGATTGCAGGGCTGGGGAGCTTCTCTGCTTGGGATGGAGCTCCAACAGCTGCTCCAGAGCTGTTGGACAACACCTCTAGTAGAGAGCATGGGGCTTCCTCAGTGGGGGGATTTGGAGATTTTGCGGGGAGAAACATGTGGGAAAATAGGGAGAGGCTTAGGGTGGTATTATTAAGGGAGGAGAGGTGGACTTTGGTTGCCAAGTAGAGAAAGAAAGAGTATAGTGGAGAGGACTGCTGCTTACTGCCGGAAATTTGAATTAGTAATATTTTTATTTTTAAAAACCATTTTTCTCTTATTTGAATGCCAAAGTCATCCGTATTTATAGCTCAAAGTTCCGATTCTGATGTATAATATCTTGTTTCGACTGTCTATGCATGATGATCAAATGATATAAATTTCATACTTTTCTAATCCAAGATGGATACAGAAATTGATGAAATATGTTTTATTTTTTGATCAAAATTTTACGTTATCAAATGACCTCCAATTGATGAACGATTGATTTTATTGATCTTATTTCGTTGAGGAGAATTTTCTAATGGTCCAAGTTTATTTTGCAGTTCGGGTACGTCATGTTTTTTAGGATGATGCGTATTACGATGCAATTGATTTTTGATCATTTGATCCCAAACAAATCTTGATATGTGATTTATAGGTCGATTTAGATCATTTAACATTGACTGATAGTTTATTGGATCATATGGACCTTAATCGGGTCAGATTCTAGTTTATTTTGATCCGGATGTCACAAATATAAAAATTCAAAGGGTGTTTCATCCTCCCGACTCAGGTCAAAGTCACCGTGTGTTTTATCTGAACTTTATTTTTCCATAAAAACCTTCAAGGAAAAACAAGCCATATTCTTTCAACACCTATATAATTAAGTAGGCTTGTTTTGACAATTACCTGAGAAGAGCTGCAGGTATCATGTTTGCATGTCTACTTCGATCTCCTATGCCGCCTCTTCGACATCATGTCGGTTCCTTAACACCTTGAATAGGGGAATCTCTTTGCTTTGAAGCTTCTTGAAGACACTGTCAAGTATCTGTACTGGCCTCTCCTCGTATGTTAATCCGGGCTCTACATCAAGATTCTCGTAGCTGATGACATGTCGAGGATTGTGCACATACTTCCTCAGGTTGGATATATGGAAGACAATATATAACTAATAGGTGTGGAGGAAGGGCCACTCGGTAGGCCACCTTCCCCACACGAGGAATAATCTCAAACGGTCCCACATATCGTGGCACCAACTTGCCACGGACACCAAACCTCTGTACTCCCTTCATGGGAGATACTCATAGAAACATCAAACCTCCTACCTATATTTACAAGAATAAATTAGGTTGAATAAGTTATATTTAAAAATGGATTTAACAGAAGATGATTGGATTACTTGAAACTCTAAGTCTCTTCTCTGATGGTCTGCATAGATCTTCTGGTAGCTTTGTGCCGTCAGAAGCTTCTGTCCTACAAGATCAACAACCCTCGCAGTATCCTCCAAGAGATCCATGAGTAAAGAGCATGATCACCTACCTTACACTAACTGAGAGGTGTGAGGCATCTTTACCCATTTAGGGCTTCGAATAGTGCCATGCTGATGATGGAATGATAGCTATTGTTGTACATGAATTCTACCAATGGTAGGTGGTCCTTCCAGAGATCTTTCCACTCTAGGGTACATGCGCGTAGCAAATCTTCAAGTGTCTAAATGATGCGCTCGCTCTGTCCGTCAGTCTGTGAATGGTATGCGAAAGTTATCTTCAGCTTTGTCTGTAGTGCTGACATGAACTGATGCTAGTAGTGCGATATAACCCTTGAGTCTTTATCAGACACCACGTCACGTGGTATACCTTGAAGCTTGATAATGTTATGTACAGATAGCCTGGCCAATCTAGATGGTGTATAGGTCATGCTAACATGTAAGAAATGAGTTGACTTGGTCAACCTATCAATAATAATCCAAATAACATCACGACCAAATGGTGTCCTTGGCAATCTAGTGACGAAATCCATAGAGATATTATCCCACTTCCTCTCGGGAATGGGTAGAGATTGTAATAACCATGGTGATCTCCTATGCTCAGCTTTGACCATTTGACAGGTCAAGCATCTGCTGACATGTTGTGCCACATCTCACTTCATCCCGTCCTGTAAAAAATATTAGCACAGATCACGATACATCTTTGTGCTGCCTGAATGAATAGACAATCATGAACTGTGTACCTCATCAAGAATATCTCTACACAACTGTTCATCATCAAGTACAACGATCTGACTAGCCTTCCATAAAATGGACTCTGTCACCATAAAATCATCAAATTCATCCTTGATGGCACACATGTATCTGTCTCTGATCCAATGATCCGACCTCTGTCCTTCTATTATGCAATCCCAAAGACCGCTGAATTGTGGAGGCACGTTAGTAAATATAGATGCACTCTCTTGAGGATACCAATCAGTCAAAGCTGCGAGCATATCCTACTTGTATAACCATTTTGCAGTACGCTCAGCATGCCTTCTTCTACTAAGCGCGTCTGCCACCACGTTTCCCTTATCAGGATGGTAAGAGATTGTGGAATTGTAATCCTTCAGTAGCTCAAGCCACCTGTGCTGTCTCATATTATGCTCTTTCTGATCAAAAATACTTCAGGCTCTTGTGATCTGTGAAAATCTCAAAGTTTATCCCATAAAGATAGTAACGTCAAATCTTCAAGGCGAAGACAACTACCGCCAACTCGAAGTCATAGGTGGGGTAATTCCTCTCATTCGGCCTCAACTGACGTGATACGTAAGCAATCACTTGAACTCACTGCATCAATACCACTCCTAAACCTTCTCCTGAGACATCTGTATATACCACTCCCAAACCTTCTCCCGAGGCATCGTATAAATAATCACAAATGATAGGAACTCCCGTATGTGTCAATCGTGTCAGAGGAAGAACAAGTCAAGAAAATCCATTGATAAAGAATCTGTAATAATCCGCTAGTCTAAGGAAGCTCCGAATCTGAGTGTCTGTCTTGGGCTACTCCCAAGATATAACTGCCTCAATCTTCGCATGATCAACTGCGATACATACTCAAAAATGACATGTCCAAGAAATTAGACCCGGGATAACAAGAACACACACTTGGTCAGCGTGACATACAACTTGTGCTCTCGTAATGTGTTCATGACTATCTTCATATCATTCATGCAGTCCCATTCATTCCGAAAATAAATCAACACATCATCAATGAATACCACTACAAATTGGTCCAAGTATTGATGGAAGATCCTGTTCATTATGTCCATGAATGCTGTAGGGTATTGGTGAACCCAAACGACATCACCACAAACTCATAGTGCCCATATCGAGTCCTGAAAGCTGTCTCCAGAATATCTGACTCTCGAATCCTCAGTTGATGATAACCATATTGAAGGTCAATCTTCAAAATACCGAAGATTCCCGTAGTTGATCGATTAAGTCATCGATGCACGACAAAGGATAACGATTCTTCACTGTTCTCTTATTTAGCTACCGGTAGTTAATGCGTAGTCTCACTGATCCATCCTTCTTCCCAGGGATGTAAAAAATGACTTAAACGTCTGTTTAAATGATAGTTTCCATGCATGTAGACCTGGACCGCACCGACTATGCCCAGTCGAGCACATATGCGGCTAGACCGCTTAATCAACGTTAAACGATCGTTTAAACACCATTTAAACCATGTTTCTTACGTCAACGTTTAAAATCTGTGTTTGTATTCTCCATAACCTCCCCCAGCTTCCCAAGCTCGCTGACCAATTACATCAAGACCCCCCGTTCTGGTAGGGTATGGTACGACATGAGGGTGCATACAATGGGTCTTCAACGTAGAGAGCTTCACCTCCTTTGGTTTGTGCAATGGAGTTGAAATAACTCTATAGATTCTAGATATCCAATATAGCTTGTTCACTTCATTCCTTTTGTTATTTATCTTCATAAATCGAAATTGAGATTCCAAACCTTGACCAGGGATTCTACTTTTTATGCTATCTATTTTGATAATTGATAGAAACAAATCCTTGAATATGAAAATATTTGATATATATTGTGAATATGTGTTTAGTTATATTTCTTTTTAATTATATATATGTAAATATTTTTTATTAATTAAAAATACAAAACCACATAACCCGTTTATTTTCTGTTTGAACTCCCGTATACCATTTAAACAGTAAACAACGACCCTATCGACTGCATACCGAATACCACTTTTTGCAGTCTTGCTTCTTCCTGATAAAAAGAATTGGAGCTACCCCAAGGTGAAGTGCTAGACCTCACGAAACCTAAGTCAAGTAACTCTTGCAAGTACAATTTCATCTCTCTACTCAGCTGGTGCCATGTGGTAAAGAGCCATCAAGATTGGCCGTGTATTTGGTAGCAATGTGATCTCAAACTCAATCTCTCTCTGGTGACAATCCTGTCAAATCATCAGGAAACACATCAGGGTAATCTGATACTATTATGATGTCTTTGGTCATTGGCTAATGATCAGTTGTCTCTCGAACAAACGCTAAATATGAATAACATCCATGATCAACAAGTCTCTGAGCTCTCAATACTGAGATGTACTCCATTTGGACACATGTAACGTACCCTCAAAGGTAAAATCAGGTAAGTTTGGAATCTTGAAGACAATTGTCTTCCTAAAACAATCAACTAGGGCATGATGAGATGATAATCTATCTATGCCTAAAATTAAGTCAAATTCATCAAGCTGTAGTGGCAGACAGTCTGCGATCATCTTGTGACCGCCAATCAAAACTGGTAAGTCTATGACTATCAGTAAAATGATGACCAATTGTCTACCTGGCTCATGGATGTGGCAAGGATGATATATAGCCTCTTCAACTCTACCTAATGAAGCTAGTAACCTCAAAGCAATGAAGGAAATGGTAGCTCCTGAATCAACCAAAACATGGAAAGGTTGGCTCAAGAATGAGACCATACCTTTCACCCTGCTCCTCGATAATTGCATGTAACTGACCCTGTCTAGCTGGTACGGTGCTCGAACCAGCCACACTTTGTGTCTGTCTCGACAGTCTCTTGAAGTTGGAGTTCCTAGCACAAAAACTCCTAGTACGCTGTACCTGCAGCTGTGAAGGATGCGGCTTGATGACTCGAATTGGGCGAGGGTATAATGTAGTCTACACAAGGCGAGAACTACACTGTCGATGAAGCATGCACTCACTAAATCCAAGATCAATCAACAATAAACCTGCACAAGCAATTAAACAAACAAGTAAAAATGAGGGGTCAAATTTTATCATAACCATATATATAGATGTATAATGGAAGTATGTATAGGGTGTCAAACATGGGGAGCACGAGGGATAGACAAAAAATGGTAAGAAGTCAAGATTTTTTGGATGTTTTTGTAAAGAATTTTGATTTTTTGTGGATTTTGAATATTTGATTTTTTTAGAATATTTAATTTTGTAATATTTATTTTTTTATATTTTCAGATTTTTAAGTTCCCATTTCTTTTGAATTAGTTATAATATAACTATATCTACTATATACAGATAATTGATAACACCTCCCGCTACCCTTGTTAATTTAGGCAAATTAATGTCCAAATTAATTAGAAGTGTTCGTTGCAGTCGGATAACGAGAGGGAATATCAAAAACCACTTTTAATTTAATCAATTCAATTTCGAGTGGCAATTTTTTTACTTGGTGAAGTTTAAGGTCGAACTCAGGGAGGTATATGTCTCCTTAGGTCAAATTTTAGCAAAGTCCAAGTGTGAGATTTTCGGGGAATATATTTTTGCTCTTTTTCTATTTTCTACGCAGGACACATGCAAAAATCAAGCCAATTTAAAGTTAAATCAGTTAAGGTATCAAATGAAGTCCAAAAATTATGAAAATTGTCCAGATGATGAAATATGGTGAAAATAGACTACCCTAATTTTTTTGGAATTTTTCGACACTAAATGAGTTTATTGTGAATTAAGCAAGAAAGCAGGGTGATTTTCACTAAGTTAATTTTAATAAATATTAAATCACAATATTTTCAGGAAATAAAATTATCCTAGATAGATATAATGATGAGGAATCTAGGAAAATTGTCAAACCTTAATTTTAATGTGAAATGAATCTATTAAAATTAAACTAAGGAAATTATCAATTAATTTATTTAGGCCTCAAAATGTGTGCAAATGAGATGAAATTTTTATGCCATGTTAAGTTAACTATCTTAGAGCTACTGTGATTTTTTGAGAATTTTTGGAATTACAGAGAATTAATTATTAATTAAATGGTCCAACTGGGCAAAATATCACAGAAATAAACCAATTAATTAATTTAAAAATCTACTGATACCACAAAAATATGACAAGTGTCACAACAGATAGAGGACAAGTTACATTACAACATGCAATTTTTGGAATTCAAAAATGATGCAAGATGACACCTAGGAATGCGTGCAAAGACTGGGGTATAATTGCAATACAGGAAATAAAAATTACATAAAAATAAACATGCTGATATGGACTTAAATGCAATTTCCTAGAATGCAGGGGAGTGGAATGCAATTTCTCTACGGTGCACGTGCTTCTCACGTGGGGGTGCTTCACAGGGACCTTTTTGCAATTTCGGAAAGTTCCCAGGGCTTCTGTGCAAATTACCTAGGTCGCACGTGCTCCTCACGTGGGGCGGCCTAGGCTCGGGCGGCTTCGGCGGCTTGGGTCTTAGCTCGGGGGCTTCTGGAGGTTCGGTTGAGGCTCGGTGAAGCTTCAGGTGGTCCGAGCCTAGAGGTCAGGGAAGAGGCTCGGACCCGTCTACGTGGCGTGCTCTGGGCGGTTGGGTCTGGAGTGATCCAACGGCTGCTGCTGATGAAGACGTGGCTGAATGCTGACCGATGTATCACGATTGATCCTACGGCTCTTGGGCGACTCCAGATGGGGGACGACGTGGCGTGTTGAGCACCGTTAGATCTGGAAGGATCCAACGGCTATGTGACGTGGGCGACGTGGCGTACTCCTGAGCGTAGGATCAAGGATGATCCTACAGTTGTCTGCTGCTCCGTATGACGGGTGACATGGACGGCTAGGGACCGTTCGATTAAGATGATCGAACGGTGGCTGTAGCGTCGTCTTCAACGGTCCTCCGCCACCTTCGGAGGAGTTGGCTGGTCTCCGACGAAGTGGGCTTGGCTCCGCCCGATCCTCCTAGTGTCGGTGATGCTCTCCGGAAGCTCAGAGATAGTTTGGGAGACGCGCGGTGATGCAGTGAAGCTTCAGGTGACTTCAGGCGTGGAGGAGACGGGCTGGAGCACTGTGGCGGCGAAGCTAAAAAAGAGACCCGACGAGGTTTCGGCTGATGAATGAACGAGTACCTGCAGATGTTAGGTCTATAGCCGAAGCTCGGGGTTCGTTCGTGGAGATGTGGGATGTGATGTCCTAATCGAAGTGAAAGGATGCTCGGCGATGGTGCTCCGCCCAAGTGGCGGAGCTGGAGCTGATGGAAGATGAAGTGAGGTGTCGGAGGGCGTGAAGTGTACCGCGAAGGTCAGAGCTCCATCGCGGAGCTCGGTGAGGTGGAAGCGTGGCGAGACGATCACGGTAGAGGTGGAATTAAATCGGAGAAAAGTCAAAGAAAAATCAAACGAAGATCAGAGGAAGATGGAGGGAGTTACCTGGGATTTGGAGCTCGAAGTCGAGTTCCAGGTCGTCGCTCGAAGGGGCGGTAAGGCCCTGAGCTCAAGCAGCTACGCAGAGGGTGACTGCGACACGGCGGTGGTGCCGTGGATCTCGCCGGAGAAGAAGGTCCGTCTTCGCTCAAGGATTCACTCAATTCCTGTCACAAATCGAAGGCTCCGAGCTCTTGGTTCTTCCCTGGAATGGCGGATCGGGCTGAAGTTGGCCGGAGCTCGAGTATTTAAAGGGTGAAAGTGTCGGGTTGGCTGAGATCAAGGTGAAGTTCATGGGTGTCATGGGGCGACTCTGGTGGAAGTCGTGGGGTGTGAGGTGGCTGGCGAGGGTGAGGGGAGAGAGGTGATGAACGTGGAGGTGATAGTGGTCGGAGAGGGTGGCTGGAGTGTGGCCAAGAATAGGAAGGGGCAAGCCCCTCGCGCACGGCTGAGATCGTGGGAGAGAGGGCGCTGGAGGTGGAAGACGAAGCCCTGGCCGTTGGATCTTGTGATCCAACGGCCCAGATCAAAGCGATAAGGAGCGGGCAGGATCTGATCGGAGGCGAGGCGATCTGAGGTCGTGATGGCGCCACGTGGTGCGATAGGGCGTAGCGCGAGCGGGCGGCTGAGATCAAGTCAAGGCGACGCGATCTAAGGGTCAGGAGGCCAACACGTGGTGCGATGGTGGCGAAGCACGAGCGTGCGACCAAGATGCGATTAGGGCTTAGATCGAATGGTTGGAATTAAAGCGCTAGTGGACGGTGCAGATTGAAGGGCTGAAGGCGTGATCTGATGGCGCATAATGCGCCACGTGGCGTGCGGTGGGAGAGGCACTAATGGATGGCCCAGATCTGAAGCGAGATCGGATCAAACGGTGGTGGATAAAGGTGTACGTGGAGCGCAACTGACCGTTGGATCAAGAAGTATATCCAACGGTTGAGAGGCGCGGCGGCTAGGGCAAGGGGAGCGGGCCGCGTGGCGTGACCAGAGGGCGCCACGTGGCCAGTTGTGATTGGCTAAGAAATGAAATGGATGTAGAGAGAGAAGGAAACCGAATTTGGAAAAACTCAAAACATGAAAGTTGTAGATCTTGATGAGATCTACAAGTTCCATGTTTACCAAAGATGGAGATGAGGCCAAATATGATACAGAAATACAAAGATACAAATATACATATATGTAGTATACAAAGAGGCCCAAAAAACCCAACTTTTTCATATGAGCTCCAAATTGGATGAAATTAGTCTCATTTTAAAGGTCTTTTAATGCGTATTATTCTGAAGGTGAGTAGACCTATTTTGGAGGTTGCATGAGGGAATTATGGGCATTTTGTGGTCCAGGGGTTTTAAGGTTTTATTGGTGCTTTTACAAAGGGGATTCCTGTCTTTCTTCCTTATAGTGTTTAACTAAGGTGTACATAGTATAAGGGAGAGCTTATTTTGATGAATGGATATTTTACAAGTGATTTTGGCTTCTTATTTAATGCAAATGGAGTGCTAAAATGCATGTATTATTAATGCATGTATGAATGCTATTTATGCATTATAAAGGGACATATGCCTATATTTACTCGGGAACAAGGCTCTATTTTTAACTTTTAGAGTGATGAATCACAGAATCATCAACCCCCTATACTTAAACCTTGCTCGTCCCCGAGCAACTAAATAAAATGCAAGAGTGAAATGATTTTGGGTTCCGTACCAAGGTCATGAACAAAAGTTAAAAATGGAGCTTGACTCGACCTTTAGATTAATTATGTGGCGGAACCTTATTTGGACATGAACTTAAGACCTAACAGAATTCAAGTTCCACAAGTCTTCTATTCAAGACGCCTCAACAGTCAGGTCAGAACAAATCCTCAAACGCAAATTTCTGATGAATATGATTCTTACTTGTACTGTGTAAGTGAAATGTAACTCTTCACATCAGAAATGACTCGGAACCAGCCTCTTCTAACAAGGTAACTCAATAACCCGGTCCAGTAACTCTTTCCTCGAGGAGCGGGGTATTCCCTTCTAAGTTCAAGTGCGACCAGCTCAAGAGGAGGGGGTAGAGAAAAGAATGGACGGTAGCCAGTGTAGCTACCTATCCCGGGATGCCTGACCAGTGTAGCCAAGTCATCCAGCTGCATTTCTTTGCTAATATACAGACTCCGACAGGTATTTTATTTTCACTTGGATCTGTCTGATTTTTTTGGAGTTTTTGCATTTTTTTGGAACTATATACAAGGTGCAGCATGTACATCAGGAGTTTTTCCTCTTGAACCAGTAGACTATCCCTCTTTTGAAGCATTATTGCAACCCACAACATCCTGTCCTTAGACTTCAACACCACCAGACTAGGTTGAGATGCACTACCCTCCCTAGAGGAGGACAGATGTTTCCACCCGCGTGCTACTCCAAGCTAAAGGATTCTACCTCCTCACCACCTCATCAATGAAGAGCTACATGCATTGTGCTTGTCCAAGTTAGGTCACTGTCTAAAAGAATCATGCGTGTGCACGAGATATTCTACTTAGACTAATCAAGATGATGTGTGAACATAGACTTGCGGACTCAAAGAATTAAGTCATTTGACCTGAGAAATCTTAACTCCAGTTCCTATAAGGTTCCTCTGAAATTAGGTGGATTAAGGTCAAATCAAGTCCATCCTCAATATCTACTCATGACTTGGTTCAGAACCCACTAGCTTTTCACCTTGCATATGCAACATATGCAGATGAGGTGTAGATGACATGCTATGAATGAAATGCAAGACTCTTTTTTTTTTGAAATGCAAGGATGATATGCAAGAGTAAATAAGAAGCCTTTATTTTTGACATTTTCATTTTATTTTCTATTATACAACAATTTTTACAACAATTTTTAGTTTGTAATAATATACATAGTATACAAAATTTTTTTTGGTATACATCCTATTTTACAACAAATATTACAAGAGTATTATTTACATTTTGTTTTATACATATTATACAAATATACAAAAATTTTTTCAATTTTTACCCACCCCATACTTATTGCATAATATATACAAAAATACATGAAAGTAAGAGCTATGGGTAAAGTATATATGTAATATATACACGCCCCCCTATACTTAGCGTGTGCTATGTCCTCAGAGCACGAAAAGCGACTAAAAAGACATAGCTCGGGATAAGCGTAGGAGAGATAAAAGTACAAAAGTATAGAAGTCGCTCCGCCCCCCTAAAATGGGGCAGACGAGGGCAAGAGGGGAAATAGATGAGTATATACATGGCGGGCATCGGTCCCCCCTACTTAGGCTCTGGTCAGCCTAAGTATAGGACAGGGGTGAGTATGAGAACCGATGTGATCTGGAGGATGTACAATGAGTAGACTTAAGTGGCTCATTCCCCCTATACTTAGGATCTGATCATCCTAAGTATAGTCCAAGATAGAGATAGATGATGCTGGGATGAGTTACTAAAGTCGCGGGAGGGAGAGGACAGAATGTACAGAAATGATGGTATATACAAGTGAGTCGGTCTGAATCTTTCAAGATGCTGCTGATGGCTGGAGCTCACTGCTGCAAGGTCTCCTGCGCGGCTCGAGGTGTATCTGCTGAATATGTCTTGCATATAAACACAATCTCCTCAACATGGACTAACTGCTCATTGGATCCGACGAAGTGTTTTAGCAGTTGTCCATTCACAAGGGATGTCGGTGCGTCATCTGCGAGATCTGAGATCTCGACACATCCACTATCATGCACCGCTCGGACAATGAATGATCCTGTCCACAGGTCTTCAGCCTTGCATTAAACAACCATACCTTCTGTCCAGGAACAAAGGTCTTTCGTCTGATATATCTATCATGCCAACGCTTTACCTTGTCCTTGTACACCAAACTGTTGTCATATGCACGATTTCTGACTTCCACAAGCTCATTCAGATCCATCTCTCTCTGCTTCTGCCCAAGGTGTGTGTTCCAGTTTACCTTCTTAATTGCCCATTCTGATTTATGCACTAGTTCTGCGAGCAAATGGCATGTCTTTCCGAATACCATTCGGAAAGGGGAGGTTCCTAGCGGTGTCTTGTAAGCTGTCCTATACGCCCATAGGACCTGATCCAAGATCTGAGACCAATCCTTCCTGTCTGGGTGGACAAGCTTTTGCAATATAGTCTTCACCTCCCGATTCGACACCTCAGCCATACCATTAGTCTGTGGGTGGTAAGGGCTAGCGACATGGTGTTCGATGCCGTAGTCCTTCAGGAGTTTCTTCACCTCCCGGTTCACAAAGTGGCTACTCCCATCTGATATCATCATTTTGGGAATCCCAAACCTAGAGATGATATGATCTCTGATAAATTTACATACAGTTCTGCTGTCTGCGGCTCGGGTTGGGATAGCCTCCACCCACCTGGATAGATAATCTACCGCAAGAGGGATGTACTTAAACCCGTGGCTAACAGGGAATGGGCCCATAAAGTCGATGCCCCAAGCATCAAAGACATCACAAATGATGACAGGCTGAATTGGCATCTCATCCTTGGGACCAACGGTTCCTCCCAATCTCTGACATACTGGGCACGACTTCACAAAGGTGATGGCGCCGTGAAACAGAGTCGGCCAGTAAAAACCACACTGAAGTACCTTCCATGCGGTCCTCTTCCCAGAGTGGTGTCCTCCTGCCTCCAAGCTGTGGCATAAAGAAAGGACACTCTAGTATTCATCCTGAGGAATACACCATCTCCAGACACAATCCGGTCCTTCAAAGAAAAGGATCGGATCCTCCCAATGGTAGTGTCTCGCATCCGACTTAATTCGGTCGATGTGGCTCTTGGGCCAACCCTCGGGAACCTTCTTGGAGACAAGGTAGTTCACGATATTAGCATACCATGGGAGTGAGTCGACAACAAAAATCGACTCGTCAGGGAAGGAGTCTCGAATTGGTGAATCCTCGGAAGTATTAAGATCTTCGAGACGAGAAAGATGATCGGCTACTACATTCTTTTTTCCAGGTTTATCACGAATATCCAAATCAAATTCTTGGATAAGTAAAATCCAACAAAGAAGACGCGCCTTCGCGTCCTTCTTCTCCATCAAGTATCGTAGAGCCGTGTGGTCAGTGAACACAATTACCTTGGATCCAATCAAGTGAGATTTGAACTTGTCCAAGGCAAACGCTACCGCAAGCATCTCCTTTTTCGTAACTGTATAGTTATGCTGAGCGGTATCAAGCACTTTGCTTGCGTAATGAATTGCAAACGGGATGCCATCTCTCCTCTATCCTAGCACAGCCCCAACAGCGAAATCTGATGCGTCCGTCATGATCTCAAAAGGTAGAGACCAATCTGAGGCTTGTAGGATAGGTGCGTCCATTATCATTCCTTGCAATAGCTTAAAGGCTTCAAGACATTTGTGATCAACAACAAACTCCATGTCCTTGCCTAAAAGCTCAGTTAGCGGTCGGGCAATCTTAGAAAAATCCTTAATGAATCTCCGATAAAATCCAACATGCCCGAGGAACGACTGCAACTACTTGACGTTGGTTGGTGGCTGAAGTCGTCTGATCACATCCACCTTGGCAGGGTCAACCTCCATTCCTCTCTTGGAGATGACATGCTTCAACACAATGCCCTCCGTCACCATGAAGTGACTTTTCTCCCAGGAGAGCACCAGATTAACCTCACAACATCTTTTGAGGATTCGATCTAGATTCCTAAGACAGGAATCGAAGGAATCGCCGTGGACCGAGAAGTCATCCATGAAGACTTCCAGGAATTCACCGACCATTTCGGCGAATACAACAATCATACACCTTTGAAAAGTACCCGGAGTATTGCATAACCCAAAGGGCATGCGCCTGAAGGCATAGGTACCAAAGGGGCATGTAAAAGTGGTTTTCTCCTGGTCCTCTGGAGCTATGGCTACTTGATTGTAGCCCGAGAACCCATCCAAGAAGCAGAAGAATTCTTTCCCGCTAGTCTCTCTAGGATCTGATCAATGAATGGTAGGGGGAAATGATCCTTCTTCATCGCGACATTCGGGCGTCTGTAATCCACACAGACGCACCACGACGTGGGCACTCGCGTCACGATCTCCTCTCCGTCCTCGTTGGTGGTTGTCTGAATTCCCGACTTCTTCGGGACTACATGTATCGGGGCCACCCATTTCGAGTCGGAGATGGGATAAATAAAACCTGCGTTGCACCATTTCTCTATCTCCTTCTTCACTACCTCTCGTAAATTTGGATTCAAACGACGTTGGAATTCACGAGAGGGTTTGACTTCATTCTCCAAGTAGATATGGTGCGAACACAGAGTGGGATTTATCGTGTGGAGATCGGAAATGCTCCAGCCTATCGCCTTGCGGTTTTTCTCCAGGATCTCTAGCAAGCGAGATTCCTGCTCCTCGGTCAATCGCGAATTGATGATGACCGGATATTTCTTCTACTGACCCGCAAGGAAGGCGTATTTCAGTGTTGTGGGTAAATGTTTGAGCTCAGGTAAGGTGTGATCATCTAAGAAATCTGGCTCAATCGAATCTGGCTGAGTGTTGGAAGTGGCTGGATCTTTCTCTGTAATAGATGCCACCAAATTATTTGGCTCTGGAGTCGGATCGTCAAAGGTCCCCATGAAATCGGCGGAAGCCACGTCCGACTCTTCATCCTCATCTTCTGATTGTCCTAAAGAGGGAAGGACTGACAGGCCCAGCTGGGCTTCTAAGTCATCGAAGATGTAGGGGGATGCAGGTTCTGAGCTGTACTCGTCTCTGAGGTCCTCGCAAACTGACTCATGCACTGGATCATCTCCTGAAGGGAGGGACTCATCGATGCTGGCTGGGTTCTGTCTCCATGGCCCAACTGTGTCTACATGGTCGCAGTCTGCTTCGGACGAAGAGTACTCGGTGCTGGATTCGGAATCCGGTCTCTGCCATCTGGTGTACTTCGTCTCAAGTTCCTCATCTCCGCCTGGAGTTTGGAACCGGATCTTCCCGATCTTGTAATCAAACAAGGCCCCTGTTGTCCTGAGGAAGGGCCTGCCTAAGATGATATGGGAATCTCTCCAATTACGAGGGGTTTCCATATCTAGGACAGTAAAGTCCACCATGTATTCTTTCCCCTCGACTTTGATCACAACATTCCTCAATTCTCCTTGGGACCTCTTGGTTGATTTATCAGCGAACTGCAGGAGGGCTCTAGATTTGCTAAGAGGTCCGAGATTAAGCTGCTCATAGAGGGCTGTAGGCATTAAGTTAATTGAGGAGCCGTTATCTAAGAGAGTGCGTGCAAACGCGATGTCATCAACATGACTCACTACATAGTGTGCACCCATGTCTCTTCGTTTCCTTGGAAACGAGTTCTTTATTGCACAAGTCGTGGCTACTGACAGAACGTGTTTCTCAACACGACTTTTGGTCTTCCTGCTAACCCTAGTAGGTGTGCATCTCACCTTAAGGTATTTATGAAATGCATGAGTCATTTCCACGTACTTGTCAAAGGGGATTGTGACTTTGATATATTTGTTGCAGAATTCAGCCATCTCAGGGTCATCTTTTTGGATTTTTTGATTTTCTTCTTTCCACCCGTAAGAGCTCGGGGGAAAGGGATTATTGACTCTAACTCATGTTCTGAAATTGAAATTTTTTCATTGAAAGCTGGAACTGAGTTCTGTACATGACTCGGACTTTGAAACAGACTCGGACTCTGACTCGGACTAAAAGAAACATGCTGGGGCGAAACCAGTGATGCATCTTCCGCTTCTTCTAGACGGTCCTCCTCAACTGGAGGTGCGGACTCTTCATCGGTTTCGTCGGACTCACTAATGATGCGGGTTTGCTGCTTCGAGGACCCAGAAATCCTCTTCTTCTGCCGGTGGTGGTGACGGTGGCGCTGCTCCTCTTCTTCCTCCAAGTTCTCCTCAGGTAGAGACTTGGCGGCTCCTTCCTTCAGTGCTCGTGCCCGATCAGGTACGATCACGGTCCTTCCGCTCCTGAGGGACCTATGATTTACATTATCATACGAAAGAATCTCATGTTCAGATAAAGACTTATCTGAATAGTATACCTGATCACGAGGTCGGTTCTGGCCTTGATTTAGGCTGTTTGGGTTGGCCTGAACCTGGGTGGGAATTGGGGTTTTTGGCGCCATTTGTTGATCCTGGGTACGAGAAACACGATTCAGATCGGTTCTCATATCCAGATAGTCATTCTGGATCTGTTGGACCTATCAGACAGGGTCTGGATCGCCAAGGTGAGGGACTCCAATTCAGTGGGTTGAGCTGGCTGGTGATGCTGACTTGCAGAAGAGGTTCTGTACTGGCCCTGCTGGCCATGCCGATACTGCTAATGCGGCTGGGACGAACCCTGCTGGAATGCGCGCTGCTGCTGCTGGTGCTGCTGAGGCTGGTACCCTTGTTCGGGCCTGGACTGGATAAAGCGCGGTGCAGGGACGGATCTGGTTTCTTGGTAAGATGGGGATGGTCGGTGAGGCTGACCATTCCCCATCTCCGCTTGTCTGACGATGGGGTCACGGCTATACCAAAGCCCGTTGATCTCGAACACATGCGGAGGCTCCTCGTATCCGGTCTCCACTTGTGGGGGTGCATGCTGGTCCTGCTGGGTGTAAGTCTGATCCCAGCCACTCTGAGGCCCCGGTGCCTGTTCCTGTACAATATGGACTCGATGTACAGGTACAGGTGGTGCAGAAGGGGCAGGTAGCTTTATCTTAGCTACCTTCTCAGAAAGTTCCTCCACTTGCTTCGGTAGACGTGAAAGAGAGTCAAGGTCCACGACTCTCTTGTGGATCTGCTCGACCATGGTTAGCTTGTCAGCAATTATCCCCATTCTAGGAATGAGGTCCTCTGTCAGATCTGCTACAGTCCTTCGAGTTGTCTCATTGGATAAGATTGAGGGATGATAACCCCTGGTGGCCTGTGACCTGTCGGTTTCTGCCATCTGCTCTAGTATCTTCCATACATCATCCTCATTTTTATTCAGATAGCTTCCTCCACAGGCGACACTTACTAACCCCTGCATCTCCGGGGTTAAACCACAGAACAAGGTCTGGACTAAGATCGCCTTAGAAATGCCGTGGCAGGGACATTTCTGAACTAGGTCATTAAACCTATCCCAGGCATCACGGAATGGTTCACTGGGTCCCTGGGAGAAACTAGCGATCTTTGTTCTCATTTGGTTAGTCCTACTGAGAGGGTAGAACTTCTTCAGAAATAAGTCCTTGAACTGCATCCAGGTTGTACATCTCACCCCTAGGTTTTTCAGCCAATGTGCTGCCTTATCTCCTAAGGCAAAAGGGGTGGCCTTCAGTCTAATGTAATCCTGCCCAACCCTAGGATGGCTAAGGTTGTTGCAAACCAGTTCGAAGTCTCGGAGGAAGGCATATGGTTCTTCATGGGCATTTCCGTTGAACTTCGGTAGCAGACTAAGGAAGTGGGGCTTAAGCTCAAATGCTTCGGCGGGAACCGCTGGTGCCAACCAACTTTGTATCTCATTCTCTGCTGGGTTGTAGGCATCAACCATTGGTCGGTCGATTCCTTCTGCCGCAACGATTTGTCCCATTCTAGCCGTGAGATCTGCATTTTATCGTTCGGCTGTGGCAAGGCGATTAAGAATTTATCGCAACTGATCCTCATCCGGTGGCTGTTTAGGCGGTATCTTGTCCTCTATTCCTGGGTATGAAACAAGGTTGGTGTCAGAGGACAAATCAAGGAAGGGATTCTTACTGAGGCGATGGTCTTCCTCGGTAAGCTCAGAGGAGAGGAAAAGGTTGGTTTGAGAGTAACCACCCTGGGTGTAAGGGAACCAGAATTCAAGAGAGTCATGAGTCCTGGGTGGTCCAAGGTGCGCTTGGGCCGATGAAGAGGAGTTTCGTGGTGGGCTCAAAGAGAGATTGGTGAATAAAGAGTCGATACCCCCTCAGTCACTCATCTTGGTTTGGCGAGAAGAAATGAGAGATCTAAGTGAAGATAGAAGTTGACTCCTACCTGAAGCAAACAATTCAATCCAAGACCCTGGTTTCACACTCAACACAGTGAAGGACTCGAAGTCGAATCCAATTTATCTTGTAAATTTTAAGTGTGATTTTTCAAGCAAGATAGCAAGGAGTTACGCGGCCTATAGGGAAGTCGGCTCAGAGCCAGATGCGTCTTCCCTGTTTAACCTGTCGCCTAAGATACCGCCGGTCCTTCCTTTCTTCGCTCATATCTGGAGTTGGGGACTCAAAGACCGTGCCCCTATCTACCTGCAAGCAGGCGAGGCTGACAAAGCTAGGCCTTGTCGCGAGGTACCGCTGGTTCGCCCCTGACTACCCACAAACAGGCGGAGGCTACTTGGTACTGGTCAATGAATCTAAAAGTATCCAACTCATGATATTTGCTAGGATCAGTTGGCCCGTGATATGGAAGGCGGGGATTGGGCTCTTCCTTAAGGTGTTCACACACACTCAAGTACCCTCACTCAGCCTGAAAACAAGGTCAGGGATTAGTCTCCCGCAAACAGTTTTTTTCCAATTTTATTGAATTTTTTTGGTCAATAATGTTAGCAGTCCCGGTTTTAAGTTAAGTTCTCACCTTTTAGTCCAACCACACAGCACGCCTATCGCTCAGTCCCAATTTTTGTTTAATTTAAGTGTGAAAAACGGAGGGAGAAATCGAGAAAAGCCGATGCACGAAAAACAATGATGCGTATGCTGAGTTAAAAAGACTTACAATGATCCCTTCGCTTTTATGCATGATGCAAAACAGTATTGAAATTTTACACTGTATGCAAATGCAGACGACAAAATCCTCTCCTAGACAGGCAGTTCTATTAGCGAGTGAAGAACATGTTTATTTGACTAGATCTGCGGTCTAGGTGCGTCTTTTAAGTGTATGTGTAATTATAAAAATTACGAGCACAAGCAATTCCTAAGGTGGCTCGAGGAGCCGCTAGTGCAAGCCTAAATTACAATTCAAACCACACAGCACACAGGGACACAATTCCACTATTTTTACACACGCGAGAACCCAAACGGGAACCGCTGGAAATGATGCGAAAAAATGTGGAAATAAATAAAAGTACAAGTTCTCTCAAATCTCTCAAACAAATTAAAATGCAGGTTCCTCGAAGCGTCTTCGACTCCGACGTCCCTTGCACAAAAAAAAGTTGAGGTCAGATAGAGAACGACACAAAAATGCAAAAACTAAAGGACGAAAAATATTCACAAGAAAACCGGGGGTCAGACTACCCGGGGATAGAAAATCAAACAATCAGAATTTCACTGCAAATTAACCTAAGCCGTGCCTCCTCGGCAACGGCGCCATTTTGATAACACCTCCCCTACCCTTGTTAATTTAGGTAAATTAATGTCCAAATTAATTAGAAGTGTTCGTTGCAGTCGGATAACGGGAGAGAATATCAAAAACCACTTTTAATTTAATCAATTCAATTTCGAGTGGCAATTTTTTTACTTGGTGAAGTCCAAGGTCGAACTCAGGGAGGCATCTGTCTCCTTATGTCAAATTTTAGCAAAGTCCAAGTGTGAGATTTTCGGGGAATATATTTTTGGTCTTTTTCTATTTTCTATGCAGGACACATGCAAAAATCAAACCAATTTAAAGTTAAATCAGTTAAGGTATCAAAGGAAGTCTAAAAATTATGAAAATTGGCCAGATGATGAAATATGGTGAAAATAGACTACCCTAATTTGTTTGGAATTTTTCGATACTAAATAAGTTTACTGTGAATTAAACAAGAAAGCAAGGTGATTTTTACTAAGTTAATTTTAATAAATATCAAATCTCAATATTTTCAGGAAATAAAATTATCCTAGATAGATATAATGATGAGGAATCTAGGAAAATTGTCAAACCTTAATTTTAATGTGAAATGAATCTATTAAAATTAAACAAAGGAAATTATCAATTAATTTATTTAGGCCTCAAAATGTGTGCAAATGATATGAAATTTTTATGCCATGTTAAGTTAACTATCCTAGAGCTACTGTGATTTTTTGAGAATTTTTGGAGTTACAGAGAATTAATGATTAAATAAATGGTCCAACTGGGCAAAATATCACAGAAATAAACCAATTAATTAATTTAAAAATCTACTGATACCACAAAAATATGACAAGTGTCACAACAGATAGAGGACAAGTTACATTACAACATGCAATTTTTGGAATTCAAAAATGATGTAAGATGACACCTAGGGATGCTTGCAAAGACAGGGGTGTAATTGCAATACAGGAAATAAAAATTACATAAAAATAAACATGCTGATAGGGACTTAAATGCAATTACCTAGAATGCTAGGGAGTGGAATGCAATTTCTCCACGGTGCACGTGCTTCTCACATGGGGGCGCTTCACAGGCACCTTTTTGCAATTTCGGAAAGTTCCCAGGGCTTCTGTGTAAATTACTGATGAATCCACATTTCATCATCTTTATTCTATCATTTTGGCACCAAAAACCCTAGCAAATGCCTGTAAATAGCATTAAAATCATCATCTTAGCATTCATGCATGTGCATCTAAACAGTGTATAAATTACTGTAATTAAGGCCAAAATTATAGAATAAATAAAGAAAAGAAAAAGAATAAAATATTGTAAATATTTTATGACCCGATACCCCGAGACCTAGGCATCTTGATGAATAGGTCGACAAGGAATAAAGTAGGGGGAGATAAGGTCAGAAATACAGATAATACACCTATACATTTTATTCATTCTTTATTCATTTTGGGACCTATTTTTGGTTCCACTTTTTATACATCAAATAAAGAAACTTTGTACATGAAAGTTGTAGATAATTCAATAAAGAAAAATACAAAATTGATTTCACTGAAAAATAATGTACAGATAAAAAGTTACGGTCTGAATAAAAATCCAGAAGCCCAACTTCCCAGACCCGTATCTCACAAATAAAAACTCCAAATGCAGCATACTCACCTTTAATTGTATATAGAAGAAAATAAGCTAATTAATGGTGGTGGTTTCGCATTTGGCAGAGCTACGGTTTGAAATTTAACTTTTGGACCCTCATTGTACATTGTACAGATTAAAATATTCAATTTATTATTTATTTATTATTTTTATAATTTTATAATGTTGTAAATATTACTTATAATGATTGTGAATATTAAAATCAGAATAAAAACATCATTAAAACTCAAAATAAAATACTTGTATACACAGGTAAAATACCTACACATATACCTATACAATATATTACTTTATTTTATTAATTATACAAGGAACATCAATAAAATAAAATAAAAATATAATTATGTGTATAAAAGTGTGTTATAATTATATAAATTAATAAACATAATTAATCAAATTAAAATACACAAAATAAAAATAAAATATTTAAATATATAGATATATATACTATAAAGGGCATAAATGCAAACTTGTAAAAATACGTCTCATAAAAATAAATAAAAATCACAAAAAAATTCTTCATAAAATAATAAACATTTTTTATTTTATAACCTAACATCAATAAATTCATTTACTATTTTATTTTGATTTTTCAAATAATTTCTACTCTGAGTTTCCTGGTTGGTCCACGTGGACCAACCAGGCGCGGTCTAGAGTTGACCCCGGCCAACTCCTCGACCAAAGTCTGCCACCTCTGACGCCCGCGATTTTGCCCCATTTTCAAGAAATTCTCGCGCTCGATCCGCTTGTCCTCGCGCCTTGATTCCTTCTCGGAAGTTCATCCCTGATATCCACTCTCCCACGCCATATCTTCGGATCCAGCCATATCTTCATGATGCGCGCGTGGAGCTCGCTTGAAGAAGACGCCATCGCCTCCTACTAAAACCACCCGCCGCCTTCGAGCCCAAGTTTGAACCCTCCTTAGCCTTTAATCCTCCTCCCTGTAGCGCTTTTTGTGTAGCCGGAGGTGACAGCTCCGCATCCACACCTTCAGGCGAGTCGAGGAGGCTCTGTAGCGGCTCCGCCACCTCCGCCGACCACCGGCGTCGAGGTTCCACCACCTCAGGTCCTCAGCCTTCGAGGTTTGCCCTTTTCCCTTTTCTTTTCGTTTCATTTCATTTCCCTTAGCTTCCGTATCGAAAACCCCAAAAAAATCCGAGTTTCGTCGTTTGATTCGCTCCCCATCGTTCATCGCCGGAGTGCACCTCCGGCTGTCGTTCCTTCGCCTTCCACCGATCACCTCCGACCGTCCCTACGCCTCCGCGAGACCCAGGCAATTTGCCCTGGGCCTTCTCACAACTTTTTGCAGGTCAAAGACCCTTGAAAGCACCTGGAGGGCCATTTTGATTCCTCGCCGGAGATATCTGGAGCGCAAGGCTCCGCCGCCTTCGCGCCAGTACCTCGACGCTCCTCCGGCGAATCCGAGCCATCCAGTCCATAGAAGGACCTTCCAGGAGCCTGCAGCTCCATTTTGGAGCCCATCCACCGTCTGAGGAGCGAGATCGGAGTCGGGGAAGTTCGCCTCCGCCGGCCTTCTTCCCCGTTCTTCCTCCTCGCTTCTCCACCGTCCGATTGAGCTGCAGCTCCAGTTCGCGTGACGACCGTCCGATCTTCCAAGCCCGTCCACCGTCAGATCTCTGTCTGAGATCTAATCTCAGACGTCAACGCCAACCGTCATCGGCCGCTCTCGTGCTGCCACGTGGATAAGTGGCCCGCTTCCCACCGTTGGATGCGCGCCACGCGTCACCTGCAGAGCGCCTGAGCGAGGGTATTTTGCATCCCCACCCTCGCAACTTTTGTATTGACTTTTTAGTCTTTAAACTTTTATTTGTAGTTTAAATATTTTGTAATATTTGCAAAGAGGCCCCCCCAGACTTTCGATATTTGCTTCCAGGTCCTCGCCACGTCACCTCACGTGACCAGTTCACGTGAGGGGGTGGGCATTTTGCAAGGACCCCCTCGGGCTTTTGTGTATTTCGTTTCAGTACAAAAACTTTCGTATGAAGTGTAATATTTTTGGATATTTTGCACGTCGACCCCTCAAGTTTTGAGATCGTACATTCCAGTCCTTCCCAGGCGCGTGCAAGTCACGCGCCCTGGTGGGTCAATTGTTTGCGTGCCCCTGGATGTTTGATATATTGCATATATGCCCCTGCCAGGACTGTTTAATGTTTGGATGACTGTTCTAATTAGTTGACCCATCATTTTAAGTCCAAAAATTTCACAAAAATAAACTTAAGCTCCTGGACATGTGTGTTTTGACGCCAACCTTTTAGTTTTTGATTTTACTTGAGTTTCATATTTATTAAAAATCAAAAACTTGCTATTTGTGCACTGTCTAGTTTAGAAAATACCAAAAAAATATTAAAACTCCTCCAAAAATTCCAAAAAAATCACCTAGTGTCTATTTTATCCTATTTTAGTGTCAGTCCAAAAAAATCATTAAAAATTTCAAAAGAAAAACACTAAAAATTTAAAAACACTCAAAAACTTCAAAAAAATATATAAAATAGTAGAAAACTCCAAAAATCAAAAACCCAGTTTCTGTTTGTTCCTTATTTTGTCCTTTTTATTTGAAAAATAGTGTGAAAATTTTGAGCTACTGGTTGCTATTTTTAAATCTCATTTTATTCACAGCCAGCCTTATTTGCACTGTTTTGCTTTATTTCAGTATTTAAAAATACCAAAAACACCTTGAAAATTTTCCAAAAATCACAAAAACAGTAAAAAACCCTAAAAAGACTAAAAACAATTTGTTTCTGAATTTTTGGTAATTTTTACTTAGTTTTATAAATATTCTATCTTGTCTTTTATTCCATTGTCTTTAAATTCCAATATTGAAAAAGAAAAAGAAAAATATAAAATATAAAATTTAAAAAATCAGAAAATTAAAAATCAAAATACAAAACAAAAAAATTTAAAATAAAAAAAATTTAAAAATTAAAAACCCACAAAAATTGTAGTTGCTTGCTTGCTTAGTGTAGACACTTTACACACACACATACTTGTGCTTACACATTTGTCTGAACTACCCTGCTTGCTCCCTGTGTTCGAACTCTCTGCATACTTGTCACTATACACCATTTGTGCAGAGTTAAAAATAAATTTGACTCCACACTTGTTTTTCATTGTTTGATACTTGATTGTGGGTTCATTGTTGATTAAATACACTTTATTGTGGGTCGCCGCATCGACATCGGTTGTCTCCGCCTTGTGTGAGACATACTCTTTAGACCTACGATAATCCGTGTTTATCAAATGGCGCCGTTGCCGGGGAGCAACAACGAGTAGTTCACATTTTGTTTGATTGTGTTGATTGTCTACCATAGCCTTACTTTCTGTCTCTTGCAGTTTTGATATATCTTGTTGAGCTATCTGACCATCTCTTTTCTTGTCTTCTTGCGAGGGACTGCGGAGCAAGGCGGATTGCTTAGGTGATCCGGAGCATCCTTGGGAAGCGGAGCCGGCCTTCTTGGGCCAAGCCGGCAGGAGAGAGCAGGAGGAGTGAGAGAGAGTGATTGGTTTAGCTTGCATTTTATTTCTGTGAGAGAGTGACTTTTATCATTTGTAATAATACAGGTACTTGGACACTACCGGGCCTAACTTCCAAGTGTTTGTTCACTTGGGGGCTCACCGCGGTTTTGTGTTTTTCGTGGTTTTCTCGCCTTCATTTCTATTTGTTTCACGAGGATTTAGCCCCTAGACATAGGAATTTTTGTTGACTGTGATGAACTAAGAAGCTAAGGCCCAATCCCTAATATCTTGCCTGCACCTATAGAACGTAATTGGACTTGGCTAAAATTCACTTGAAAAAGCTATTTGACTTGGACTAGAGGCCACGTGCCGCGAGCCCACCCTGTTAAGCGCTACTCCTGAACTCGATGTGTCGAGAAGAGGAGGGGTGAGCCAAGACCGGACTCCGGACTCTTTTCTTTGTCATAGCTACTTGTTCTTCACGTTAATAGAAGTTGCTCATCTTAGGACGATTTCCTCGTGCATGCACATAGGTAGTTTAAATTATTGTCTTTAAATTATGCGCGGATCACTTTGCATGTAGAGTGCTGGCGACAAGGTACGCATTTCTATCCCTGCATGCATCATAGATTTTGACCGCGCATCGGCTTTTCCGCTTTCCTCCACCAGTTTTATTGAATTTTAATAACAAGGAAATTGGAAAATTCGTTAGGCGATGTTTGCTCAGAAAAACACCTAAAAAAGTGAAAACAATAAAAATTGGGACTGCTAATGCAAACTCGACCTTAAAACTCATCCCACCAAAAATTTTGTTTTGGGAGAGTAATCCCCTCCTTGTTTGATTTATCTGCTGCGAGAGAGTGCCTCGACACTAGGATAGAGCCACATCTGAAATTTTGGTTGACTACTGGTCGTGGTTAGTCGTTCTCCAGTGAGGATCGCTCCGGTAACCGGTAAAGCGGACCGCGATATCCTTAACAGATTGAATTAGCGGGAGCAACCGGGTTACGGTCCGCAATTCATACTGGGACAGTCGGCTAGGAAAGTAGGATACCTAACAGCTCGCTCTAACGCTCTGATAGATTGACTGATCACCTAATAAAAATTGACAAGATAACAGACCGAACTCTCACGGTCATCAGCTCAAGTGTTGAGTAGGTGAAGCTGGGGTTTTGATTTATCATCCTGTTTGCATTCCAGATCTCATCCGCTTTTCTCTAAATCAAGATGATGGGACGGAGATCTCTTAGGCCGACTTTGTCGGCACCGCTATCCCGCACTCCTCCCTATTCATCTAGGAATACCTCGGAGAGTCCGCTCTCCGAGCCTGAGTTTACATCCACCCTGTTCCCCCTCGACCACCCTTCTCATTCTTCTTCCATCAGTCCAAGAGTGTCTGAATACAGTGCATCACAGTGTTCCGCTCATTCGACAGCACCTGAGATGGCCTCTTTTGCTTTTTCAGAAAATCCAGCCATGGCAGACAGAGGCGAGCATGAAGATGATCATGAGCACCCTCCGTTCCTATTTGATCAAGCAGCCATCAATAATTCCTTGTTAGCATCCCTGGAGACTATGCAGAGACAGATCCGTGACCAGGGTACATTCATGGGTGATCTCATGAGGGAGATAGCTCAGATGAGAGAGAACCGAGCTGACGGAGAAGGTGGAGGAGGAGGAGGACCAGACGCAGGAGGAGGCGATCCAGACGGCGAGAGACCGCCACAGACTATCATGAGGGAATTGCACAACCCAGCTGCATCCCTCACTCACCGATGGATTCGACTCCCGCCCATCCACGGAGATTTCGAGCTTCGGCCCCACACGATCCAGCTGCTACCCAAGTTCCATGGGTTGCCGACCGAAGAGCCGCACCTCCACCTCCAAGAATTTGAGATGATATGCAGCACCATCCATGATCGGTTGATAACCGAGGACACAATCAAGATGATCGCCTTTCCATTCTCTTTGGTTGACAGAGCCGCCTATTGGCTCAAACATCTTGGGCGTTTCGTCGACACATGGGCAGATCTCCGGACCGCATTCCTGAAGAAGTACTATCCTCTCGGCCGGACCAACGCAGCTAGAGAAATGATCAGCAACTTCGTCATGATCCCAAACGAACAATTCCACGAAGCCTGGGATCGATTCAGAGAGCTCATTGACCGGTGTCCACATCACGACATCTCCAAGCCCAACCTGGTGCAGAGTTTCTTCTGCGGGCTGACACCGGAGCTGCAGGGGCTTGTCAACGCCTCTTGTGGTGGATCCTATTTTTCTAAGGGTGAAGATGATGTCTGGGCCATCTACGAGGGCATGGCAGAAAATTCTACGGTGATGACTCAGGCCCGTGTCTACTCCCAACAAAAGCCACCGCAAGGATGCGGAACATTTCAGAGGATCGCTCGCATCGATGCCGGTCCCAACACAGTGTCGGTAGCCGCAGCCCAAGCCGAATCAACCGCAGCCGACATGGGCATCATTAGTGAGAAGCTGGACCGCATGGAGATCCTCGAGAAAAAACAGAATCAAGGCATGGCCCAGATGGACCAAATTGCCAAAGTTATGAGTGACCTAAAAACCCAAATGCTATGCATTCAGGAGGCCCAATCTCATGCCCAACAGCCTCCTAGGTCACAAGTTGCCTCTAGCAGCAGCAACCCCAACCAGGGCTCTATCTCGTACCGTCAGGTGAATCACATCCAGGCAGAGCCGGTTCCGTTGTTGCAGTACCACCCAGAGCAACCGCCATCTTCTGACACGCAGATGGTGGTTTATCAGCCAGAGCAGCCACTGGCAGTTCTTCCTCCACCCTCCTTCGGGCAGGACCCATTGATGGAAGTCAATGGGATTTGGTACGACCGGTACCCTCAGCCCGCAATTCGTAGGGATCACCCCGGATTCCGTTGGGGCAATGGTGGATCATCATCCCAACAGCACCCTCCTGCTCAAGGACAACAGAACAGCCAGCCACAACAGCACAACCAGCAACCCCAGTATGCCCAGACATCTCAGTATCAGAGTGGTCCTCGTCCCTCCTATTAGGGACAGCAGTGGAGGCAGCGACAACAGCCTCAGCAGTCTTATCACCAGCCTTCCCCCCAGTATCAGCAGCAACCCCATTTACAGCAGGGACAGACATCCGGTTCTCAGGGTCCAACCTTTGAGAACCCAACACTCGATGATCTTGCCCGCTTGCTATCTGAACAACGAGCATCTTTCAGGCAAGAAATGGATGAATTCCGGCAGGAAATGAGGGAGATCATGAAAGGCAAGGCCGCCATACCCGCTCAGATTGAACCTAACCCTAACAATCTGAAAAGGAAGTCTGAGCAGGTAGAGTTTACAGAGGATACCTCTCCTAGTGATCATGTGAGTGACATATCTTATTCCTATCATGATGCTGATTTTGTTACTACTAGGAGCGGTAGGATGCCAGCCGGCGACGCCTCTTCTGAGCGACACCCAGAGGCAGGATCAGGAGCGCCAGAGGAGCAGAGGAGCGGTGCTGATGCCGCTCATGATGATGTTGACGGTGGTGCTGATGCCACCCATGATGAAGTCCAGGACGACGGTGCTGATACCGTCGTGATACCAGTCGCAAACGATGGTGCTGATGCCACCATTTTGGATAGCGAGCCAGAGCGCGGTGCTGATGCCGCAGATGCAGGTGCCGGTGGTGGTACTGAGGCCACCACCTCTACTTTTGTTGAGCCTCCCACTGTGATGTTACCACATTTTGTATCTATGGACTGTGGTAACAAAAAGAACAAAAATATGAATAAAGGAAAGGTTCCTGTTCAAATTGCAGATCCATATGTGTTGCAGGATGATATTTGTGTGGATTCTCCACCTTCACAGGCATAGGGACCGTTTCCTAGTCCTCCATCTGAGGAGGCCCCCACCATCCCCTTCCCTGAGGCACTCCGCCGGGCGAAGGGGAATAAAAAAGAAAATCCTAAAAAGAACCAGGAGGTAGAGTTCGGCAATCAGATGATTGACAGATTTCACATTCAGCTAACTCTACGAGAAGCGTTTGAGCATATCCCTTTCTTCAAAAAGAATTTGAAAGAGACAACCACTGTCAGAAGAAAGCGGAGGCACAGAGACCAAATCCATATGCTCACTCATGATACTTGCTGCACCATTCAGAACAAGCTGCCAGCCAAGCGACCAGACGCAGGAGCTCCCTATGTCAGATGCGAGATTCAAGAGCAGCAATTTGATCGTACTCTATTAGACAGCGGCTCCTCAATTAACCTCCTTCCGGCAACCTTACTCAAGCAGTTCGAGTTTGGCCCTCTTCTTCGAAGCAGAACGGTCCTTCAGTTTGCTGATAGGTCGATAAAGAGGCCAAAGGGGTTATTGAAAGACGTGGTCGTTACCATTCAGGGCTTGAAATTCCCTGTGGACTTCGTTGTGTTGGACATGGAGATCCCTGAGTCGGTAACTGATGCCCCCATCATATTAGGACGCCCATTCTTGGCCACAGCCAAGGCGGTGACCGACCATGATTGTGGGAAGGTATGCTTTCGCGTAGAGGGCGAGACCATACAAATAGAGACGATCGAGGAAACCAGAGCCAGAGAGTTAGAATGCTCCGAGCAATCTAGTGAAGCCGCGCAGATGACAGAGGAAGAGCTAGACGTCCACCAGGTTCGTGATTTCGAGATGACTGACGATGAATCTAACTGGAAAGACCCTGTGGCACCGACTCTCGCCTTGCCTACCGATTCATTGTATCGCAAGCTCATGGCAATCGAGAGCCGGGAGAGCACATTCCTGGATACGGATACACCTGAGGCTGACAATGTGGTGACGAGTGGTGCCGATGATTTCAATTCTTGTTCTTCTGCTTCTGATCCCTCGTATTCAGATATTGAATGGGCCTATTTCGATGATCCGTTGTCTTGTCTGATTCATTCTGAGCCAACAAGCGTGACAGAGTGCGAGCCCGTACAGTTTATTGATAATTCAGTCAGCCGCCTTTCGTCATAAATTCATGCAGAGCGAGAGTTCTCTCATGCAGACCTGGTAGCATTCACCCAGACATATCAGAAGCCAGATCTGCCGCCTCCCAGTTGTCCTGAACGGAAACCTCTACCGCAATCAATGAAGTATAGATTCCTTGCAGGTGAGCCAGATATGCACCCAGTCATTATCTCAGCAGATTTGACTGGAGAACAAGAATCTCGTCTGATGGAGGTTCTTGAAAGAAACCGTAAGGCAATCGGTTGGAATATAGCTGATCTCAAGGGGCTGAGCCCGAAGCTGTGCTCCCACCACATCTATCTCGAGGATGACGCTAAGCCATCGCGTGAGTTCCAGCGACGGCTGAACCCGAATCTTCGAGAGGTCGTCATGAAAGAAATTTCGAAGTGGTGGAGCGCTGATTTCATCTATCCCATCTCCGACTCTAAATGGGTAAGTCCGTTACATGTGGTACCCAAGAAGACGGGTGTCACTACAGTGGTCAATGAGTCTGGAGAGGAGATCGCTACCAGAGTACCAACTTCTTGGAGGGTCTGTGTGGACTACAGACGATTGAATGAGGCCACTAAGAAGGATCACTTCCCGCTGCCCTTTCTTGATCAGATTATCGAGCGGCTAGCCGGGAAGAGCCATTATTGTTTTCTTGATGGGTACTGGATATAATCAAGTGGCCATTGCGCCCGAAGACCAGGAGAAAACGACATTCACCTGTCCGTTTGGGACATATGCTTTCAGACGGATGCCCTTCGGTCTATGTAACGCTCCGGCGACATTCCAAAGGTGCATGTTGTCCATCTTCTCGGACATGGTGGGTGACTGTTTAGAGGTCTTCATGGATGACTTCTCGGTCTATTGCGACGGGTTTGATGCTTGTCTTGACTGCCTAGATCGTGTGCTGAAGCGCTGCATAGAGGTCAATCTTGTCTTATCCTGGGAGAAGAGTCATTTCATGATGACTCAAGGGACGGTCCTTGGGCACATCGTCTCCAACAGGGGCATGGAGGTCGATCCTGCCAAGGTAGATATCATCAGAAAACTCAATCCGCCGTCCAATCTTCGTCAGTTACGGTCTTTTCTGGGGCATGTCGGTTTCTACCGACGGTTCATTCAGGACTTCAGTCGAATTGCCCGACCGCTCACTGACTTGCTGACCAAAGACACCGAGTTTATTGTTAATGATAAGTGTCTTGAATCATTTGAAACTCTCAAGAGTATGGTTGTCTCAGCTCCTGTCCTTCAGCCACCCGATTGGTCTCTCCCATTCGAGATCATGACGGATGCTTCGGATTTTGCCGTTGGGGCTGTGCTTGGACAGAGGAGGGATGGATTACCGTTTGCCATTCACTACGCCAGCCGGACCTTAGATGCCGCTCAAAGGAATTACACTGTGACTGAGAAAGAAATGCTGGCCATAGTCTTTGCTTTGGATAAGTACAGATCTTATATTCTCGGATCTAGAGTGACCATTTACACCGACCATACCGCCATCAGGTACTTAATGGCTAAGAAGGATGCCAAAGCACGTCTGACCAGATGGATCCTTCTACTCCAGGAATTTGATATTGAGATTAAGGATAAGCCTGGAGTCAAGAATGTGGTGGCGGATCATCGCTCCAGATTGGAGAATCTTGAGGAATCTGAGCCCAGCGCACCTATCACAGAGACGTTTCCAGATGAGGCGATCTTAGCTGTCACCTCACTCCCGTGGTATGCCGACTTTGTAAACTATCTTGTTGCCAAGACAGTCCCTCAGGATTGGCCCAGGCAGAAACTTGAGACCTTCCTAGCTAAGGATAAGTTTTACCATTGGGAGGATCCCGTCCTTTATCATGAAGGAGGGGATAGTATCTGGAGGAGGTGCATTCCTCAAGAAGAGCAGCATAGCGTCCTCACATACTGCCACAAGCTTGAGGCAGGAGGACATCATTCTGGAAAAAGAACAGCACAAAAGGTGCTTCAATCTGGCCTATGGTGGCCTACTCTCTTCAAGGATTCTGATGAGTTCGTGAAGGGATGTACTGACTGTCAGAAAATGGGAACCTGCGGACAGAGAGACATGATGCCCATGCAACCCATTCACTTCTGTGAGGTTTTTGATGCATGGGGGATTGATTTCATGGGCCCATTTCCTAAGAGTCAGGGATTCGAGCATATTTTGCTCGCTGTGGATTATGTCAGTCGATGGGTTGAGACCATTCCCGCCCGAGCCGCAGATGCGAAAACCGTGTGCAAATTCTTGAGGAAAAATATCATTTCACGGTTCGGGGTACCTAGAGTTTTGATTTCTGACGGGGGGTCTCATTTCATCAATGACAAGGTTAGGGCCCTTGCTGACGAGTTCGGCATTGACCATCGGGTTGCCACTCCGTATCACCCTCAGACTAATGGTCTTGCTGAAGTATCGAATCGGGAGATAAAGACTATCTTGCAGAAAGTTGTCCGCCCAGACCGAAAGGATTGGTCACAGCTTTTGGACTCGGTCTTGTGGGCCTATCGGACCTCTTTCAAAAATCCATTAGGGACATCTCCCTTTCGTCTCGTCTATGGCAAGCCGTGCCATTTGCCAGTGGAAATCAAGCACAAATCTTTTTGGACAGTAACTGAGTTACTTTTGGATCCCGAGAGTATAGGAGACCAAAGAAGAGCAGAATTGGCAGCCCTGGAGGAATTGAGAGATACAGCCTTTTCCAACAGCCTACAGTACAAAGAAAAAGTGAAGACATGGCACGATTCGCATATCAGCCATAAACAGTTTGAGCCAGATCAGAGAGTATGGTTGTTTGATTCCAGGCTGAAATTATTCCCAGGGAAATTGCAGAGCAAGTGGAAAGGTCCGTATGTGGTTAGGAAGGTACATGACAATGGCAGCATTGATATATCCGAACCGTCATCTTCGTCCACCTTCCGCGTCAATGGTCAACGCCTGAAGCTATATCGAGATCATGACCCACCGACCATGGACGTTGCCCCCATTCTTCTGGTATGAGATGTGTCCTTTGACTCTCATCAGCATCTGCATCTCATACATGGTGATCACGCCCATCTGCCGCTGTACAGATCCATTTGTTCATATCACTTTCATCTGTTGAGTCATCTTCTTCTTTTCTTCTTTTCTTCTTTTCCCTTCTCTATCTTCTTCATCTATCAAAAAGGTGCCACCCTTGTAGACAGTCTTCCATACTTAGGACGTACTTTGTCCTAAGTATAGGGGGTGTGCACCCCGAGTATTTCCATTCTTTGATCCTCTCAATTGTCTCCTTTTCTTGTCTATACTTAGGGATATCTTACCCTAAGTATAGGGGGAGACAATCTGAGTACGATCTGTTCCTTCCCACCCTTGACCCTCCCTGCTTTGTGTACAGTCTGCTATACTTAGGATTCTTTGATCCTAAGTATAGGGGGGACGGTCAACTTCTCATTCATTGATTCATTCATTCTTTAGACTTGCCTATACGTAGTACGAGTTATGTCTTCTCTTTTCTCACCGATCTATGAGGACATAGCTCAAGCTAAGTATAGGGGGGTCGTATATACTACGTATATACGTTAGCCATAACTCGTACTTTCGTAATAAATATGGCTAATAATTCTTTAAAATTCATTAAAAATCCTTAATAAAAGGATGTGGTTATTCCTCAAATTCTTTTGTATTTACTGATTAAGAAATCAGGTGAAAATGTTTTTTGCAGAATGTTTGAAAAATAGTTTGAAAATCTTTGTGAACATCTATTGAAAACTATTTTGAAAATATTTTGTTACATGTTTTCAACCTGTATAAAAAGTGTGGTTTGTAAAATTTATTTTCTCTGTGTGAAATAAAAGATTTGAAAAATGATTTGCAAATGGTTTGAAAAATGGTTGCAAAAATATTTGAAAAACTTTTATATATACTGTTTTGAAAGCCTTTGCAAAATGATTTTCAAATGTGTGTACATGTTTGTAAAAATGTTTGTAAAAACTATTTTGGACTATAGTTTTCAAAAATTGTGTGAAAAGCTTGTGTCAAATAAGTTTAAGGAATACTAACATCACACCAAAATCCACTACCTATATATATGTATAAAATTGACCACTTACCCTTGTAAATTCTTAAAATCCACTTCTTGTATATATAAGAAGCACGCCCGTGTACATATTTTAACCTATTTTTCAGCCAAAATCTTTTTGTTTTCAAAAATCCCAAAAACATTTGCAAAAACTAAAATCCAAAAACATTTGAAAGATCTTTTTGAAAAATACAAAAAAAAATTAATATTGCATCTGCATGCGCATGCATCATCTTTTCAAAAATCCATAAAAAGTTCAAAATCTTGAAAATTGTATCACAAAAATATTTCTCGCATTGCATGACATGAGCATTTTTCGGATTGAGTTTGATAGTTGAACAAGTCTAAGTAAAATCCGGAGATTGGAGCTTGATTGGACCTTAAAATATACCTAATAACAGGAACCTTATAGGAACTGGGTTTGAGGTACTTCAGGTCTAGTTGACTTAATTCTTTGAGGATCACGGGACTTGGTTCAATGGATTCTTGACTGCCTAAGTAGAGTATTTCGGAGCACACGCACGACTCTTGTTGATAATGACCTAACTTGGACACCTGCACCTTTCACATAGCTCTCCACGGATGAGGTGGTGAGGAGGCAGTTTCCTTTGGCTTGGGGTAGCATATGAGGGTAGTACTTCTAGGCGGAACCTCTCTTCTTCTTATAGTGAAGGAAGTGCACCTCAACTTGGTCTAGTGGTGATGAAGGCTAAAGACAGAAGCCGTGGGTTGTAATAAAGCTTCAAAAGAGGGATAGTCTACTGGCTCAAGAGGAAAATTTCTTGTATATATGCTGCACCATGTAGATATGTTGTACAGATGCAATTGAAAAAAAAAAGAAAAAAAAACTCCAAAAAAGTGGTGGGTCGGATTGAAAATTTAATAACCCCACCGGAGTGTATATAGTCCAATAAAGCAAAAGCTTATGGTATCCACGTTACATCTCATGAAGCTTGCAGCGGGAGACTTGGCTACACTGGCTGAGCTTCCAAAAGTCTATACTTCTTCCCCCTCTTCTTGAGCCGGTTGCACTTGAACTTAGAAGGGAATACCCCGCTTCTCGAGGAAAGAGTTGCTAGACCAAGGCATTAGAGTTACCAGGTTGGGGGAGGTTGTTTCTTTGTCACTTCTGAGGTGGGGAGCTACATATCACTTACACTGTACGAGTCAGATTCATAGTCATAAGAGTTTGCGTATGAGTTGAAGTATTTCTGACCTGGCTATTGAGGAGACTTGGACAGAGTTTTGGGATTCTCAAGGACTGTTGGATTTCAAACTTGGTTCTCATTAAGGTTCCGACCGCACTAAAATTCCAAAGGTCCGACTTAAGCTCCAAACTTTGATTTTGTGAAAACAAGTTTGATAATTAAACTTTATCCAATTTTCTTCTTTTTCTTTTCTTTCTTTTCTTTTTGCACTTATTGCATAAGTGTTTGCTAGGGACTAGCAAAGGTAAAGTATAGGGGGATGATGAATCCACATTTCATCATCTTTATTCTATCATTTTGGCACCAAAAACCCTAGCAAATGCCTGTAAATAGCATTAAAATCATCATCTTAGCATTCATGCATGTGCATCTAAATAGTGTATAAATTACTGTAATTAAGGCCAAAATTATAGAATAAATAAAGAAAAGAAAAAGAATAAAATATTGTAAATATTTTATGACCCGATACCCCGAGACCTAGGCATCTTGATGAATAGGTCGACAAGGAATAAAGTAGGGGGAGATAAGGTCAGAAATACAGATAATACACCTATACATTTTATTCATTCTTTATTCATTTTGGGACCTATTTTTGGTTCCACTTTTTATACATCAAATAAAGAAACTTTGTACATGAAAGTTGTAGATAATTCAATAAAGAAAAATACAAAATTGATTTCACTGAAAAATAATGTACAGATAAAAAGGTACGGTCTGAATAAAAATCCAGAAGCCCAACTTCCCAGACCCGTATCTCACAAATAAAAACTCCAAATGCAGCATACTCACCTTTAATTGTATATAGAAGAAAATAAGCTAATTAATGGTGGTGGTTTCGCATTTGGCAGAGCTACGGTTTGAAAGTTAACTTTTGGACCCTCATTGTACATTGTACAGATTAAAATATTCAATTTATTATTTATTTATTATTTTTATAATTTTATAATGTTGTAAATATTACTTATAATGATTGTGAATATTAAAATCAGAATAAAAACATCATTAAAACTCAAAATAAAATACTTGTATACCCAGGTAAAATACCTACACATATACCTATACAATATATTACTTTATTTTATTAATTATACAAGGAACATCAATAAAATAAAATAAAAATATAATTATGTGTATAAAAGTGTTTTATAATTATATAAATTAATAAACATAATTAATCAAATTAAAATTTACAAAATAAAAATAAAATACTTAAATATATAGATATATATACTATAAAGGGCATAAATGCAAACTTGTAAAAATACGTCTCATAAAAATAAATAAAAATCACAAAAAAATTCTTCATAAAATAATAAACATTTTTTATTTTATAACCTAACATCAATAAATTCATTTACTATTTTATTTTGATTTTTCAAATAATTTCTACTCTGAGTTTCCTGGTTGGTCCACGTGGACCAACCAGGCGCGGTCTAGAGTTGACCCCGGTCAACTCCTCGACCAAAGTCTGCCACCTCTGACGCCCGCGATTTTGCCCCATTTTCAAGAAATTCTCGCGCTCGATCCGCTTGTCCTCGCGCCTTGATTCCTTCTCAGAAGTTCATCCCTGATATCCACTCTCCCACGCCATATCTTCGGATCCAGCCATATCTTCATGATGCGCGCGTGGAGCTCGCTTGAAGAAGACGCCATCGCCTCCTACTAAAACCACCCGTCGCCTTCGAGCCCAAGTTTGAACCCTCCTTAGCCTTTAATCCTCCTCCCTGTAGCGCTTTTTGTGTAGCCGGAGGTGACAGCTCCGCATCCACACCTTCAGGCGAGTCGAGGAGGCTCTGTAGCGGCTCCGCCACCTCCGCCGACCACCGGCGTCGAGGTTCCACCACCTCAGGTCCTCAGCCTTCAAGGTTTGCCCTTTTCCCTTTTCTTTTCGTTTCATTTCATTTCCCTTAGCTTCCGTATCGAAAACCCCAAAAAAATCCGAGTTTCGTGGTTTGATTCGCTCCCCATCGTTCATCGCCGGAGTGCACCTCCGGCTGTCGTTCCTTCGCCTTCCACCGATCACCTCCGACCGTCCCTACGCCTCCGCGAGACCCAGGCAATTTGCCCTGGGCCTTCTCACAACTTTTTGCAGGTCAAAGACCCTTGAAAGCACCTGGAGGGCCATTTTGATTCCTCGCCGGAGATATCTGGAGCGCAAAGCTCCGCCGCCTTCGCGCCAGTACCTCGACGCTCCTCCGGCGAATCCGAGCCATCCAGTCCATAGAAGGACCTTCCAGGAGCCTGCAGCTCCATTTTGGAGCCCATCCACCGTCTGAGGAGCGAGATCGGAGTCGGGGAAGTTCGCCTCCGCCGGCCTTCTTCCCCGTTCTTCCTCCTCGCTTCTCCACCGTCCGATTGAGCCGCAGCTCCAGTTCGCGTGACGACCGTCCGATCTTCCAAGCCCGTCCACCGTCAGATCTCTGTCTGAGATCTAATCTCAGACGTCAACGCCAACCGTCATCGGCCGCTCTCGTGCTGCCACGTGGATAAGTGGCCCGCTTCCCGCCGTTGGATGCGCGCCACGCGTCACCTGCAGAGCGCCTGAGCGAGGGTATTTTGCACCCCCACCCTCGCAACTTTTGTATTGACTTTTTAGTCTTTAAACTTTTATTTGTAGTTTAAATATTTTGTAATATTTGCAAAGAGGCCCCCCCAGACTTTCGATATTTGCTTCCAGGTCCTCGCCACGTCACCTCACGTGACCAGTTCACGTGAGGGGGTGGGCATTTTGCAAGGACCCCCTCGGGCTTTTGTGTATTTCGTTTCAGTACAAAAACTTTCGTATGAAGTGTACTATTTTTGGATATTTTGCACGTCGACCCCTCAAGTTTTGAGATCGTACATTCCAGTCCTTCCCAGGTGCGTGCAAGTCACGCGCCCTGGTGGGTCAATTGTTTGCGTGCCCCTGGATGTTTGATATATTGCATATATGCCCCTGCCAGGACTGTTTAATGTTTGGATGACTGTTCTAATTAGTTGACCCATCATTTTAAGTCCAAAAATTTCACAAAAATAAACTTAAGCTCCTGGACATGTGTGTTTTGACGCCAACCTTTTAGTTTTTGATTTTACTTGAGTTTCATATTTATTAAAAATCAAAAACTTTCTATTTGTGCACTGTCTAGTTTAGAAAATACCAAAAAAATATTAAAACTCCTCCAAAAATTCCAAAAAAATCACCTAGTGTCTATTTTATCCTATTTTAGTGTCAGTCCAAAAAAATCATTAAAAATTTCAAAAGAAAAACACTAAAAATTTAAAAACACTCAAAAACTTCAAAAAAATATATAAAATAGTAGAAAACTCCAAAAATCAAAAACTCAGTTTCTGTTTGTTCCTTATTTTGTCCTTTTTATTTGAAAAATAGTGTGAAAATTTTGAGCTACTGGTTGCTATTTTTAAATCTCATTTTATTCACAGCCAGCCTTATTTGCACTGTTTTGCTTTATTTCAGTATTTAAAAATACCAAAAACACCTTGAAAATTTTCCAAAAATCACAAAAACAGTAAAAAACCCTAAAAAGACTAAAAACAATTTGTTTCTGAATTTTTGGTAATTTTTACTTAGTTTTATAAATATTCTATCTTGTCTTTTATTCCATTGTCTTTAAATTCCAATATTGAAAAAGAAAAAGAAAAATATAAAATATAAAATTAAAAAAATCAGAAAATTAAAAATCAAAATACAAAACAAAAAAATTTAAAATAAAAAAAAATTTAAAAATTAAAAACCCACAAAAATTGTAGTTGCTTGCTTGCTTAGTGTAGACACTTTACACACACACATACTTGTGCTTACACATTTGCCTGAACTACCCTGCTTGCTCCCTGTGTTCGAACTCTCTGCATACTTGTCACTATACACCATTTGTGCAGAGTTAAAAATAAATTTGACTCCACACTTGTTTTTCATTGTTTGATACTTGATTGTGGGTTCATTGTTGATTAAATACACTTTATTGTGGGTCGCCGCATCGACATCGGTTGTCTCCGCCTTGTGTGAGACATACTCTTTAGACCTACGATAATCCGTGTTTATCAATTACCCAGGCCGCACGTGCTCCTCACGTGGGGCGGCCTAGGCTCTGGCGGCTTCGGCGGCTTGGGTCTTGGCTCGGGGGCTTCTGGAGGTTCGGCTGAGGCTCGGTGAAGCTTCGGGTGGTCCGAGCCTAGAGGTCAGGGAAGAGGCTCGGACCCGTCTACGTGGCGTGCTCTGGGAGGTTGGGTATGGAGTGATCCAACGGCTGCTGCTGATGAAGACGTGGCTGAATGCTGACTGATGGATCACGATTGATCCTACAGCTCTAGGGCGACTCCAGATGGGGGACGACGTGGCGTGTTGAGCACCGTTAGATCTGGAAGGATCCAACGACTATGTGACGTGGGCGACGTGGCATACTCCTGAGCGTGGGATCAAGAATGATCCTACGGTTGTCTGCTGCTCCGTATGACGGGTGACGTAGACGGCTAGGGACCGTTTGATCAAGATGATCGAATGATGGATGTAGCGTCGTCTTCAACGATCCTCCGCCTCCTGCGGAGGAGTTGGCTGGTCTCCGACGAAGTGGGCTTGGCTCCGCCCGATCCTCCTAGTATTGATGATGCTCTCCGGAAGCTCGGAGATAGTTTGGGAGAGGCGCGGCGATGCGGTGAAGCTTCAGGTGACTTCAGGCGTGGAGGAGACGGGCTGGAGCACTGTGGCGGCGAAGCTCAAAAAGAGCTCCGACGAGGTTCCGGCCGATGAATGAACGAGTACCTGCAGATGTTAGGTCTATGGCCGAAGCTCGAGTGCGTTCGTGGAGATGTGGGATGCGATGGCGAGGCCTAATCGAAGTGAAAGGATGCTCGACGATGGTGCTCCGCCCAAGTGGCGGAGCTGGAGCTGATGGAAGATGAAGTGAGGTGTCGGAGGGCGTGAAGTGTACCGCAAAGGTCAGAGCTCCGTCGCGGAGCTCGGCGAGGTGGAAGAGGGGCGAGAAGATCACGGGAGAGGTGGAATTAAATCGGAGAAAGTCAAAGAAAAATCAAACGAAGATCAGAGGAAGATGGAGGGAGTTACCTGGGATTTGGAGCTCGAAGTCGAGTTCCAGGTCGTCGCTCGAAGGGGCGGTAAGGCCCTGAGCTCAAGCAGCTACGCGGAGGGCGACTGCGACACGACGGTGGCACCGCGGATTTCGCCGGAGAAGAAGGTCCGTCTTCGCTCAAGGATTCACTCAATTCCTGTCACAAATCGAAGGCTCCGAGCTCTTGGTTCTTCCCTGGAATGGCGGATCGGGCTGAAGTTGGCCGGAGCTCGAGTATTTAAAGGGTGAAAGTGTCGGATTGGCTGAGATCAAGGTGAAGTTCATGGGCGTCATGGGGCGACTCTGGTGGAAGTCGTGGGGAGTGAGGTGGCTGGCGAGGGTGAGGGGAGAGAGGTGATGAACGCGGAGGCGATAGTGGTCGGAGAGGGTGGCTGGAGTGCGGCCAAGAATAGGAAGGGGCAAGCCCCTCGCGCACGTCTGAGATCGTGGGAGAGAGGGTGCTGGAAGTGGAAGACGAAGCCCTGGTCGTTCGATCTTGTGATCCAACGACCCAGATTAAAGCGATAAGGAGCGGGCAGGATCTGATCGGAGGCGAGGCGATCTGAGGCCGTGATGGCGCCACGTGGTGCGGTAGGGCGAAGCGCGAGCGAGCGGCTGAGATCAAGTCAAGGCGACGCGATCTAAGGGTTAGGAGGCCAACACGTGGTGCGATGGGGGCGAAGCGCCAGCGGGCGGCCAAGATGAGATTAGGGCTTAGATCGAATGGTTGGAATTAAAGCGCTAGTGGACGGTGCAGATCGAAGGGCTGAAGGAGTGATCTGATGGCGCATAATGCGCCACTTGGCGTGCGGTGGGAGAGGCGCTAATGGATGGCCCAGATCTGAAGCGGGATCGGATCAAACGGTGGTGGATAAAGGTGTACGTGGAGTGCAACTGGCTGTTGGATCAAGAAGTATATCCAACGGCTGAGAGGCGCGACGTCTAGAGCAAGGGGAGCGGGCTGCGTGACGCGACCAGAGGGCGCCACGTGGCCAGCTGTGATTGGCTAAGAAATGAAATGGATGTAGAGAGAGAAGGAAGCCGAATTTGGAAAAACTCAAAACATGAAAGTTGTAGATCTTGATGAGATCTACAAGTTCCATGTAGACCAAAGATGGAGATGAGGTCAAATATGATACAGAAATACAAAGATACAAATATACATATATGTAGTATACAAAGAGGCCCAAAAACCCAACTTTTCGTATGAGTTCCAAATTGGATGAAATTAGTCTCATTTTAAAGGTCTTTTAATGTGTATTATTCTGAAGGTGAGTAGACCTATTTTGGAGGTTGCATGAGGGAATTATGGGCATTTTATGGTCAGGGGTTTTAGGGTTTTATTGGTGCTTTTACAAAGGGGATTCCTGGCTTTCTTCCTTATATTATTTAACTAAGGTGTACATAGTATAAGGGAGAGCTTATTTTGATGAATGGATATTTTACAAGTGATTTTGGCTTCTTATTTAATGCAAATGGAGTGCTAAAATGCATGTATTATGAATGTTATTTATGCATTATAAAGGGAAATATGCCTCTATTTACTCGGGAACAAGGCTCTATTTTTAACTTTTAGAGTGATGAATCACAGAATCATCAATAATATAGATAATATAGGTAATAAATATATAAAAGCAAAAACAAAAAACTAGAAAATGCCCTAAGATATAGTCCTTTATATATTTGAAGGAAACTAATATTTTTTGTAATTCTTTAGTAATTATAATAATAGTAATAATATAAGTATACAAATATATAATCAAATGTATCTTTTTGGATATATAAAATAGTTATAAATACCTCAAAAAAAAGAAGATAGTTTTTTGGTTTTTTATATTTTTCTCTATTTTTGGTATTTTTCTCAGTTTTTTTGCATTTTTTGTATTTTTATTCTGATGAAAATGTCAAAAGAAGTGAGGAATAAAATACAACCGACTAGTTTTGGATTTTAAAAATAGGTAAAAAGTCAAAAAGTTCCAAAACTAATTTTTTATTTATAGGGAATATAATAGAGAAGATACATAAATATAAAACACAAATTTTGGAGTTTGAATATATTTTAATAAATTTTTAGGGTTAGAGAAGATTTTGATTTTTTGGTTTTTCTTTTGTATTTTTAGTGATTTTTGGTATGTAGGTGTAAAATACAATAATAGACAATTACCATTTTTTGGAATTTTTCAAAACCTTTTTTTTATAATTTTTATGGATTTTTTTACTACAAACAAGGATTAAATGCAAGGTTTATGAATTTTCAAAAATAGGAAAATACATTGAAATACCTCGCGATAATTATATGTGAATTAATACATGTCCATGTATTTAAACTATTTTTCCTAGAATTTTTGGAGGCGAGATGGTATTTTTAGTAAACAAAATAATAGAATAAAAATTAATGTTCAGACATGGAACTAAATGCAATTAAAAATAAATAAGTTTTGTATTTCCAAATCAATTTTAGTATATTGGTAATAATATATTACCTATATACTAAAATTAATATTTTTAGATTTTTTTAATTTTATATTTCTTTTTTTCCTTTTTAATATAGAATATAGTTATGTATAGAGTATATATACAATATAGATATAAATACTAATGAAAATAGTCAGAATACAGGAAATAAAATGTTTTTGAATTTTTAAGTATTTTACTATTTTTTGGTTTTTCAAAAAATTGTGCTAATTTTTGTAGATTTTAAAGTAATAAATAATCTAAATCAGGGTTTAATTGAAATTCGAAATTAAAATGAAAATTAAAAATAGAAAATTTAGTCCAAAATTTTCGAAATCAATTTTTGTATATAGGTAATAATATAATGAAAATTATGAAATAGAAAATAATATTTTTGGAATTTTGAAAATTTTTATGGACTTTTATCAAGATTTTTAGGAATTTTTGATTTTTAGATATTTTCCTTTTCTCTTTTCAGTGACTTTTGGTCTGGAGGTTAAAAATACTTAATAAACATAATATATTTTTTTCAGGAAGTTTTCAAATTGATTTTATATTTTTTTGTCTTTTTAAGACAAACAAGGACTGATCGAACACTATTTGATTTTTATAAAATAGGAAAAGGGTACAAAATGTAAATATAAATTTATAGTGTGAACAAGCATGCATCCATGTATCTACTCCTATTTTTGGTGAATTTTAGGACACACATATATTTTTAATAAATAAAAAACAAGTCACCGAATTAGTTGGCCTAGTAGGGGTATACTTGAAAATATAATTAAAAGTGTGGGTCAAAGTGTAATTCACCCAAAAGTTATTACTGATATTTAAATTTTTAATATTGAAGGACAATTGCAATAACCTGCGAGGGTATACATGCAATTTTCACAAGATAAAACACATGCACATGACTCTGGTAGGGACTACATTGCAATATATATAAATTTCAAGGAGCTAAGTGCAATTTATCCATAAGTTTTTAAACTTCATAAAATATTCACAGGACTTTAAAGAAATTATAAAAAGTGGAGGGGGTTCACAGAAATATACCTACTTATACGCCTAAGATCCAACCATTCTTGGCTCGCCACGTGTCAGATCTTGCGATTGTAAAGGGCGCGACGGTTCGTTTGATCCGACGGTTGAGATTAGACCTGGCAAAGGCTCTTGATCCAATTGTGATAAAGGGTGTTGGAAGAACACCCAAGAACCCACCGCCGACGAACTTTGATCCATCGTGTCTCCGTGCTCCGAGGATCAATCGTTCCTCCAACAGGCCCGACAGGTAGTTGGGCTTCCTTCGCGTGCGATGATAGGGTCCTAGGGAGGAAAGGAGGCTCGAAATGCTCCAGCAAGGTCAGAGCACCTGAACCAGCTCCAAGTGGTCTTCATGGTGCTAAATGCTTCCTCAGGCATGCAAGTTGACACCAAAACACTCTTGGGTATGAAGGCTATCTCCTCGACCCAGGGTTTGATCGAATTGACAGGGGAAATAGAATGGAGGGGGGAGCTCCAACAGGGGCGGTAGATGGAGCTCTAAGTCCCAGATCCACGATGGATCTGGGTTGTATGGTGTAAGGATTCTGTGGAGAAGATGAGGGAAAGCGAGATGGTATGGAAGTCAAGGCAGATCAACGGTCACATCACTGTGATTTTAACCTGGAGGCTAAACTATAGGAATTGGGGATTTTCGAATCGAGCATTACTCGCTTGATTAAACCTCAAATTAATGATGCAAAACAAATTTTCACTACAAGATTACCTAGATACATAGAGATGAGAGGCTCAACCAGCCTGAGAAGCCAGGAGCAGAACCAGTCAGAGGAGCTCCGGTGATGGTGTGTATACGCCTCCTCCGCTTGCTCTCCTCGCTGTAGACGGCAACGACCGCTTGCCGTCACTAAGGCAAAGCCACCAGGCATGATCTGAGGGGCTAAAGCTCGAAAAAGAGGGATCAAAAAATAAAAAGGGGTGAAGGGGGTATATTTATAGGGGAGGTTTTGGTGATTTTTGAGTGACGATGGCGTGAGAAGGAGCAGAGGTTGGTGAAGATTCAGTGATGGACGAATATGAGGGACTAAAAGGCTACATAGTGGTGGTGGTGGTCTCAAGGGCAATAAATGAAGATGAGGGCATGGAGAAAATGGCGAAGTGTCACCCTTGTGATGGTCTGATTGAAGTCAGAAGGGATGCCGAACAGTTGACCGCGGTCAACAAATGGAGGCTCCTAGTTGGTCCACGTGGACCAACCAGGAAGATCCAAGGTAGAAATGCCTTAGAAAATATATAATAAATAGTAATTAATTTTATTATTTTTAGGTTATAAAATAAACAATGTTTTTAATTTTATGTAGTATTTTATGCATATTTTTATTTATTTTTAGAGGTGTTTAATTACAAGTTACTTTTTAGGGCACATATATATAGGTAAAATTTCTATTTTTTGTATTTTAATTTTAATTTTTATTTCTTATTTTATTCTATTATTTTATATATTTACAAGTTATTTTTATATGATTAAATATATTTTTATTTAAATTTTCTTATGTAATATATGCACTTAATTAAATAGGTATATACAATATATAGGTTAGTTATTGTATATTTATCTATGCATTTTATATACTTATTTTTTAACATTTTCTTTATGGTTTTATTTTAGTTTTAATGTGTAAATATGATGTCAATAATATTTACAAATTTGTAAAAATATAAAATTGTAAAATAATGAAGAATAAATAAAATAATATTTCATTTGGGTATATTGTACAATAAGGGTCCAAAACCTGACTTTCACACCTTAAATCCAAAAAATACGAAACCACCTTTATTAAATAACTTATTAAAATTTATATACATTGTAAGATGATTTTGACATATTTTATATTTTTATTTGTGAGATATGGTTCTATGAAATTTAGGTTTTAGGATTTAATTTTGGACATAAAAAATATATAGTATATTATTTTTAAGGGATATTTGCACCCATAACCTTGAGTAACTTCGTAATTACCCCAGAAACCCTCTATAATCACGAATTATGCCCAGAACCTTGAATAATACTTAACCTTTACATGGTATAACCCTGTGTCAAGTTCCGTCTTAATTCCCCGTTAACTCTAACGGAAAAAATCATATGGTGACCATTTTACCCTTCCAAACACATCATATTTATAAGAAGATGCCATTTTGTAGATCAAACACAATGACCACCCTCCCTGGACAAGACCAGCCCCGTCCCTCCCGTTCACCCCCGGCAAGTTGCCACGTGCTACCTCCCCCCATCGTCCCCTTCCTCCCGCACCTGCAGTCCTCCCCCCGCACCTGCCTTCGCGCCCTGCACCTGTAGCCCTCCCCCTCCCGCTCTGTCGCGCTCCCCCTCCTGCTCCTGCACCGACATCCCTCACCCTCCCGCTCCTGCACCGGCAACCCCCCTCCCGCTCGGACGTGCCTCCGCCCTCCCCCCATGGTTGCGTGCGCCTCCGCCATCCCCCCTCGCTGTGCACGCGTGCTACCTCTGCCCTCCCCCCATCGTCCCCTACCCCGCCTGCCGCACCCCTCCCGTACCTGCCTCCGCGCCCTACACCTGCAACCCTCCCCCCTCCCGCTCGGCCGCGCTCCCCCTCCCGCTCGCCCGCGCTCCCTCCTCCTGCTCCTGCATCGACATCCCTCCCCCTCCCGCTCAGTCGCGCTCCCCCTCCCGTTCCTGCACCGGCATCCCCCCCTCCCGCTCAGCCGTGCCTCCGCCATCACCCCCCCCCCGCCCGCTGCGCACGCGTGCTACCTCTGCCCTCCCCCATCATCCCCTCCTCCCGTACCTGCCTCCGCGCTTTGCACCTGCAGCCGTCCCCCCTCCCGCTTGACCGCGCTTACCCCCCCTCCCGCTCCTGCGCCTGCAGCCCTCCCCCTCCCGCTTGGTCGCGCTCCCCCTCCCGCTCCTGCACCGACAACCCACCCTCCTACTGCTCGCTCGCAAGCATCCCCCAGCCGCTCGCCCGCAAGGGTGGACCCGATTCCATCCCCGTCGTCCTGAATCCTCTCAACCTGCACATTTTTTTCTTTTTAACTTTTGATTAATCCTAGCCGTTAGATGGCACATCGGTTAGATTAACTCACTTATATAGTTGAGTTAACGAACTAAACTAACAGAAGGTTATGGGTGTAAAACGACGTGGTTATTCAGGGTCCTGAGGATAATTCGTGTTTATAGAGGGTTTTTGGGGTAATTACCATATTACTCAGGGTTATGGGTGTAAATATCCCTATTTTTAAATGAAATTAATTTTGTATTTCTATATATTTTTATCCACAACTTTCATGTAAAAAGTTTCTTATTTTAAGGACAAATAATAAAGAATAAAATGGGTCTTAAAAAGTAATTACTGGCCTATTTTGTAGAGTGATCCGCCTATGTTTTCTGTACAACTGGCCGTCCTATCTCCCCCTACTTTATTCCTTGTCGACTAAGTTATCATGATGATCGAGTCTCGGCGGCTAGGGTCACTTCAGTGTCCTTGACACTTTGCTCTTTTTATTTTCTTTCCTTTATTATTTTATTTTGGAAATAAATGCAATAAATGTACAATATTTCATACAGTATTTTGTATACATTAATGAGTTTTTTTGACAAATTAATGATACATACATGCATTCGGCTAAGGTTTAAAGGCCATAATGAAAGAACAAAGGTGATAAAATGTAGATTCATCACCCCCTATACTTGCCTTTGATAGTCCCTAACAAACACTTTTGCCTATAAGTGCGGAGAAGAAAATAAAGAAAAGAAAAAGAAAAAAACTTGGAATAATTTTTGAATTTTAACTTATCTTAATGATGTCAATATTTAAAGCTCAAGGAAGTCCTTTGGATTAATGGTTTGTTCATAACCAATTAGAGGTTAGGATTTGAACATGACATCCCTTAGGTTACATACTCCTATCTTTCAGTCCAGTTCACTCCAGGTCAAAACCATCCTTTCAGTCGCATACTCTTGCTACCTTGAAATGATTGAACCATGTGTGCGAGAATGTTTGGCTCTCCACAGACAAAATCATTGAACTACCAAGGTGTCTGCTCTTCTGATAACTCGTCCTCGTGGAGTCTGATATTTCCTTCTATGGTTAGGTTCTTCCAGCCTTTGCAACCAAATAGGATAAGTTGTTAGAAGAATGAGAAGAGAAGTGTGAATGGATCAGTGCAGTCTTCATTCCCGTGTGAAGTCGGTCAGTGTAACTGGATCTTCATCAAGAAGCAAGCTTTTTCTGAAGGTCATATTTGTGGAATTTTTGGTTGAAGGCTTCTTTGGATATTTTCTTTAACTTTGTACAACATCTGCATTCTTGTTTGTGTCCCGATGGATATAGAATCTTTTGTTCCACCCACTTTTTTGGGTCCTTAGAAAAAAGTTACGCCAGTAGACCATCTTTCATCCGAAGCATTATTTCAATCCATCTCCAGTTTTTAGATATCATTGTTATCAGAAGAAGTGGGTTAGAGTACCGGTGTCAACAATCCCCAAGAATGGTTCCAAAGCCACCCTTGACGAAGCGGCCTTGCATTGTCCTAACTTAGACCCTAAGATTTTTTTAACAGTCTATCTAGATTGAGCTAAGTACTAGGTGCAAGGTTTCCAATCAAGTTACTATCTCAAGAGTCGTACGGATGATATGAAGGGTTCTGTTTAGGCACATTGAATTGACTCATGAACATAGTCTTATGGAATCCAAAGAATTAAGTTATAGTAACATGAAGTATCTTTGATTCCAGTCCTCACGGGTTCCTCTGAAATTAAGTGTATTAAGGTCTACATAAAGCTCCAATCTTTAGACTTTATTCGAACTTGTTCAATTGCCTAGATTACTCTGAAAAATTCTCATGCTATGTACAATGCAGAAAATATTTTTGTAATACAATTTTCAAACTTTTAAACTTTTTAATGATTTTTGAGAAATATGATGCAAATGCATTTTTTTCTAAAAAGATTTTTGCAAATATTTTTGTGAATTTTGAAAACAAAATATTTTGGCTGAAAGTATGCATAATTATTTACAGAGGGATGCTTCTTATATTTACAAGAGTTGGGTTTTTAAGAATTTACAAGATATAAGTGATCATTTCTATATATATATATATTAATGAAGAAAACTTTGAATGTGATGTACATATTCCTCAAACTTATTTGAAAAATGATTTTACCAACAATTTTGAAAATTATAGTACAAAATAATTTTCACAAATAATTTTTACAAATATTTACAAGCATTTGAAAACTATTTTACAAGTGTTCTTCAAACATTATATATGGATTTTTCAAAATATTTTTGCAACCATGTTCAAAAATCATTTGCAAATAGGTTTTCAAAACATTTTGTTTCACACAAAGAAAACAAATAAAATATTTTACGAATGTTGAAAATATTTTACAAGATATTGTTCTAATAGTTTTCAAAATATTTTTCAATTAGATTTTCTAACTATTTTTCAATCATTTTGCAAAGCATTTTTACCTGATTTATTAGTCAGTATAAACAAAAAGAATTTGAGCAATAATAATATCAATTTTATTAAATAATTTAATGAATTTGTATATATATTTACAAATTTTTTAGCCATATTAGAAAATACGAAAGTACGAGTTATGGTTAAAATATATAAAAGTATATATTGACCCCCTATACTTAGCTTGAGCTATGTCCTCATAGATCGAAGATAAAGGAAGACATAACTCATACTAAGTATAAAAAAGTCTATACTACAACGACTAAAGAATAAGAAGTCGGTCGGCCCCCTATACTTAGGATCAATTAATTCTAAGTATAGCAGTCTGTATACAAATGCTGGGAGGGTCGGGGGTGGGAAACGAATAAGTGAATAAATCAACGGCTCATCCTATCTCCCGTTATACTTAGGGTAAAATATCCTTAAGTATAAAAATAATGTCAAACTTTGAGGAGACATGTGAGGTATCAAAGAATGAGCACCTGAATGCATTCATCTCCACTATACTTAGGATGAAGCATATCCTAAGTATAACAATGATGTATGGGATGAATGCGACTTTTCGAAAGAATAAAATAATAAAACATGAAAATAAGAAAAGAAGAAAAAAAAGAAAATGATGAAATATTTAAAAATATTTTGCTAGCCTCGTCTGATTGATCAGATGCTTTGGCAGTGAGTTCTTTATCTAGGACCACCTGAATTGAATCGACCATGGATTGAAATGCGTCATGTTAGAGATAAGGCTTCAGATGTTGTTCGTTAATCATGAATGATTGTGCGTCAGCTGACAAACTGGATATGACTATACTTCCATTGTCACATACATGTTTTACTATGAACGACCCTGTCCACTTGCTCTTTAATTTCCTTGGAAATAGTTTGAGCTTTGCATCGAACAACCAAACTTTCTGTTCTGGCTCGAAGGTCTTGCGGCGGATGTGCTTGTCATGCCACTTCTTGACCTTTTCTTTGTACATCAAGCTGTTGTCATATGCATACTCGCGGAATTCAGGGTGCTGATTCATATCCAACTTTATGTTATGTCATCCCTTCTTGGAATACAAATTACAGATGTTGATTGACCATAATGATTTGTGAATAAGTTCTACAGGCTGATGGCATGGCTTGCCATATACTAGGCGGTAGGGAGACATTCCTAACGGTGACTTGTACGGTTCGATAGGCCCAAAGTACTGAATCAAGCAACTGAGACCAATTTTTCCTATCGAGGCATACAAGCTTCTGCAAAATTATCTTTATCTCCATATTAATACATTCGACTAGGCCATTGGATTGTGAGTGGTACGGAGAGGGGACACGATGTTCAATGCAAAAATCCTGTGTCAGTTTCTTCACCTCTTTGTTGATGAAGTGTCTACCCCCATAAGATATCAGGATTTTGGGGATATCGAACCTTGCAATGATGTGATCTCTTAGAAACTGACAGACAGTATGACTGTCGGCAGTTCGGGTTGGGATAGCTTCCACCCGACGGCTTTCATAATCGATAACGAGCAGAATATACTCAAATCTTTGGCTGTTAGAAGTTAATGCCCCACCATCAAACACGTCTGAAATCTGAATGTACTTTAGAGGCATTGCCTCTCTCATTCCAATGGTACCGCTCAGTCTCTAATAGTCAGTGCAATGCTTGACAAACTCTTCCGCATCTTTGAATAGAGTCAACCACCAAAGGCCGCATTGTAGAACATTTGCTGCCGTCCTTCCAGAATGGTATTCTCTTGATTCTCGGGAATGACAATGCTCGAGGACACTGTAGACTTCATCCTGAGGAATACATCTACTCCAGATGTAATCTGCCCCTTCACAAAAGATATATGGATCCTTCCACCGGTAGAAATGGATTTCTGACAAGAATTTGTCTCTTTATAGATTATGCCAATCTTATAGAGTTTTCTTGGATACAAGATAGTTCACAATATCGATGAACCAGGGGAGTGAGGTGGCTGACAAGATGGCTTCTAGAACAATTTCTGTGATCGACGATCATCCCTGCTCAGGAGTGTTTGGCTCTGCCAATCTTGACAAGTAATCAACCACCATATTTTTGACTTCAGGTTTATTGCGAATTTCAAGGTCAAATTCCAGGAGTAGAAGGATCCATCTGATTAAATGTGATTTGGCATCCTTCTTGGCTTGTATATATTTGATGGTCGAGTGATATGTAAACACTATAACTTTGGATCCAAGCATATGTGATCTGAATTTCTCCAGGGCAAATACTACTACCAACAACTTTTTTCAGTGACAATATCATTTCTTTAAGATTCATCGAGAGTTCTGCTAGATTAGTAAATAGAAAATAAAATATGATCTCTCATAAATATGCACCATTGGCATAATCAGAAGCATCATTCATGATCTCAAATGGTAGAGACCAGTGTGATGGTTGAAGGACATGGGCCTGAGTGATTATTTCTTTCAACTATGTAAAGGCCTGGAGGACTCTGTCATCGACAATAAAATCTGCCTCCTTTCTTAGAAGTTCGGTCAGAGGTCAGGTGATTTTGCTAAAATCTTTGATAAATTATTGGTAGAAACTGACATGTCCTAGGAATGATCTGGACTACTTCAAATTTGTAGGTGGTTCTATCTTTGAAATCACTTCTACCTCGCTAGATCTACCTCCATACCATGCTTCGAGACGACATGGCCGAGCACAATACCTTCGGTCACCATAAAATGGCTCTTCTCCCATGAGAGCACAAGGTTCACTTCACAACATCTTTTTAGGACTCGGTCCAAATAAAATAAACATTGACCAAAGCTATCTCCGTAGACCGAGAAATCGTCCATAAAGACTTCAAGAAAACTCCAACCATATTTGCAAATACTGCCAACATACATCGCTGGAACGTCACTGGAGCGTTGCATAACTCGAACGTCATTCTGCGGAAGGCATATGTCTCAAATAGACATGTGAAGATTGTCTTGTCTTGATCTTCATGAGCGATGGCTACTTTATTATAACCAGAATATCCATCCAAGAAACAAAAATATTTCTTTGCGGCCAGTCTTTCGACTATCTGGTCGATGAAGGGAAGTGGAAAATGTTTCTTCTTGGTTGCTAGATTCAGACATCTGTAATTCACAGATACCCGCCATGATGTTGGAACTTTGGTTGCAATCTCCTCTCCTTTATCATTCTTGACCATGGTTATCCCAGACTTCTTAGGCACAACATGCAGGGGACTCAACTGTTTTGAGTCGGAGATGGGATATATGAATTCCGCATCAAACCATTTCATAATATCATTCATCACAACCTCCCAAAGGTTTGAATTTAATCGACACTGGAATTCGCGGGAAGGCTTGTTGTCCTCTTCAAGGTATATGTGATGCGAGCACACTGAAGGGTTTATCCCATGAAGATATGAAATTTTCCAGCCTATGGCCTTGCAGCTTCTTTCTAGAACGTCGAGCAGATGAGATTCTTGTTCCTTGGTTAGTTATGAATTGATGATCACCGGGAACATGTTCGACGCACCCGCGAGGAAGGCGTACTTCATGTTTACTGGAAGTGGTTTGAGCTCAGGTGGGGTTTGGTTCAACTCGATGGTGACTTCAACTATAGTGTAGGGTGATGGTGTCACATCTTTCATCTGTAGTGCGTCCACCATTGACATTGTAGCTCTAAGTGTTGTGCTGTATAGAATTCTTCGACGATCGAATCTTGTTTGCATAACTTTTTAATGATGTCCTCTTGCTTTGCCTGGGACAGGTGGCCATGAATGCATTCATCAGGTAAGTCAACAAAAATATCATCTTCAAGGATATCTAGGAACTCGACTGTGCTGTCCAAGACAACCTCTGTGGAAAGGAATGCCTAGGTCTCGATATCATCCATGAATAGATTTGTATCGCGGATCTCGACCAAAAAGTCACAATCTTCTGTTCACTTCTTTGTTGTCTCACTCTCGTCTGATGCATATGCTGCAGATTTAGGCACTTGGATCGTCTCAATCGACACTTTATCACCATTTGAATGGAATGTTATCTGCCCGGTGCCACAGTTCACTACTGACTCGGCCATTCGAAGGAATGACCGTCCAAGTATTATCGAGGTATGCCAAAGAGGAGCTGAAGTGTCCATATCCAGAACTAAGAAATCTACAGGGAACTGCATTCCCTTAGTGGTGATGATGACATCTTCCAAAATTCCTCAGGGCCGCTTAATGGATGTGTCTGCGAACTGCAGAATCATTTCAGGAAATTGAGCGATCCCAACACAAATTCTTTGAGCAGTGAAGTGGGCATCAGGTTGATTGAGGATCCACTGCCAAGTAGAGTTCGGTCAAACTCATGATCAAACATCTGACATCTGACTAAAGGAGCTCCCATATTCTTCTTCTTTGTGGGGAAATTGCTGATTGCATTCATTGTAGCAGCAATGAGATTGCACTTCACATTTCTTTATCGAGCTTTACACGATTGTCTCTCTGGGGTACACTCCTCCTTTAGACCTTTCTTAATATTAGGCATGTATTTTATGGCTTTGAGAAGAGACATTTCAAGTACAAGATTCTCAATGATTTCCTCCACATTAGGGTCTGACAAGGCATTTTTCAAATTTTGAATTTTTCGGATTTTCTCATTGCATCTGGGTACATAATATGCAAATAATCAAAGCAACATTAGGAATAGTGTCCTTATTTACAACAAAATTTGTGTCGACATCATGCTGTTCATGTGGATGACTAAAATGAGAAGGATCATCCAGGAAAGCCGAGCATACAAAATCTTGAAACGAGGCTCCATCGGTTGGCGTTGGATCAACAACAGGTGCGGTCTCCTCCAAAGCTGGCTGGCTGGTGCTCGGCTACTGGTGTTGGTGCTATCTTTTTGGCATTTTTGATTTTGTTGATTTTTTTGGGTTTTTGGTGGTGCTTCTCCTTCTTCTTCCTCACCTGTCCTGGCTGGTGGTCCTGTTGATGTAGAAGAAGATGATGATTCGCCTCCTGTTGCTTTATTCTTTCCCTTACAAGTGATTGATGGCTGGAAGATTCTACTGCTCCTAAGAGTGACAACATTAGATAAAAACAATTCATTCATATATGACTCTGTAAGATCGGAGGGAACTTCAAAAACTACCTTCTCTTTCTTCTTAAAATTATTTGGGATTGCCTCTTGTGCGGGAATGGAGGTCTTGGCTGCGGTGAAATCATCCAACTTCTGGTTGAGATCTGTAAGACCCTTGAAAACCTGGGCCATGCAGTCCAAGGTTGGGTTCACAGGAGTTGCAACCTCAGATATGTCAGCGTGCTGACCATGCTGGTATTGCTGGTGGTGTTGAGACTACTAGTTAGGGTACTAAGAGTGATACTAAGGAGAAGGTTGCTGTTGATGGTACTACTGAGGAGGGTACTGCTGATAGGGTACAATCGTATGCTCTTGATTCTACTGATATTGCCTGCAACTGGTTCTGTCTCCAATTGTTATGGAATTGTGGAGCTTGCCGATGTTGCTGGTGTTGGGGCTGCTTGTTATGGACAAGACTCCCTCCCTATTGTTGAGAGAACTGGTGGGAGTTAGCAGTATGACCTTGTTGAGGTCCGCTTGGGCGGGTTGGCTGCGCATCATTTAACCATATGTCGTTCACCTCCTGAATGAGAGTTGGTGGAGGGGAGAACTAATATGGAATTTACTCGGCTCCGGCTGGTATAAGATGAGCTGCTGCTGTAACTATTGCGGAGTGGATGGCTCTAGGGCTTGCACGTAGTAGATGTGCTGAAATGCTGGTTGTTGGTGACTCGGTTGAGGAGGTTGTGGCGGTGCTTGTTCCTTTGTCTCAGCAGGAGTGGAAGCCTATGCAGACACAGAGTTACAAGAACTTATTGTGCTCACCAGCAGCTCCAACTGATTAGTGATTTTATCTAGCTTGTCCAGATGTTGTGTTCTCTGTTCGATCACATCAAAATTTTCCAAGTCCTATGACCGTTTTTTTATTATGTCTACTTTGGACAGGTGGCTCCCAATAATGCTCAGATTGGAGCTCTCATCCCTGTATGGCTCGTGGGATGCTGTCATATGTACAAGCTTTTGAATATTCTGTGGCTGGCGTTGATAGGCACGAGATGACGATAGAGCATCCTCTCCTTCGGCCATTTCTTCAAAGATCTGCCAGACAATGTCCTCATCTTTGTTGAAGTCTGAGCCACCACATGCGGCATCCACAAGCTTCTGACTCTATTGTAAGTCCCTTGAAGAAATGTTGGACCGAGCTGATCCTTGGAATCTCATGATGGGGACATTTTTCTCGCAACTCAGTAAACCTCTCCCAAGCCTCATGGATGGATTCATAAGTGGCTTGGGTGAAGTTTGCTATGCGGGCGCACATCTAATTAAGTTGCCCAAGAGGATAGTATTTGTGCAAAAATAATGACATCAACCTTCCTAGGTAGTGATGACTGATGAATATCTGATTCTCACTCTTTATTCTTTTATTTTAGCTATCTATCTTGGTAAAGCATCATGTAAATAAGTGTAAATACAATAAGTTAGCATTCTGCATGCGTGTGTTAACTTTGTGTAATTAGCATGTATTTGTGCAAAAAAAAAAGTTGTGCAAAAATAAAAAAAGGAAAAGAAAAAGGAAGGAGGTATTTAGAATAAATACATAGTGACCCGAACCCCAAGAGAAGGTCAAGCCTTAACCTGATCGCCAAACAAAATAAGTATAGAGAGATAATGCTTACTCTATATTGTATATATTACTTATATCCGTGAATAATTATTTTTGCTAAAATAAAAATAAAATATTCTTTTTACCTCCTTGTATATGGTCCTAAAAATAAAATAAAAACAAAATAAAAAATCAGAAAATAAAAAACAAGAATAAAATCCTCTCTCAATTGTACAAAATACATGTTTATATTTCTCACTTCCTATTTATCATATACCTGTAAATACATAAAAAAATAAAATAAAAATTATTTTATACTCCAAAAATTATGTTAAAAATAAATAAAATACAAAATTGGGATATTTGTGTAAAATAATGAAATAAAAATTATTATACAAAGTACATAAGCATATTATACATGTATATAATACTATATATTGTATATACCTAATTTATTTTTCATAAAAATAATTAAAAATCACAGAAAAATAGTTTAAAAATAATAAACATTTTTTTATTCTATACACATTTTATTTTAAGTTCATTTACTTTTTTTATTGAATTTATAAATATTTTGTAAATTCGAAATTTCTGATTGGTCCAGAAGGGTCTGTTGACCCCAGTCAACGCCCCCTCCAAGCTCGGGTAGGGTTGAATCTGCGTCGCTAGAGTATCTTCTCTGATTTTTTTCGCCCGATCTGGACCCCTCTTGCCTCGAGATCCGTACCCAAGATTCCTTGTATATCCGACATTCTCGCTGGCCCTTCGATTGATCCGAATCTCTCTAGGGTTTTGCACGCCATGCTGATCTTTCTAGACCCTTGAGTTGGCTATAAAAGCTTTGATTCTGCTTCCTGACACAACAGCTTGTTCCTCACCCCTTCCTTCACCCTTGGACATCCCTAGCTGAGTGACAACATCTGGGAGACGCCTCTGGAGAGGAGTTTAGTGGCCTGAATCAGTAGCTCACCCTTCGTGGCTGGAGAACTGCCGTGAGCAACCTCCCCACCTTCCACAGTGAGGTTGAGACCACTACCCCGATGACCCTCATCACTTGAAGCTCGGGAACTTGTTCAAACCCTCAGGTAGCACTTATTCCGACTTCATTTCCTATTTCCATTGAATCTTCCCACTTCGCTCCGTCGCACGTTCACCCACTCTGACCAGCTGGTGAGAGCCTTGATAGCTACACCTAGCTGTTCTGATCAAATTGGCTTCTCGCCCATCATCCCGCACCACAACCTGATTATACTTAGGCTCAATCACCCAGTTGAGATTGAGGCTTAGATCTCCCTCTATCCCTTTTCGCCCGAGATCGGAATCCATCCATCATCGCTTCTTTCCCTCCTGGCTTCATTAACCCTGACCGGAGCACTGCCTCGAGTCTCAACTTTCTCTTGCAGGTACCCCCGCGCAACAAGAACCTTTGTCGGACCTCCAACTACTTGGCGGAGCAACTCTGATTGGTCCTCTCTAGTCCCAACCATTCAACCATCATCCAGCTGATCTGTCTCCGGGAATCGATGCAGAGCACCTCACTGGAGGTGTTGGACCTTTTGGAGGCTCGATCAGCCCAAAGGATGCACACCCATCCTTGATTGAAGTTCTTCTTTCACCAGTTCATCCTCCATCTTCTGCTACCGTTGGATGAGGATCAGAACACCAATTTGGATCTGAGTCGCTCGTTGCTGCAGCTTTTGGACCATTGATCTGGCATGCCCTGACACATCTGCGCACACAGTCGACATTTCCTGGGGCGTCAGATCTGGTACCACAGGCGATCTGGACCGCACGTTCTCGCCTCGTTCAAAGCTCGCCGCGTGTCACCCCACACCCTCCTCACATGCTTCGGGGTACTTTGCATCCTTTATACCACATCTTTTTATGCTTTATTATTTAGTTAAGTAAATAATTTTGTAAGCACAAACACTTTGCAATTTGCCCCTTGCTATTTCCCGTATTTACATTCTGGTCCAATCTGTCTGAACCCACGTGCTATCTCACGTGCATAGTGGTGTTTTTTCATGACATGCCCTTGTGTTCTTGACTGTTATGTTTTGAATATATGTTTTGGATGTTTGCAGTTATACCCCTGTGTGTGAATATTCTGCATGTGCGTGAATTTATTGGAAAAATTGCAAGTGTATCTTTGGGCTTTTAATGTCGGTTATGATTTGGCCCTCGAACTTTCTAATAATTACAAATAGGTCCCTGAGAGTTGTGTGCTTTGTTTTTAATCAAATAAGTACTAAATCAACTCCAAAAATTCCATAAAAATTCCAGTTACCTCCTGCTAACATGTAATATTTTTGTAATTTTGTGACTTAATTTAGTTTTATTTGATATTTTCTAAAAATAAAAAACCTTATAATTATGCTGTCGATTTTCTAAAATACATAAAAATTCAAAAAAATATCTGAAAAATTCCATAATAATTTGTGTTTGTTTGTTTTTATATGCTCTGTTTTCAGTAGGATTTTTGCATAAAAATTCTTCGTAAAACCTCTAAAAATTGCAAAAGACTTAAAAACTCATAAAAATCCTTAAAAATTCCAAAAATAAAAAATAAGATTTCAGTTGTTGTAGTTATATATTTTCATTGTATTTCTCATAAAAATCATCTCCAAGATATTATAACATTTTAAGTATTTTTAACTTGTAATTTTGTCCTGGATGTGCACTGTAAACAATGTTTTCCGTTCTTTCATTTTTATAAGATCATATAAAAATCAGAAAATTACCATAAAATCACAAAAAACATTTGCATATTTGAAAAACACAAAATTATTTTTATTTCTTGTTTTTGAATATTCTTACTCTTAATAAAAATTATTGAAACTAGTTTGTAGCCTTGTTTGCTTATTTGTTTCCTCATTTTGAAAATATAAAAATTGCAACATTCCAAACCACAAAAATACATTTTTATTCATCTGATTTCTGACTACTTCGTACATTTCGTGCTCCTTGATTTCAAACTTGGTTGCTATACCAGGTTAAATAAAAAGCGGAGAATGTTAACATTGATTTTTGTGCTTGCTTTTTTATTTGAGTGGTTTTGATTTTTCTTGCTTGATCGCACTTCGTGATTTGGGTCGCAACGACCTTTGATATTACTTAACTCGAGTGGTAAAACACGTCATCAGAATGGCGCCGTTGCCGAGGAGCACAGCTTAGTAGTCTTTTTAGATTTCTTGATATATATCTGTTATAACTGTTTCTGACCCACTTTTTTTTGCTTTTTATGCGAGGAACAGTCCGAGGACGCTTCGGAGGAGACCCGTGCCTGAAGAGGAGCAGAAACCAGATTAGAATTAGTTACAGCTTATAGATTAGCATAAATTAGTTTATTTTCATCAGACCCTTTATTATGGTAATAGTACATGGACACTCAGACATTTTCGTGGACTTGGCATATCGGGGTCTGTTTCGTCGAGCACCGGTGTGCTCGGGGGACCTCATCATGGTTTTTCGCCAGTTTTGATTTATCACATTTTATTGCCTTTGATTCTCGAAGAATTTGGCCCTTAGATTTAGGAATTTATTTGATTGTGACGAAAAGAATTAAGGCTCAATCCCTAATATATTGCTTGCACCTATAGATTTATAATTGGACCTTATTAATAACTCATAATAAAAAGTTAGTTTAATTAGAATCGAGTCTACGGACTGTGAGAAACCACATACAACGCTAGCAGGACCCGTTGTGGTGGGCACCTAGTGGTTTCCAAGATCAAACTCCGGACTTGATCTAGTTAGCTAGCTATTATTCTTCGCCTATAGAAATTGCTCATTTAAGGTCGTTTTCTTCTTGCATCATTTATATTAGTTTAAATTCTGTCTTTAAATTTATACGTGGATTACCTGCATGCATGTAGAGTGTTGGCGACATGTACGCATCTCTGACTTTGCATGCATCATAGTGTTTGATCGTGCATAGGTTTTTTTGTCCTCTCTCCTTGTTTTGGACTTAAAATAATCAGGAGATCGAAAAATTCATTAGGCATTTGTTTTCTTATTAAAAAACCATAAAAAGTGATAACCATAAATTTGGGATCGCTAAATAAACTTGATCCTAAAAGACACCTCACCTAAAAAAATTGTCTTGGAGAGTCATCCCCTCATTGTTTGGTTTGCTTGCGTAAGAGAGTGATCCACACACTAGGTTAGAGACACACCCTAACTCTTGTTAGACTACTGGTCTTGGGGTTAGTCGTTCTCCAATGAGGATTGCTCTGGTTTCCGATAAAGTGGGACGTGATATCCTTAGCAGAACGAGTTGATCAGGTAATCGGTAAACAATCCGCAACTTGTACTGGATGGGAAATATCTAGCTTTGATATTAGGCTAGTCTCTTGGGAGCATCAGATACCTAACAAATCGCTTAATCTCCTTGCAAGACTGACTTATCACCTAAGATAAAATCAACAAGACAAAAGATCGAACCTTCATGGTCATCAACTCTGCATTGCGGAGGTGAATTAGGGGTTTGACTGCCGATCTTGTTTGCTTCCAGATCCCATCTGCATTTCTGCTGCATCACTATGATGGGCCGGAGGTCTCTTAGACTGCCCTTGGTAGCACCTCTTTCGAGCACTCTGCCCCACTCATCTAGGCAGGTTCTGGAGAGCTTGGACCAGCACTCCGAACCCAAGTTCGATTCCGCCCTGTTCCCCCTCACCCCCTTCTTTCAGTCTTGAAGTGCCCGAGCAGAGACGAGCACATATATTTGTTCATTTGACGGCACCTGAGTTTGGGTTTTTTGCCTTTGCAGAGACCCGCAAGATGGCCAACAGTGAAGAGAGCACCGATGAACAACCCCAGGGTTCGATGTATATTTTAGATCAGGGCGCCATCAACAACATACTTCTAGCCTCCCTAGAGACGATGCAGAGGCATATTAGAGACCATGGAGCTTTCATGGCATATGTGTGTAAAGAGATAGCACAGAGGAGAGTCAAACCGAGCAGGCGATGGAGAGATTCTAGAGGTTGGAGGAAGAGATGGAGGACAACCAGATGAGCCACAGGAGCCAGCTAGGCCAGCTAGACCAATGAGGGACTTGCACAACCCTGGTGCAACCCTTACACACCATTGTATCCAGCTTCCGACGATTCCGAGAGACTTCAAACTCCCTCCCCAAACCATTCAGCTCTTGCTCATGTTCCATGGGCTTGCCACCGAGGAGCCACATCTTCACTTACAGGAGTTCAAGATGATATGCAACACTGTCCACGATAGATACGTGGACGAAGACATCATCTTGATCTTGGCTTTTCCATTATCTCTGGTCGTCAGATCAGCCTATTGGCTGAAATATTTAGGGATATTCATTACTTTGTAGGAGCAGCTCCGGACCAAGTACTTGAGCAAGTACTATCCACTCGGTCGGACAAACACAGCGTGAGATTTGATCAACAATTTCTCCATGATCCCTAACGAGCAATTCCATGAGACGTGAGATCAATTCTGTGAGCTCATAGATCGGTGTCCACATCACGACATTTCCAATCCCAACTTAGTACAAAGCTTATTTTATGGGCTGACTGAAAAACGAAAAGATGAGAGCCGTAAAGAAATGGCCTGACAAATCAGGCTCACTATCGCTGAGGCGACTACTCAAACCTTTTCGTTTATCAACAATTAACCCACACGAACAATTAAGCAATTATGTGCAAGACTTAAAATTTATTATACCCTACTAAGAACGTATAATGGCAAGCAAGTAGGGGTCGAACACATGAAGCAAAGGCGTAAAGAAGGCTAAACAAGAGTTAAGCACCCTATGTGTTGTGAATCACTTAGCCAAGTTGAACTTTTTTTGAATACTATATACATTAGCATTTACATAGAGAGTTTTTCCTCTTGAGCCAGTAGACTATCCCTCTTTTGAAGCTTTATTGCAACCCACAATCTCCTGTCCTCAAAACTCATCATCACCAGACGAGATGGGATGCACTTCCCTCCCTAGAGGAGGACAAGTGTTTCCACCTGTGTGCGTCTCATATCGGCAAATCCAACCTCCTCACCACTCCGACTGAGTCGAACCAAGTGAAAGGTGCATGTGTCTGATGAAGCCACATTTCATCATCTTTATTCTATCATTTTGGCATCAAAAACCCTAGCAAATGCCTGTAAATAGCATTAAATCCAGCATATTAGCATTCATGCATGTGCATCCAAAGAGTGTATAAAATACTGTAATTAAAGCCAAAATTATAGAATAAATAAAAGAAAAGAAAAATAATAAAATATTGTAAATATTTTATGACCCGAAACCTCGAGACCTAGGCATCTCGATGAATAGGTCGACAAGGAATGAAGTAGGGGGAGATAAGGGTCAAAATACAATAAAATTCCCATTGTTTTTAATCCATTCTTTATTCATTTTGGGACCTATTTTTGGTTCCACTTTTTATACCTCAAATAAAGAAACTTTGTACATGAAAGTTGTAGATAATTAAATAAATAAAAATACAAAATTGATTTCACTGAAAAATAATGTATAGATAAAACGTTATGGTTTGAATAAGATTCCAAAACTCCAACTTCCCTGACCCGTATCTTGCAAATAAAAACTCAAAATGTATAAACTCACCTTTAATTGTATATAGCATAAAATAATCTATTTAATGGAGGTTGTTTCGTATTTTTCGGAGTTACGGTTTGAAAGTTGAGTTTTGGACCCTTGTTGTATACTTGTACAGATTAAATTTATTATTTATTCATTATTTTTGTATTCTGATATTTTTATAATTTAGTAAATATTACTTATAATAAATATGTGTATTAAAATCAGAATAAAATACAAAAGAAATACAAAATAAAATACATGTATATAAATACAAAGGTAAAATACCTATATACATACCTGTATAATACAGACTTATATTTTATTAACTATACAAAATACTTCAGAAAAATAAAATAAAAATATAATTAAGTGTATTAAAATGTTTTATAATTATATAAAATAATAAATAAAAACAAATAAATTAAAATCACAAAATAAAAATAAAAGAATAAAATATATAGATACTATACCTATAAAGAGTATAAAAGTAAACTTGTAAAAATATATCTCATAAAAATAATTAAAAATCACTATAAAATACCTTATAAAATATTAAATATTTTTCATTTAATAACCAAAATCTAATTGGTTTATTTTCTATTTTTAAATGAATTTACAAAATCTTTATCAGGGATTTTTCCTGATTGGTCCACGTGGACCAATCAGGAGACGGCCCCAGTTGACCCAGATCAACTGGCCGTCCTCCCCCTGTAGCCCTTGTTAGACCTAGTTTTTGACCCACATTTGCGGATTTTTCGAGGTCAAGCCTTTCACCCTTTCGTCCCGATTCCTTCTGCAAACTTTTGCCTCGACCTTCCACCTTGCTCGCCCTATGATTACATTGGGCCGAGGACCAGCGATTGCATCGATCCACCTTAGTCTTTGGATCATACCAGTCGCTGGGTCAAACCACATATAATGAACACCCAACTTCGATTTGAAATTTGAACGCCTCTCCCACAAGTGTAGCTCCCCTAATCGTACCCAAAGGCCCCAGGAAGGTGACAGCTTCCTCCGGCGACCTTCAGGCGGATCGAGCACGCACTGAGGTGCTTCCACAACCTCCCCCAACTCCGACGGTCGAGGTACCCCCCTTCCCTCTGGCTCCGGCCATTGAGTCTGCCCTATCTCCTTTATTTTCCTTGCATTAGTTTCGCCTTAGTTCTAGGATCATTTCGCCTCAAGAAATTTTCGCTCCCATCGATCAAATCATCCAATCAGACCCCCTCGCCGGAGCGCACCTCCGACCGAGCTCCTAACCACCACTTCGCGCCACCTTTTCGCCACCGTGGGGTCCAGGCAACTTTCCCTGGACCCTCTCACTTTGTTTTGCAGGTCAACCTCCTTTGACTCAAGCCTAAGAGTGATTTTGTGACTCGCCGGAGTTCAGCCGAGCCCCGTAGCTCTGTTGCCCTCCTCCGCGAGCCTTGGCCACCGCCGAGGCATTTTGAAGCTCCTGGGAGATAGCCTCGACCTCGAGGAACCTCCCGCCTCATTTTGAAGCCTAGAAGCCCGCCGAAGACGGAGCAGGAACTCGGAGAACCTCGGCTCGCCGGAGTTCCTTCGCGGTTCTTGCTCCGGCCTTCGCAGCCATCAGATCGAGGCGGAGCCCCAGTTCGCACAACTGCCGTTGGATCGCGTCCGGTCTCCACCGTCAGATCGTCACCCGAGGATCTAATCTTAGCCGTCCAACGCGAAGCGTCATCGGCCGTCCAACGCTCGCCACGTGTCAAGTGAATCGCCTTCAGCCGTTCGGTAGCGTGTGTAGGGTATTTTGCAATCTTTTCCCCACGCATTTTTGTATTTACAGTTAGTCCATGAACTTTCAAGGGTAGTTGATAATTTTTGTAATATTTGCAAGTAGCTCCTGAACCTTGTCGTATACTGCAATCCAGTCCAAGCCACGTCACCTCACGTGACCTGTTCACGTGAGCCGTGGGGCATTTTGCACGAACACCCTCGAGGGTTTATGTATTTCACTTTAGTCCAGGGATTTTTGAATTAAGTGTAAAAGTTTTGGAAATATTGCAACTTAGCCCCCGAGGTTTTTGATATTACAGGTAGATCCCTCCCAGGCGCATGCCAGTCAGGCGTCTTGGTGGGTTATTTGCAGGGAAACCCTCCCAGGTTTAGAAATTTGTGTCCAAGAACTTTGTTAATTAGTGTTATATTTTGTTGGAAAATTGCAACTGTGCCCCTGGATGTTTTGATCTTTGCATATATACCCCTGCCAGGCTGTGCGAGTTTTGTATGCTTTGTCTTATTTCTTTTACGCATCATTACAACTTCAAAAATTACCAAAAAAATTGCATAGGCTCCTGTTAACTTGCATTCATGCCATCATTTTTCTTTTGCATTTTGTTGCATTTTCATATTTATTAAAAATAAAAATTATGCATTTTTCCTACTGTTTGCATTAGAAAATCCATAGAAATTATAAAAACGTTTTGAAAAATTACAAAAAAATTATATTTTTCTTGCCATATCATACTTGAGTGTCAGTCCAAAAATAACTAAAAATTTTAAAAGAAAAACCTTAAAAATTAGAAAACCCTAAAAATCTTTATAAAAATCTAAAAAAATCAAAGAAAAATCAGAAAAATACAAATTCAAGTCCTGTAGGTTCCCTATTTTATTCTCCTTATTTTAAAATTAATTTGGGAAAATTTCGATACTGTTTGGCATTTTTAGTCCCATTTTGATTTCGGCCAGTTGGTTTAGTCATTTTTTTACCTTATTTTTGATTTTACAAATACCAAAAACATTCTGAAAATTCCCCAAAAATCACAAAAATATCTTAAAATTATGAAAAAGACAAAAAGATTTTATCTCCTGATTTTTGAGCATTTTTACCTATTTTTATAAATACATTATCCCCTCTTTCCTTATATTGTATATACATTCTATTATTGAAAAAGAAAATATAAAAATATAAAATATAAAAAGAAAATATAAAATTAGAAAAACAAAAAACCAAAATACAAAACTAAAAAGTAAAAATAAAATAAAATAAAAAAATGAAATTAAAAACCCACAAAAACATTTGCATTGCATAGTGTAGACAACACATCACATTCACACACACACACACACACGCACGCACGCACGCACGCACGCACACGCACACGCACACGCACACGCACTTGTTGATCTATCCTGCCTTGCTCCCTGTGTTCGAACTCTTTACGTACTTGCATCTATACATCTTTTATGTAGAGTTAAAAATAAATTTGACTCCACATTAGTTTTTATTACTTGATAGCTATATTGTGGGTTCATTGTTGATTAAATACGGGATTCATTGAGGGTCGCCACAGTGACACGGTTGTCTCCGCTTTGTGAGAGACATTAGACCCCTTGAATTCCGCATTTATCAAATGGCGCCGTTGCCGGGGAGCAGCAACGTATAGATTACATTTTTGTGATTGTGATTACTTGTTTGCAATATTGCTTGTTTGCTTGATCTCTCTAGTTTTGATATATCTTGTTGAGCTTTCTAACCATCCTCTTTTCTTGTCTTATTGCGAGGAACCGCAGACCGAGGAGGATCGCCTAGGTGATTCGGTGCAACCTTGGGAGGCGGATTCAACTTTTCTAGCCCAAGCCGACAGGAGAGAGCATGAGGAATGAGAGAGAGTGGTAGTTAGTAGCAATTTATTTTTGTGAGAGAGAGACCATTTAATTTGTAATAATACAGGTACTTGGACACTCAGGATACTCGGGCCCAATTTCCAAGTGTTTGTTCACTTGGGGGCTCACCGTGGTTTTTGACGTGTTTTACCTCTGTCATTTTCCGATTTTGATTTATTATCCCTTTCTTTTGTGGATTGAGCCCTTAGATTTTTAGGCATTGCTTGATCGATTAGATTAGGTCCAAACACCCTAATAACCATTGCATGTACCTATAGTGCGTATTTGGACTTAGTTTAATTAAACAGTTGAATCATCATTTTCGATCCACTGCGCCACGAGCCCACCCCATCAAGCGCTAGTCCTGAACTCGATTTGTCGAGAAGAGGAGGGGTGAGTCTAGATCAGACTTTTTGAATTGAGGATTGGTGTTTGACTTGTGGTTCTTCACGTTAGCAATTGCCTGCTTAGGACGATTTCCTTGTGCATATCGGCATTTAGATTAGGTTTATAAATTCCTGCTTTACATCTCGCATGGAGAGAGCTGGGAGTCACTGTAAGTCTTCTATCTTTGCATTCATCATTTAGGCACTAAGTGAGATTTCCATCTTAGTGCCACTTGCATTGGCTTTTCCGACTCTTTTCTCCCTCTATTTTTGGATCAAATAGGAATCAAGAAAAAACAAAAACGTTAGACGCTTGTTTGAATTGCCTCAAAAGAAGCGATAACACCAAAAAAATTAAAAACGGGACTGCTAAGAAAACTTGATCTAAATAAAATTGGTAATTGGATTCGTTGCGAGCGAGTTCCGAAGTATTGGTTTCGCCTATTGGCTTCCTTTCTCTATTTCTTTGGCTGAGTAGGGATCCAAGAAGGGTTACAAGGACCTCAAAAAGTGCAGACTACAGGTTACACAGGAGGAGGACAAGTACGGGATACTCTTCCGGCAGTACTCTCTCTCCTATAGGCGTAGCGCTCTAAGGAGTCGTTAAAAGATAAATGCCTGAATTCATTTAAAAGCTACAAAGATAAAAGCCGAACTCTTACGGCTTCACGTGTTGAGTTGGTGAATCCCCTTGTTTTGTGTTTGATTGCTAGTTGGATCTAGGTCAAGATCAAAAACACCGCACAATTGTGCGCAATTTTGCCACCTTCTCCTTCTTCATTTCTCAACCTTCATTTTCTCAAATAATCAAGATGATGGGATGGAGATCTCTTAGGCCAACCTTGTCGGCACCGCTATCCAGCACTCCTCCCTATTCATCTAGGACAACCTCGAAGAGTCCGCTCTCCGAGCCTGAGTTCACTTCCACCCTGTTCCCCCTCGACCACCCTTCTCATTATCCTTCCATCAGTCCAAGAGTTTCAGAATTTAGTGCATCACAGAGCTCAGATCATTTGACGGCACCTGAGATGGGTTCTTTTGCCTTTTCAGAGAACCCAGCCATGGCAGATAGAGGATATCGCCCAGATGAGCAGGAGCAACCTCAATTTCTATTTGATCAAGCTGACATCAACAATTCACTTCTAGCCTCCCTGGAGATAATGCAGAGGCAGATCAGAGACCAGGGAGCATTCATGGGTGACGTGATGCGAGAGCTAGCACAGATGAGAGCAGATCGAGAGAACAGAGCCACAGGTGGTGGAGGAGATATACCCATTGCAGAAGGAGGTGATCCTGACGCTGAGGCCGCCACAGACCATCATGAGAGAATTGCATAATCCAGCAACCTCCCTTACTCATCGGTGGATCCGACTCCCTCCTATCCATGGAGACTTCGAGCTTCACCCGCATACCATTCAGCTATTGCCCAAATTTCACGGGTTGCCGACCGAAGAGTCACACCTCCACTAACAAGAATTCGAAATGATCTACAGCACAATTCATGACAGGATGATGACCGAGGACACCATTAAGATGCTAGCCTTCCCCTTCTCTTTAGTTGACAGAGCCGCGTTCTGGCTAAAACACCTGGGGAGGTTCGTCGACACTTGGGCAGATCTCCGGACCGCATACTTGAAGAAGTACTACCCTCTCGGCCGGACTAATGCAGCACGAGCCATGATCAGCAATTTTACCATGATCTCTAATGAACTATTCCATGAAGCCTGAGATCGCTTTAGAGAGCTCATTGACCGGTTCCCGCATCATGACATATCCAAGCCCAACTTAGTTTAAAGTTTCTTCTGTGGGCTGACACCGGAGCTGCAGGGGCTTGTAAATGCCTCTTGTGGTGGATCCTATTTCTCAAAGGGTGAAGATGACGTTTGGGCCATCTATGAAGGGATGGCAGAAAATTCGACAGTCATGACCCAAGCCAGAGTCTACACCCAGCCAAAGCAACCCCAAGGAGGAGGATCATTTCAGAGGATCTCCTGCATCGATGTCGGTCCCAACACTTCGTCGGTAGCCATAGCCCAAGCCGAATCTGCCGCAGCCGACATGGGAATCATCAGTGAGAAGTTGGACCGTATGGAGATCCTCGAGAAGAAGCAGAACCAAGGCCTTGCCCAGATGTGACCTGAAGACTCAAATTCTCTGCATTCAGGAGGCACTGACATACACTCAGCAGCCTCCCAGGTCACGAGCTGATCTGAGCAGTAGCAGCTCTACCCAGCCCTCTGCCTCACACCGCCAGGTCAACCACATCTAGGCAGAGTCGGTGCCGTAGCTACCGTACTACCCATCGCAACCACCATCTCAGGACACTCAGATGGTGGTCTATCAACCGGATCAGCCACTGGCAGTTCTACCCCCTCCATCCTTCGAGCAGGAACCATTGATGGAAGTCAATGGGATTTGGTACGACCGGTACCCGCAGCCCGGGATTCGTCGTGATCACCCCGGATTCCATTGGGGTAATGCTGGCTCCTTATCCCAGCAGCAGTCTCCCGCTCAAGGATATCAGAACAGCCAGCCATGGCAGCAGCAACCCCAGTATGCCCAGCATCAGAACCAGAATGGTCCTTGTCCCATCTATCAAGGACAACAGTGGAGGCAGCGTCAGCAGCCTCAACAGTCATACCCCCAGCCTCGTGAGCATTTCTCCTCCCAGCAACAACTTCATTTCCAGCAGGGGAATACATCCAGTTCTCAGGCACCTGCATTCGAGAACCCAGCCTTAGATGACCTCGCCCGATTGCTTACTGAACATCGAGAATCCTACCGGCGAGACATGGATGAGTTCCGGTAGGAGGTGAGGGATTTGATCAAGGGCAAAGCCGCCATACCAGCTCAGATTGAACCAAATCCGAATAGTCTGAAAAGAAAGTCTGAGCAGGTACAGTTCACAGAGTATACCTCTCCTAATGATTATTTAAGTGACACATCTTCTTCTTTGTATGATGCTGATTTTGTGACTACTAGGAGCGGTAGGATGCCAGCCGGCGTGCCTCATCTGAGCGACAACCACAAGCCGAACCATGAGCGCCAGATGAGCAGAGTAGCAGTGCTGATGCCGCTGTTGATGACATTGATGATGGTGGTGCTGAATCCACCAATGATGGAGATCTAGATGACGGTGCTGAGGCCGTCAAGTGACCAGATGCAGACGATGGTGCTGGGGCCACCATTTTGGATGCAGAGCCAGAGTGCGGTGCTGATGCCGCGAAGCCAGGTGCCGGTGGTGGTACTGAGGCCACCACATCTACTTTTGTTGAGCTTCCTTCTGTGGTGTTACCACTTTTTGTATCTCAGGACTGTGGTAACACGAAAAAGAACAAAAATATGAATAAAGGAAAGGCTTCTGTGTATACTCCAAATCCATATGTGTTGCATGATGATGATTGTATGGATTCTATCCCTTCACAGACTCAGGAACCTTTTCCTAATCCTCCATCTGAGGGAGCCCCTACCATCCCTTTCCCTGAAGCACTCCGCCGAGCGAAGGGGAATAAAAAAGAAAATCCAAAAAAGAACCAGCAGGTAGAGATCAGCAACCAGATGATTGATAGATTCCACATTCAGTTGACTCTACGAAAAGCACTTGAGCACATCCCCTTCCTCAAAAAGAACTTGAAAGAGGAAACTACAGTCCGCAGGAAGAGGAGGTACACAGATCAGATCCATGTGCTCACCCATTACACTTGCTGCACCATTCAGAATACATTGCCAGCCAAGAGACTTGATACAAGAGCTTCCTATGTCAGATGCGAGATTCAGGAGCAGCGGTTTGATCGTACTCTATTAGACAGCGACTCTTCTATCAACCTTCTTCCGGCAGCCTTACCCGACCGATTCGAGTTTGGTCCTCTTCTTCGGAGCAGGACGGTCCTTTAGTTTGCTGATAGGTCTATTAAGAGGCCGAAAGGGTTGTTGAGAGACGTGGTCGTTACCATTCATGGCCTGAAATTCCCCGTGGATTTTGTTGTACTGGACATGGAGATCCCTGAGTCGGTAACTGATGCTCCTATCATACTTGGACGCCCATTCTTGGCCACAGCCAAGGCAGTGACCGATCATGATAATGGGATGGTGTGCTTTCGTGTAGAGGGCGAGAGCATACAAATAGAAATGATCGATGAGACCAGAGCGAGAGAATTAGCATGCTCAGAGCAATCCAACGAAGCCATGCAGATGACAGAGGACGAGCTAGACATCCACCAGGAGTGCGATTTTGTGATGAGAGATGATGAATCCATTTGGACAGATCACGTAGCACAGACCCTCGCCTTGCCTAAAGATTCCCTGTATTTAAAGCTTATGGCAGTTGAGAGCCTGGAGAGCACACCCCTGGATAAGGATACAATTGAGGCTGACAATGTTGGGACGAGTGGTGATGATGATTTTCAATCTTGTTCTTTGAATTCAGATCCCTCAGATTCAGACATCGATTGGGATGATTTTAATGAATATTTGTCGTGTCTGATTCCTTCTGAGCCAACCGCCATGACAAAGTGCAAGCCAGTACAGTTTATTGAAGATTCAGCAGGGCTCCTTTCGTCGGATATTCATGAAGAGCGAGAGTTCTCTCATGTAGACCTGGTAGCTTTTACACAGACTTATCAGAAGCCAGATCTGCCACCTCCCCGTTGTCCAGAACTGAAACCCTTGCCGCAGTCACTGAAGTATAGATTCCTTGCGGGTGAGCCAGATATGCACCCAGTCATTATCTCAGCAGGTTTGACTGGAGAATAAGAAGCTCGTCTGATGGAGGTTCTTGAAAGAAACCGCAAGGCGATAGGATGGAGTATAGCTGATCTCCAGGGGATTAGTCTGGCTCTGTGCTCCCACCACATCTATCTCGAGGAGGACGCTAGGCCATCGCGTGAGTTCCAGCGACGGCTAAACCCGAACCTTCGAGATGTGGTCATGAAGGAAATATCAAGGTGGTGGAGCGTCGATTTTATCTACCCCATCTCCAACTCCAAGTGGGTTAGTCCTTTACATGTGGTACCCAAGAAGACGAGTACCACTACAGTTGTGAATGAGTCTGGAGAGGAGATAGCTACCCGGGTACCAACTTCTTGGAGGGTCTGTGTGGACTACAGACGATTGAATCAGGCCACCAAGAAGGATCATTTCCCGCTACCATTCATTGATCAGATTATCGAGAGGCTAGTTGGGAAGAGTCACTACTGCTTTTTGACGGGTACTCCGGTTATAATCAAGTGGCCATTGCGCCCGAAGACCAGGAGAAAATGACATTCACCTGTCCGTTTGGGACATATGCTTTCAGACGGATGCCCTTTGGTCTATGTAACGCCCCCGCTACATTCCAAAGGTGCATGTTGTCCATTTTCTCGGACATGGTGGGTGATTGCTTAGAGGTCTTCATGGATGACTTCTCGGTCTATGGCAATGGGTTTGAGGCTTGTCTTGACTACCTAGACCGTGTGCTTCAACGCTGCATAGAGGTCAATCTTATCTTGTCTTGGGAGAAGAGTCACTTCATGGTGACTCAAGGGACGGTCCTTGGTCATATCATCTCCGACAGGGGCATGGAGGTTGACCCGGCCAAGGTGGATATCATTAGAAAACTCAATCCACCGTCCAATCTGCGAAAATTGCGATCTTTTTTGGGACATGTCGGTTTCTACCGACGGTTCATTCAAGACTTCAGTCGAATTGCCCAACCGCTCACTGAATTGCTGACGAAAGACACCGAGTTCATTGTAGATGATAAGTGTCTTGCGTCGTTCGAGACTCTCAAAAGTATGGTTGTTTCAGCTCCTGTCCTTCAACCACCTAATTGGTCTCTCCCATTCGAGATCATGACGGATGCTTTTGATTTTGCCGTTGGGCTGTGCTTGGACAGAGGAGGGATGGATTGCCGTTTGCCATTCACTACGCCAGCCGGACTTTGGATGCTGCTCAACGGAATTACACTGTAACTGAGAAAGAGTTGCTGTCTGTAGTCTTTGCTTTGGATAAGTACAGATCATATATTCTCGGATCTAGACTGACCATTTACACAAATCACACCGCCATCCGGTACTTAATGGCCTTGAAGGATGCCAAAGCTCGTCTTACCAGATGGATCCTTCTGCTCCAGGAATTTGATATTAAGCTTAAGGATAAGCCTGGAGTTAAAAATGTGGTGCCGGATCATCTCTCCCATTTGGAGAATCTTGAGGAATCTGAGCCCAGCGCACCTATCACAGAGACATTTCCGGATGAGGCGATCTTGGCGATGTCCTCGCTCCCATGGTATGCCGACTTTGTAAACTATCTTGTTGCCAAGACGGTCCCTCAGGGTTGGCCCAGGCAGAAACTTGAGACCTTCCTAGCTAAGGCCACGTTTTTCCATTGGGAGGATCCCGTCCTTTATCATGAAGGAGGGGATAGCATATGGAGAAGGTGCATTCCTCAAGAAGAGCAGTAAAGCGTCCTCACCTATTGCCACAAGCTTGAGGCAGGAGGACATCATTCTGGAAAAAGGACAACACAGAAGGTGCTTCAATCCGGCCTTTGGTGGCCTACCCTTTTCCAGGATTCAGATGAATTTGTGAAGAGGTGTACTAATTGTCAGAAGATGGGTACCTGCGGACAGAGAGACATGATGCCCATGTAGCCCATTCACTTTTGTGAGGTTTTTGATGCATGGGGGATTGATTTCATGGGCCCATTTCCTAAGAGTCAGTGATTCGAACACATTTTGCTCGCTGTAGATTATGTCAGCCAATGGGTTGAGGCCATCCCCGCCCGAGCCGCAGATGCTAAAACTGTGTGTAAATTTTTGAGGAAAAATATCATTTCACGGTTCGGGGTACCTAGAGTTTTGATTTCAGACGGGGGGTCTCATTTTATTAGTGATAAAGTCAGGGCCCTTGCAGACGAGTTTGGCATTGACCATCGGGTTGCCACGCCATATCACCTTCAGACTAATGGTCTTGCCGAAGTATCGAACCGGGAGATAAAGACTATCTTGCAGAAGGTTGTCTGCCCAGACCGAAAGGATTGGTCACAGCTTTTGGACTCGGTCTTGTGGGCCTACCGGGCTTCCTTCAAAAATCCATTAGGGACATCTCCCTTTCGTCTCGTCTATGGCAAGCCGTGCCATTTGCCAGTGGAGATCAAGCATAAATCATTTTGGGCAGTCACTGAGTTACTGTTAGATACCGAGAGTATAGGAGAACAGAGGAGAGCAGAGTTGGCAGCCCTGGAGGAACTGAGAGATACAACCTTTTCTAGCAGCCTACAGTATAAGGAGAAAGTGAAGACATGGCACGATTCCCATATCAGCCATAAACAGTTTGAGCCAGATCAACGCGTATGGTTGTTCGATTCCAGGCTGAAATTATTTACAGGGAAATTACAGAGCAAGTGGAAAGGTCCTTATGTGGTCAGGAAGGTACATGACAATGGCAGTATTGACATATCCGAACCGTCATCTTCCTCCACCTTCCGTGTCAACGGTCAGTGCCTGAAGCTATATCTAGATCATGATCCGCCGACCGTTGATGTTGCCCCCATTCTTCTGGTATGAGATGTGTTCTTCGACTCCGATCATTTGCATCTCGTACGTGGTTATCACTTCCATCTTCCGCTGTATAGATCCATCTGTTGATATCTTTTCTTCTTTTTTTTTCTTCTTTTCCTCTTCTATCTTCTGTATCTATCAAAAAGGTGTCGCCTCCTTGTAGACAGTTTTCTATACTTAGGACGTACTTTGTCGTAAGTATAGGGGGGTGTGCACCCCGAGTTCTCTATTCTTTGATCCTCTCCATTGTCTCCTCTTCTTGTCTATACTTAGGGATATCTTACCCTAAGTATAGGGGGAGACTATCTGAGTACGATCTGTTCATTACCACCCTTGACCCTCCCTGCTTTGTGTACAGTCTGCTATACTTAGGATTATTTGATCCTAAGTATAGGGGGGACGGTCGACTTCTTATTCATTTGTTTATTCCTCTCTTATTTATTTATTCGTTAGACTTTTCTATACTCAGTACGAGTTATGTCTTCTCTTTTCTCTCCGATCTATGAGGACATAACTCAAGCTAAGTATAGGGGGGTCGTATATACTGCGTATATACTTTAGCCATAACTCGTACTTTCGTATTTTTCTAATAATATGGCTAATAATTCTTTAAAATTTCATTAAAAATCTTAATAAAAAGATGTTACCATTCCTCAATTTTTTTGTATCTACTGATTAATAAATCTGGTGAAAATATTTTTTTTTTGTAAAATGTTCGAAAAATAGTTTGAAAAATCTTTTTGAAAAATCTTTTGAAAACTATTTTGAAAATATTTTGTTACATGTTTTCAACCTTTGTAAAACATAAAATTATTTTCTTTGTGCGAAATAGAATGTTTGAAAAATGATTTGCAAATGGTTTGAAAAATGGTTGCAAAAATATTTGAAAAATCTATACATACTGTTTGGAAAACCTTTGCAAAATGAGTTTCAAATATGTGTACATGTTTGTAAAAACTGTGTGTAAAAATTATTTTGGACTATAGTTTTCAAAACTGTTTGAAAAACCTTTTCAAATAAGTTTGAGGAATACATACATCACACCAAAATCCACTATATATACTTATAAAATTGACCACTTACCCTGTAAATTCTTAAAATCCACTTCTTGTATATATAAGAAGCACTCCCATGTAAATATTTGTCCCTAAGTTTTTGGCCAAAATCTTTTGTTTTCAAAAATCCCAAAAACATTTGCAAAATTAAAATCCAAAAACATTTGAAAAATCTTTTTGAAAAATCTAAAAAATGCATATGCATCATCTTTTCAAAAATCCATAAAAAAGTTCAAAATCTTTGAAAATTGCATCACAAAAATATTTTTTGCATCGCATTGCATAGCATGAGCATTTTTCGGATTGAGTTTGATAGTTGAATGAGTCTAAGTAAAATCCGAAGATTGGAGCTTGGTTAGACCTTAAACCTACTTAATTAATAGGAACCTTATAGGAACTGGGATTGAGGTACTTCAGGTCTAGTTGACTTAATTCTTTGAGGATCACGGGACTTGGTTCCATGGATTCTTGACTGCCTAAATAGAGTATTTCGGAGCACACACACGACTCTTGTTGATAATGACCTAACTTGGACACCTGCACCTTTCACTTGGCTCAACTCAGTTAGAGTGGTGAGGGGGTTGGATTTGCCGGTATGAGACACACACATGTGGAAACATTTGCCCTCCTCTAGGGAGGGAAGTGCGCCCCAACCCATCCAGTAATGATGAGTTTCGAGGATAGGAGATCATGGGTTGCGATAAAGCTTCAAAAGAGGGATAGTCTACTGGCTCAAGAGGAAAACTCCCTATGTAAATGTTGCTGTATATAGTGTTCAAAAAAAATAAAAAAAAGAAAAAAAAATGCAAAAGCAAAAACTCCAAAAAAGTGGACAGGCCTGTACAAAAATAAAAATGCCTGCCGGAGTATACATATGTTGTAAAGTCAAATAAGCAAGCTTAAGCTTCTAAGTCAAATCATGTGAGCCTGCAGCTGGATGACTTGACTACACTGGTCTTGCATCCTAGGATAGGTAGCTACACTGGCTACCGTCCATTCTTCTCTTCACCCCCTCCTCTTGAGCTGGTTGCCACTTGAACTTAGAAGGGAATACCCTGCTCCTTGAGGGATGAGTTGTTGGATTGGGAAATCATTGGGTTGTCATATTGGAGAAGTCAGTCTCTTTGTCATTTCAGTTGGGGAGAGCCACCATCACTTACACTGTACGAGTCAGATTCATAGTCGTAAGGGTTTGCGTATGAGTTGAAATATTTCTGACCTGGCTATTGAGGAGACTTGAGCAGAGTTTTGGATTTCTCAGGGACTGTTGGATTTCAAATCTGGTTCTCATTAAGGTTCCGCCCGCACTAAAATTCCGAAGGTCCGACTTAAGCTCCAAACTTTGATTTTGTGAAGACAAGTTTGATAATTAAACTTCAGCCATCTTTCTTCTTTTTCTTTTCTTTCTTTTCTTTCTGCACTTATTGCATAAGTGTTTGCTAGGGACTAGCAAAGGTAAAGTATAGGGGGATGATGAAGCCACATTTCATCATCTTTATTCTATCATTTTGGCATCAAAAACCCTAGCAAATGTCTGTAAATAGCATTAAATCCAGCATATTAGCATTCATGCATGTGCATCCAAAGAGTGTATAAAATACTGTAATTAAAGCCAAAATTATAGAATAAATAAAAGAAAAGAAAAATAATAAAATATTGTAAATATTTTATGACCCGAAACCTCGAGACCTAGGCATCTCGATGAATAGGTCGACAAGGAATGAAGTAGGGGGAGATAAAGGTCAAAATACAATAAAATTCCCTTTGTTTTTAATCCATTCTTTATTCATTTTGGGATCTATTTTTGGTTCCACTTTTTATACCTCAAATAAAGAAACTTTGTACATGAAAGTTGTAGATAATTAAATAAATAAAAATACAAAATTGATTTCACTGAAAAATAATGTATAGATAAAAAGTTATGGTCTGAATAAGATTCCAAACTCCAACTTTCCAGACCCGTATCTTGCAAATAAAAACTTGAAATGTACCAAACTCACCTTTAATTGTATATAGCACAAAATAATCTATTTAATGGAGTGGTTTCGTATTTTTTGGAGTTACGGTTTGAAAGTTGAGTTTTGGACCCTTGTTGTATACTTGTACATATTAAATTAATTATTTATTCATTATTTTTGTATTCTTATATTTTTATAATTTTGTAAATATTACTTATAATAAATATGTGTATTAAAATCAGAATAAAACACAAAAGAAATACAAAATAAAATACATGTATATAAATACATAGGTAAAATACCTATGTACATACCTGTATAATACAGACTTATATTTTATTAACTATACAAAATACTTCAGAAAAATAAAATAAAAATATAATTAAGTGTATAAAAGTGTTTTATAATTATATAAAATAATAATTAAAAACAAATAAATTAAAATCACAAAATAAAAATAAAAGAATAAAATATATACATATTATACCTAGAAAGAGTATAAAAGTAAACTTGTAAAAATATATCTCATAAAAATAATTAAAAATCACCATAAAATACCTTATAAAATAATAAATATTTTTCATTTAATAACCAAAATCTAATTCTTTATTTTCTATTTTTAAATAAATTTACAAAATCTATATCAAGGATTTTTCCTGATTGGTCCACGTGGACCAATCAGGAGACGACCCCAGTTGACCCAGGTCAACTGGCCGTCCTCCCGATGTAGCCCGTGTTAGACCTAGTTTTTGACCCACATTTGCGGATTTTTTGAGGTCAAGCCTTTCACCCTTTCGTCCCGATTCCTTCTGCAAACTTTTGCCTCGACCTTCCACCTTGCTCGCCCTATGATTACATTGGGCCGAGGACCAGCGATTGCATCGATCCACCTTGGTCTTTGGATCATCCCAGTCGCTGGGTCAAATCACATATAATGAACACCCAACTTTGATTTGAAATTTGAACGCCTCTCCCACAAGTGTAGCTCCCCTAATCGTAGCCAAAGGCCCCAGGAAGGTGACAGCTTCCTCCAGCGACCTTCAGGCGGGTCGAGCACGCACTGAGGTGCTTCCGCAACTTCCCCCAACTCCGGCGGTCGAGGTACCCCCTTCCCTCTGGCTCCGGCCATGGAGGCTTCCCTATCTCCTTTATTTTCCTTGCATTAGTTTCGCCTTAGTTCTGGGATCATTTCGCCTCAAGAAATTTTCGCTCCCATCGATCAAATCATCCCATCAGACCCCCTCGCCGGAGTGCACCTCCGACCGAGCTCCTAACCACCGCTTCGCGCCACCTTTTCACCACCGCAGGGTCCAGGCAACTTTCCCTGGACCCTCTCACTTTGTTTTGCAGGTCAACCTCCTTTGACTCGAGCTTGGGAGCGATTTTGTGACTCGCCGGAGTTCAGTCGAGCCCCATAGCTCCGTCGCCCTCCTCCGCGAGCCTTGGCCACCGCAGAGGCATTTTGAATCTCCTGGGAGATAGCCTCGACCTCCAGGAACCTCCAGCCTCATTTTGAAGCCCAGAAGCCCGCCAAAGACGGAGCAGGAACTCGGAGAACCTCGGCTCGCTGGAGTTCCTTCGCAGTTCTTGCTCCGGCCATCGCAACCGTCAGATCGAGGCGGAGCCCCAGTTCGCACAGCTGCCGTTGGATCGCGCCCGGTCTCCACCATCAGATCGTCACCCGAGGATCTAATCTTAGCTGTCCAACGCGAAGCGTCATCGGCCGTCCAACGCTCGCCACGTGTCAAGTGAATCGCCTTCAGCCGTTGGATAGCGCGCGAGGGGTATTTTTGCAATCTTTTCCCCGCACATTTTTGTATTTACAGTTAGGCCATGAACTTTCAAGGGTAGTTGTTAATTTTTGTAATATTTGCAAGTAGCTCCTGAACCTTGTCGTATACTGCAATCCAGTCCAAGCCACGTCACCTCACGTGACCTGTTCACGTGAGGCGCGGGGCATTTTGCACGGACATCCTCAAGGGTTTATGTATTTCACTTTAGTCCAGGGATTTTTGAATTAAGTGTAAAAGTTTTGGAAATATTGCAACTTAACCCCGAGGTTTTTGATATTACAGATAGATCCCTCCCAAGCGCGTGCCAGTCACGCGTCTTGGTGGGTTATTTGCAGGGAAACCCTCCCGGGTTTGGAAATTTGTAGTTGGCCCAAGAACTTTGTTAATTAGTGTTATATTTTGTTGGAAAATTGCAACTGTGCCCCTGGATGTTTTGATCTTTGCATATATACCCCTGCCAGGCTGTGTGATTTTTGTATGCTTTGTCTTATATCTTTTACGCATCATTACAACTTCAAAAATTACCAAAAAAATTACATACGCTCCTGTTAATTTGCACTTTCACGCCATCATTTTTATTTTGCATTTTGTTGCATTTTCATATTTATTAAAAATAAAAATATGCAATTTTTTCCCACTGTTTGCATTAGAAAATCCATAAAAATTATAAAAACGTTTTGAAAAATTACAAAAAATTATATTTTTCTTGCCTTATCATACTTGAGTGTCAGTCCAAAAATCACTAAAAATTTCAAAAGAAAAAACTTAAAAATTAGAAAACCCTAAAAATCTTTATAAAAATCTAAAAAATCAAAGAACAAATAGAAAAATACAAATTCAGGTCCTGTAGGTTCCCTATTTTATTCTCCTTATTTTAAAATTAATTTGGGAAAATTTTGATACTGTTTGGCATTTTTCAGTCCCATTTTGATTTCGGCCATTAGGTTTAGTCACTGTTTTACCTTATTTTTGATTTTACAAATACCAAAAACATTCTGAAAATTCCCCAAAAATCACAAAAACATCTTAAAATTATAAAAAGCTAAAAAGATTTTATTTCCTGATTTTTGAGCATTTTTACCTATTTTTATAGATACATTACCCCCTCTTTCCTTATATTGTATATACATCCTATTATTGAAAAAGAAAATATAAAAATATAAAATATAAAAAGAAAATATAAAATCAGAAAAACAAAAAACCAAAATACAAAATTAAAAATTAAAAATAAAATATAAAATATAAAATTAAAAACCCATAAAAACATTTGCATTGCATAGTGTAGACAACACATCACACACACATGTATCCCCTCTTTCCTTATATTGTATATACATCCTATTATTGAAAAAGAAAATATAAAAATATAAAATATAAAAAGAAAATATAAAATCAGAAGAACAAAAAACCAAAATACAAAATTAAAAATTAAAAATAAAATAAAAAATATAAAATTAAAAACCCATAAAAACATTTGCATTGCATACTGTAGACAACACATCACACACACACACACACACACACACACACATACACACACACACGCACACACACACGCACACACGCACACACGCACACACGCACACACGCACACACGCACACACGCACACACGCACACACGCACCTACGCACGCACGCCCGCCCGCACGCCCGCCCGCACGCACGCCTGCCCGCCCGCACGCACGCACGCATGCACACACACACATACACACACTTGTTGATCTATCCTGCCTTGCTCCCTGTGTTTGAACTCTCTACATACTTGCATCTATATATCTTTTATGTAGAGTTAAATATAAATTTGACTCCACATTAGTTTTCATTGCTTGATATCTATATTGTGGGTTCACTGTTGATTAAATACGGGATTCATTGAGGGTCACCACAGCGACACGGTTGTCTCCGCTTTGTGAGAGACATTAGACCCCTTGAATTCCGCGTTTATCAGTGTCCAAGTTAGGTCATTATCAACAAGACTCGTGCATGTGCTCCAAAATACTCTACTTAGGCAGTCAAGAATCCATTGAACCAAGTATCGTGATCCTCAAAGAATTAAGTCAACTAGACTTGAAGTACCTCAATTCCAGCTCCTATAAGGTTCCTGTTAATTAGGTAGATTTAAGCTCCAACAAGCTCCAATCTTCGGATTTTACTTAGACTCATTCAATTATCAGACTTAATCCGAAAAATGCGAATGCTATGCAAATTCCATGCAGAAAATCTTTTTGTGATGCAATTTTCAAAGATTTTGATCTTTTTATGGATTTTTGAAAAGATGATGCATATGCATTTTTTAGATTTTTCAAAAAGGTTTTTCAAATGTTTTTGGTATTTTACTTTTGCAAATGTTTTTGGGATTTTTGAAAACAAAAAGGTTTTGTCCAAAATTAGGTACAAATATTTACATGGGGATGCATCTTGTATTAACAAGAAGTGGATTTTAGGGATTTACAAGGGTAAGTGGTCAATTTTAATAGGTATATTCATAAAGAATTTTTAGATAAGATGTACGTATTCCTCAAACTTATTTGAAACAGGTTTTTCAAACAATTTAGAAAACTATAGTCCAAAATAATTTTTACAAACAATTTTACAAACATATACACACATTTGAAAATTACTTTGTAAAGGTTTACCAAACAGTATATATAGATTTTTCAAATATTTTTGCAACCATTTTTCAAACCATTTACAAGTCGTTTTTCAAACCTTTTTATTTCACACAAAGAAAATAATTTTTCAAACAAAATGTTTTTACAAAGGTTGAAAACATGTAACAAAATGTTTTCAAAATAGTTTTCAAAAGATTTTTCACGAAGATTTTCAACTATTTTTCAAACATTTTACAAAAAAAGAATTTGAGAAATAATCACATCTTTTTATTAAGTATTTTTAATGAACAAGCTAGAATTATTACAAAAAATACGAAAGTACGAGTTATGGCTAAAGTATATACACAATATATACGACCCCCTATACTTAGCTTGAGCTATGTCCTCATAGATCGGAGAGAAAAGAGAAGACATAACTCATATTGAATATAGAAAAGTCTAAAGAATAATTGAATAAGAGATGAATGAACGAATGAGAAGTTGACCGTCCCCCTATACTTAGGATCAAATAATCCTAAGTATAGCAGACTGTACACAAGGCAGGGAGGGTCAAGGATGGGAATGAACAGATCGTACTCGGACTGTCTCCCCCTATAGTTAGGGTAAGATATCCCTAAGTATAGACAAGAAGGGGAGACAGTGGTGAGGATCAAAGAATATAATCAACTCAGGGTGCACACCCCCCTCTACTAAGGACAAAGTACATCCTAAGTATAGAAGACTGACAAAAAGGGGTGACACCTTTTCGGTAGATTGAGAAGATAGAAGAGAAAAAGAAGAAAAGAAGAAAAGAGATCAGAAGATGGAATATGAACAACTCGGGATGCACATCCCCCCTATACTTAGGATAAAGTGCATCCTAAGTGTAGCAATGATGAAGGGGATGCCATCTTATCAGTAGAATAAGATAGAAGAGAAGGAAAAGAAGAAAAAAAGAAAAGTCATTCAAAAATGTTTTGCTCTGCTTCGTCTTCTTCTTTCACTTTGGAAATATCAGGCTTATCCCTGTATATCACTTGAATAGAGTCAACGACAGATATGAATGTATCATGTTCAAGGCAAGGTTTCAGAAGCTGTCCATTGACTACAAATGGTTGTGCGTCAGTTGACAGATTAGATATCAATATACTTCCATTGTTACGCACATGCTTAACCATAAACGACCCAGTCTATTTGCTCTTCAATTTGCCTGGAAAGATCTCTAATTTCGCATCAAACAACTAAACCTTCTGACCCGACTCGAAGGACTTGCAACGGATATGCTTGTCATGCCATGTTTTGACCTTCTCCTTGTACATCAGGTTGTTGTCGTATGCATAATCTCTGAATTCCAATAATCTGTTCAGATCCAATTTTCGATTCTTCCCTGCTTTCTCAGAATCCAAATTACAGATGTTGATGGCCCATAAAGATTTGTGAATTAATTCAACGGGCAGATGACATGGCTTGCCATACACAAGGCGGTAGGGAGACATTCCCAAGAGTGACTTGTACATTGTTCTGTAAGCCCAAAGAACTGAATTAAGCAACTGAGACCAGTTCTTGCGATTCGGACGCACAAGCTTTTGTAGAATTGTCTTTATCTCCCTTTTTAAACATTCAGCTAAGTCATTGGACTACGGGTGGTAAGGTGAAGCCACACGATGTTCAAAGCAAAATTCCCGAGTCAGTTTCTTCAAATGACTACCCCCGTCAGATATTAGAATCTTGGGGATCTCAAACCGTGCTATAACGTGATATCACAAAAATCGACAGACAATCCTATTGTCGGCAGTTCGGGGATAGCCTCCACCCAGCGACTTACATAGTCGACAACGAGCAGAATATATTCATAGCCCTGGCTGTTGGGGAATGGGCCCATAAAGTTGATGCCCCACGTGTCGAAGATGTCTGATATATGAATGAATTTCAGAGGCATCGTGTCTCTCATTCCTATGGTTCTGCCCATCTTCTGACAGTTAGTGCAACATTTGACATAATCATCTGCATCTTTGAATAGTGTCAGCCACCAGAGGCCACTCTGAAGAACTTTTGCTGCCGTTTGTCTGCTTGAATGATCATAGCATAAGGAGAGGACACTTGGAACTTGCTCCCGAGGAATGCACCTCCTCCAGATACAGTCTGCCCCCTCACGAAATAAGTATGGATCCTCCCACTGGTAGAAATGGATTTTAGACAATAATCTGTCTATTTTCAACTTCGGCCAATCCTGTGGTATTTTCTTGGTCACGGGATAATTCACAATGTCCGCATACCGGGGAAGCGAGGTGACTGACAAAATTGCCTCATCTGGAAAGGTCTCTGTGATTGGTTGCAGGCTCAACTCAGTAGATTCAGGCTCAGGAAGCCTCGACAAATGATCGGCCACCACATTCTTTACTCCAGGTTTATCTTTAATCTCAAGGTCAAATTCCTGGAGGAGAAGGATCCACCGAATAAAGCATGGTTTGGCGTCCTTCTTTTGCTGTAAATATCGGATGGCCGAATGCTGTAGATCCCATTGTCGGGGAGCATCAGGAATCACCCCGAATTATGCGGGTGTTGACAGAGTCTCGAATAAGCTGTCCATTCGTCGCCATCTCGAGGATCAAGCAGAAGATCGATGTGGATGAAAGATATGGAGGTCAACAAGAAACAAAGGGAGTGTAAAAACAGTAGAAGGCTCACAATGAGCGGGGGTCAAAGGTGAGGGAAGCAAAATTGCGCAAATGCATGATGTTTTTGATCTTGACCTTAATAAAAATAATCATTCAAACCTTAAAGCAATGGATTCACCAACTCGACCCGTGAAGCCGTGAAGGTTCGACAATTATGTTTATGAATTTTAGATTTGAATTCAGGCAATTATCTTATAACAAGTCCTTAGAGCGCTACGCCTATAGGAGAGAGTACTGCCGGAAAAGTATCATGTACTTGTCCTCCTCCTTTGTAACCTGTAGTCTTCACTTTTTGAGATCCTTGTAACCCTTCCTGGATCCCTACTCAGCCAAAGAAATAGAGGGAGGAAGCTGATAGGCGAAACCAATACTTCGTAATCACCCGTGAGCGTGCAAGAACCTACTCGGACGTAAGACGATGAGACAGACACCCCCGTGAAGGCATGGACTATGATCGATACTTCGGACAAGGTCAATGCTCTACACAATAGAGAGTCATCATTGTCGACCAATTCCTACTCATCTACATACGATAGAAGCGCCAATACTTCGGAAATCCAAGCGATACACAAGATAGCCACAGACTGGCTTTTGGGCTCTAATCCTTACGATGTCGCTCACCTTACTGGGAAGGATACCTTCCAATGCAACCTGAAAACAAATGATGGCTTTGCTCATCCCAAGGCAATGAGTCCAATTAATCAATTTTATTTAGGTCAAGTATTTTTAGTTGTTCCCTTTTTAATTTTTTTGTATTATCACTTATTTTGAGTCGATTCAATATAAGCGCATAATGATTTTGTCTTTTCTTTGATTCCTATTGATCCAAAAACAAAGGGAGAATGTCGGCAAAGCAATGCAAAGCGACACTAAGTTGGAAATCTCACCTTAGGGCCTAACTGATGAATGCTCAGTTAGAAGACTTACAGTGCTTATCAGCCCTCTCCTTGCGGGATGCAAAACAAGAATTTGTAAACCTATACTATATACCGATATGCACACGGAAACCACCCTAAGCATGCAACTGCTAGCGTGAAGAACCAAATGCTAAACACATAAAATGAGACCTAATAGTCCGGTCTTGGAATCTCCTCGGTGCCCACCACCATGTATCCTGCCAGCGCTATATGGAGACTCTCGCGCCGCGGTGGTTCCTAACAATGTGTCCAACAATTAATTATTTCTAAGTCCAAACGCGAATACTATAGGTGCATGTAATGGTTATTAGGTGTTTGGCCTTAGATTACACGATCAAGCAAGCCTAAAGACTGAGGGTTCATTCCACAAAATAAAGAAAATCAAAACTGGGAAACAAAATGAAATAAAGCGATGAAAATGAGACAAAACTACGGTGAGCCCCCAAGTGAACAAACACTTGAAAATTTGGCCCGAATGTCCAAAGTCCAGGGTACCTGTATTATTACAAATTAATAAGCAAAAGTCTCTCTCTCTCACACAAAACTAAATGGCTAACTATCCTCTCTCTGTCTCTCTCAAGACTCTCCTGCTTCTCCTACCGGCTAGGGTAGAATAGTCGGCTCCGCTTCCCAAGGCTGCTCAAGATCTCCTAGGCGATCCTCCTCAGTCCGTGGTCCCTCGCAAGAAAACCAGAAAGAGATGTCAGATAGTTCACAATCAATCATCTACCAGAAGAAGATAAGCAAAAATGGCTAAGCACATAGAAAGACAAAAGTCTGCTCTACAAGCCAATGCTCCCCGGCAATGATGCCATTTGAAAAACGAAAAGATGAGAGTCGCTAAGTAATGGCCTGACAAATCAGGCTCACTGTCGCTGAGGCGACTACTCAAACCTTTTCATTTATCAACAATTAACCCACACAAACAATTAAGCAATTATGCGCAAGGGTTAAAATTTATTATACCCTACTAAGAATATATAATGGCAAGCAAGTAGAGGTCGAACACAGGAAGCAAAGGCGTAAAGCAGGCTAGACAAGAGTCAAGCACCCTATGTGTTGTGAATCACTTAGCCAAGTTGAACTTTATTTTTATGGGTTTTTAATTTTATATTTTATTTTATTTTATTTTTGATTTTTATAATTTTATATTTTGACTTTTAATTTCTGATTTTGTATTTTCTTTTTATATTTTATACTTTTTATATTTTCTTTTTTCTTAATAAAAGATGTATACTAAATAAGAAAAGGAAGGTAAAAATATTTATAAAAAGCGGTAAAAATAATGAAAATTCAAGCAATGAAGTATTTTTGTGTTTTTTATATTTTTCTAATGTTTTTGTGATTTTTCTAGATTTTCCTAATTTTTTGGTATTTTTAAAGACAAAAATGTTGAAAACAACGAATAAACTAAAAGGCTGAAACTAAAACGAGGATGAAAAATGTCAAATAGAGTCCAAAATTAGTCAAATTAATTTTAAAATATAGGTAATAAAATAGAGAAAATTCACAGACAAAAAATATATTTTTAAGATTTTTGTAGAATTTTTAATATTTTTATGAAGATTTTAAGAGTTTTGCTATTTTTAGGAGTTTTCTTTTGAATTTTTTAGTGATTTTTGAACTGCAGTTACAACATATAGAAACAAACAAATTTTTTTTTTTGGAATTTTTCAAAAAACGTTTTATAATTTTTATGTATTTTCTAATGCAAACAAAACTAAGAATGCATGTTTTTGAATTTTTATAAATATTAAAATGCAATAAAATGCAAAATTAAAATATAGCATGGAAGCTCAATGCAACAGGAGTATGTGCCTATTCTTTGGTGATTTTTCGAATTTTATAGATGCATGAATTAAATAGAGACAACAAAGAGAAACTACACTACTGGCAAGGGCATATTTGCGAATATATTAAAGTACAGGGGCCAAAGTGAAATTTTTCCACAAAATATACAATGCAGTAAAGAAATTGCTGGACTAATTAGAAATACCCAAAGTCACGAGGGCTTTCCTGCAAAAACCCCAGAGTTCACGTGCTAAAGCACGCGCGCCTGGCATGGTCGAATATGCAATTATCCAAACATTCAAGGGCTATTTTGCAAAATATCAAAAAATATTACACGTTATGAAGCAATTCGTGGACTAAATTTAAATATGAAAACCCGCATGGGGTCACTTGCAAAATACCCCATCCCCTCACACTCACAAGCACGTGAGGTGACGTGGACAGGGACTTAAGTGCAATATCAAAAAGTTCAAGGGCATATTTGCAAAAAACTACAAAACTATTAAACTGCATACGCAAGTTTTTGGTCTAACTATCAAATACAAAATGGACCGAGGTTGAATATGCAAAATACGCAGGCCTTGCGGATCGGACGACGGATAGGCAATCACTTGACACGTGTCTCGATCACGCGGGACGATGACGCTTCGTCTCGACGGCCACGATTAGGTCGCTCCTAAAGATCGAACGGTGGGCAATGGGGGTGATCCAACGGCAGTGGCGAGATCAGGAGGAACGGGGCAGATGTGACGGTGCTGGGGCTGTCTGTAAGAACACGCCAAGAACTCGAGCTTGGCGAGTTTGGATCGGCCAAAGCTCGAGCTCCTGGGCACCTGGAGCTCACCCGATGGTTCCCGACGAGTCTTGCAGGTCCACTCTCGATGCTGGAAGCATCAAAAGGCATCGACGGCCACTGGAGCTCCCCCGATGGTTCCTGATGAGTCCTGCAGGTCCACTCTCGATGCTGGAAGCGTCAAAAGGAGACAACGGCCTCTGGAGCTCCCCCACGACGTCGGAGAAGGGGGGGTCCCAGGTACCTCCGACGAAGATCAGAATCGCCCTAGGCGCGTGTATCGCTCCGGGTACCTACAAGAAATGGTCAAGAAGTCAGGGGCAAAATGCCTCGACTCCGTGGAGGGTGGAACGGGTACGTAAGGGCGAGGGATGGTCAGCTCCGGCCGGAAAGAACTCGAGCTCCGACCGCAGGTGCTTAAGGTGATTTTATGATGATTCAGATCAGATCAATGACCTCTTTAGTTAAACCTAACTACTGAGATTCTAAATAGCGCAGAAGAAACGAAATAGAATGGAGGAAACACTCACCCAAGATGCATCGACGGCGAGCGTGGCGGCGTATCTCCAGCGAGGTGGATCAACTATGATTTGACACCTTCGAATCCAACCAACGGGTGCGATCCGTTCCTGCTGTCACCAGGAAGGTATTCGAAGCCCTAGGAAAAAGGATGGATGGTGGAAGAGTGATCAAAGAGAGAAACAAGGTCGGCGGTCCTTTTTGAATGGGATGGTGACGAGGCTCCAAAGAACGAGGCATGGCGGTCAACTCGACGATCCATAACCCAAGAAGACCCCTGGGCGTGATTCCTTGATGACTGGGGAGCAAAAGTCATGAAGCACTCGACATGATTTGGTGAAAGACGCACTCTCCAAAATTTTGAGAGAGCACAAAAAAAAACAGTCTGACACGGAGCCAGACCTCAGTCAGAGAGTTGACCGAGGTCAACCAGGGAAAGAACCTGGTTGGTCCACGTGGATCAACTAAAAAAATCCCTGGAAAAAATGTTTTATTGATTCAATTATAAATAATAAATAATTAATTAATTTTTGGTTATAAAATAAAAAATATTTGTTATTTTATGAATTATTTTATGATGATTTTTATTTATTTTTCGAGGTATAAAAATACAAGTTACTTTTTATGACCTATATAGGCACACGTATTTATATATTTTAACATTTTATTTTCATATTGTACATTTAATTCTATTAATTCTATTTATTGTTTTATAAATTTATAACTGTATTTTATACACTTAAATATATTTTTATTTTATTTTTCTGAAGTGTTTTGTACACTTATTAAAATAGAAGTAGTAATTATATAGGTATCTTTACAGGTAATATACCTATGTATTATATACATGTATTTAATTTTTGTATTTTCTGTTTCCCACCCCCTCGCCCTCGACCGGTACACTCCCCGTCATTCGCCTCCCACCCTTCGCTCTCTTGCCCTCCGCCCAAGGCCCCCTACCATTGTACCTTCGACCTCTTCCTTCTGCTTCCTAGATTCTTCGCATATGAGGGCTTCCTCAGACTTGCCAACTGGCTCAGCGGCTTTCAATCCCTTCAGGCCAATATTCCTTCCCAGGTATGCTTGCATGTGCACCAGATGCTGGTTCAAGCTGCCCAGAAGTGGAATCCAAGTAGACATGGTATGGAGGGGCTTCCGCAGAAGAGGTACCAAATTTCCGTTCCTTTTCCTCGCACTTTATTGGATCCAATCGACTCGATTTCTTCTCAGAACACAAATTCGTAAACTAATAGATACTGTTGCCTCGATGAAGAAATCGTACCAAGAAATGGCGTCTGGAGTTTTTTCGACGGTGAAGAAAAATACACAGCACATTTCCAATTTACCGTAGAAATGAGACGATTTCATGCACAAATAAAAAGTGTACACTTAAGCATTACTTTTAAATATTTGTTGAATATGAAAGTACCAGGTCATATTTTTCACCTAGAATTTTTCATGTTGTCAAGGGATTTATGTTTAGAAAAGTGTCGAAGGAATGAGGTGAAAAAATTACTGTTCTATTGCATGACCATAACGACATGTGAGTACCTCAAGTGGAAGGTTGCAGAGGATGCACGAGCAAGCCATGGATTCGTGCCCTACCGCAGGGATGGTAGCGGCATCTCCTTTCTCCTGTTGGTGAGAATGGGGGAGGGGGGTGGGGGGCTTTGGCTGGAAGAAGGCAGGTGGTGGCTCCGACGTGACAGGGCGGGAGGCGGCGGATGTGGCTCAACCCAACAACAGGGCTCCTGGCGACGCCCCTCACCTGGAGGATGATGGCGTCGCGAGTGAGGCGATGCCTCTGGAGCTTTTGCCTGATGACGTCGATGGCGCTGCCTGGAGCTGGCTTGGCGATGGGTGGCGGTACCCAAAATATGCCTTGCTGATGCGGTCGACAATTAAGGAAGAATAGAACTACGGTGAGGAGATAAGGAGGAGCACCGTGAGAAAAGAAAGGAGGAGAGGAGTAGATCAAAGGAGTACAGTGTACAGAGGGGAGAGAATATTCATGATAAATCAAGGTTAAATAAATTCAAGTTTACAGAGGGAGAGTGGAAGAGGAAGGATGGGAAGAGAAAAAGAAAGGAGGGAGAGTGGAAGAAAACCTACGATTGGATTTGCTAGGGCTAGATTAACTCAACTAAAACCCAAGCTAGTTAACTCAAAAAGTCTCAAATTAACGGCATGGTCTATAGGGCAAGACATAGCAAGTTTACAGAATCAAAAGAGGAATATCGATGTTCCAAAGGTCGTCGAGGTCATTTAAAAAGATTATAGGGTGTGTCGAGTAAAAATCCCTATAATATAGTACACAGACACACACTTATATGGATAAAATGTGACTACCCTCATGGGACAGCCAACAGACTACGCTCAACTCAAGATTCAACCCGATTTAAGACATCTTCGACCTTTGATTTCAAGTGAAAATTCCGAGTGTGAGTTTTACTATTAATCGTATATTTATCACATCCATTTTTCTTATCTAAACCACTATCAGAATGTACCATTCAGTAGCTCCTTGAACCATGATTCACGCGTAATAATCCAGTTTACCTCATCATTTCTCCATCTTTGTAATCATTCGATGCCATTGTCTTCTTCTGCATGAAGGATACAATCCATTAGGGCTCCGATCTTCCATTCCTCATTTGAGCCTCCATTCCATATCATTAACATCTGAATAGATTCCCCAAAGTGCTTCGGATATGGACTAACAATGCAGGACACCCAAAGGACTTCAATGATCAGAGTTTTATGTCTAGCTCCGATCTCCCATTTCTTCTCTATTGAAGCTTCATTGACAGGGCGCTGCATTCAACCTTGTGCCTTCTTCAAGATTCAGACATCATCGCTAGCGTTTGACGAAGCTTCGGGGACTTCCAGAGAGTAACAGGAAGAACGGCAAAGCTTTTCAATCTTCATCGGAGCGCAGCCTTACTGCCTCCAAGCATGGAGGAGTTCAAGATCAGCAGAGAAGCAGATATCATTGATCTCGCTAAATTGGGTGAGATTTAACGATCTAATTTGATCCATGTTGCCATCCCAAAGCAACATTTCGACCCTCTGGACCATGTGTTGATCCAGTATCCGAGCCTTGCATGGAGCACCAATATTTGACACGAGATCACAACTTGAGTCAGAACCTGCGATGACTCAAGCGGTTATGCGCGCGGATTTGGAGGATTTGCAGATTCAGTCCTGACATTTTCAACAATAACAGATAAGTCCTTCCGTCTATTTGTAATTTATGCATCAGCCCTTGCGGGTTTTATTAATTGCATTTAAGTCCCTATGTGTATTGGTTTGCAAGAAAACTTGGAAGTTTTTATCACAATTATACTCCTAGAGTTTTTGTTGAATATCTTTTCTTCTTGAAATCTAAATAATGTGATTTTGGTCTTGTTTGAGAGCTTGTTTAACACTCTATCTGGTAGCATGTTGTGTGGTTGATTTTGATTGAAAATTCTCACATTAATAGGTAATGTTTAAAGGCCTGATTGATTGATGTATTTTAGTTGAATTTAAATACTATATGTGGACATTTAGACCCTTTAAGCATTCCAGTCTTAAAGTTCTACTATTTTTGAATGTGAATCAACATTGGGTCGTTAAAAGATGTACTTGCTGATTAAATCAGTAGAGTGGAGATGATATAGGCTCTTGGGACTAGCTTCTTCTTACTGAAGTGATTTCCTAAGGAATTAATTCATGATATTTTCATTATTCATCCAAGTTACTTGTTGAGTGTTTTTAAGAGTTATTTCCCTATCTGTATTCTTTGTGCATTTATGTTTGCATTTAAATTAGTGGTATAAAAATGTTTTAAAATTCTTTGTTGATTGTGTAGTGTGCATCATCTCACAGTAATAAATCTTTAATTACTATCTTAATTAATTGTTCTCTAAATTTAATCATTAAAATGCTCGCATCCTTGTGTTCGACCCTGAACTTCCCAGGATATAAATTTAAGCTGAGAACATCATCATTGAGTTTTCTCTTGGTTCTGTATGAGATGCTAAGTGCATGTGCAACACCGGTTCGAAATTGATACATGCATTTAGTGCTTCATCATATATATGATAGCACTATCCACGGTAATCATGGATATATTGGATGTGATCCATAATATCATAGAATAGGATCCACAATTTAAATAGTAATATGAATTGGATTCACATTGACTAATCAAAGGTAAATTTGATTTACATTTAATTTAAGATGGGTGGATATGATTCATAATTACCAATAATTTGTTTGCAATTATCTCAAATAATTCACAAATTATTTGGTAATATTTTACTGATAAATAATTATATGAATAAAAATTAATGTAATAAGATTACATCAAAGGAGACTGGAGAGAGAAAATCTATCTCCAATCAACATGGTAGACGTCCACCCTCCAAATGAGGAAGGAGACTATCTCCTTTAATTATTATTGGATGGCGGAATTCTTCTTCCATCTTTATCCATGAGAATGAGATTTATTTCAAAATTAAAATTTAGATCAATGAAAATTTAGATCAATGAATTAATAAATGATTTATTAATTCAAAATTCTACATTAATTTGAGCATAAGTAAAATCATTTAATCTCATTTATTTGATCAATAATTAGGAGTGTATCTCGACCATCCATTTTGCATTAAAGAAAGGCTAACCCTGGATCTTTCTTGACACACAATTAAGTTGAAGCAATTATTGTAACATCTCTCTCTCTCTCTCTCTCTCTCTCTCTCTCTCTTTATGCCCACACACACGTCCTCCCTCTCTCAAATCTCAAGGTCTATGTACAATGATGAATGAGTTTTATTTCTTTTTATTTTTTTCCATTTTTATTTTGATTTTATATTTACAAATATATACACATGAATAGTCACAAATTTTTATTTTAATTAAGAGGAGAATAATTTTTATTTATTTATAGGTATATGTACAAACACATGAGCTTCCCTATCTCTCCCTACTTGGTTCTTTTTGCGGTCAGGCCCATGCTGAGCCCTCCCTTGGGATTAGGTCGCTCAATATTTATTCTAAATATCTCCCTCTTTTTCTTTTATTTCTTTATTCTTTTATTTATGCACAAAAACGTGCTAATTATTGAAATTTACACAATGCATGCTAATTGATAATTTATGCTATTTACAAGAATATACCTGTGTTTTGCATAGGTTTTGTAGTTAAAATAAAAGAATAAAGAGTGATGAATGGGTATTCATCACCCCCCCCCCCTATACTTAACTTTGCTAGTCCCTTAGCACACACTTATTTGAAAAAGAAGTGAAAAAGAAAAAGAAAAAGAAAAAGAGGAGAAATCAAGGTTGATTATTAAACTTTCCTTCATTAAATTGAAATATGGAGCTCGGTCAGACCTTTGGATTATTAATTTGTCGGAACCTTATTTGGACTTAAGCTTAAGACTTAACAGCCTCTAAGAGGAGTCTCGCGAAGATGTGGGTGTCGTCCGATGATCGAATCGATGAGTGGGGTGACGTGAATAGATCGGAGACGGCGGAAGATTGATTTGGGGGTAATCGGAAATTAAAGAAAGATAGAAAGAATCGAGCCTACCTGATGAGTGGAATCGACTGGAGACGAGCTACGGAAGCTCTGGGTCTTCGCCTTGAGGGTCGTCGGGGCCCGAGGATCGGGCGCGGCGCACGACGACAAGGGGGTCGCCGGATCAGTGGTGCAGGCTCTCTTTCCTCGCTTCAACACCTTCCTCGCGCAGCTGTCACTCTGGGGAGTCAGGTGGAGCTCGTGGGATGAAAGGGTAGCGCCAAAGATGGAGTGAAAAGCTAGCCGGAGGCGAGGTCTTATACGGCTAGGGCTCCGAGAAGAAGGTGGTCGGGCGAGCATATCGGAGCTCGGATCCCTAGGCAAAACGTCGGGCGTGAATCTCGGATATGTGCTGATCGATCAGAGCCCGGGGTTCGAGAGAATGGTTGGCAGACCGATCCGGGAAAAGTCGGTGAAATCGGGTCGGTGACCGAGTCCGCGAAGAAGAGGTCCGCGGGGGAGAGTTGACCGGGGTCAACAATCCCCTGTGGACCAATCAAATTATTCCATTTTTAAGTTATTTAGAAATTCATTTAAAAATAATAAATGACTAATTTTCGAAAAACTCAAAACATGAAAAATATTTATTTATTTTCAAATTATTTTTTTGATTTTTATTTATTTTTTTGAAATATAATTTAGATATTTACAATATAGTATTATTATATATAGGTATATACATATACACATTTTTTATTTTTGATTGTTTATTTTTATACAATTATTCCCAATTTATATTTTATTTTATTTATAGAATAAAATGTGGAATATTAGGATATTTTTATTTTATTTTTATTAATTATTTACAAGGGTTAAATAAATACTTTTATATACATATGTACATGGTATATATACAAGGTTGGAAATTGATTTTATTTTATTTCTTTTTTTATTTTTATTTTGTTCTGATTTTTATTTTATTTATTTACATTATGTAATATGGAATATGTACATATTTTTATGGGATTTTTATTATTTATTTATAAGGAGAAATAAATAGATATGTGGTTTTCATACACAAGGTCTATGTACAATGATGAATGAGTTTTATTTCTTTTTATTTTTTTCCATTTTTATTTTGATTTTATATTTACAAATATATACACATAAATAGTCACAATTTTTTATTTTAATTAAGAGGAGAATAATTTTTATTTATTTATAGGTATATGTACAAACACATGAACTTCCCTATCTCTCCCTACTTGGTTCTTTTTGCGGTTAGGCTCATGCTGAGCCCTCCCTTGGGATTAGGTCGCTCAATATTTATTCTAAATATCTCCCTCTTTTTCTTTTACATGGTATATGCATGGATGCTTTGTCATGATGGTAAATATCCAGGAAATGATGACTACATATCCCAGCACATTCCTAAGACTATCCATAGGCTTAAGACATCTAATAGTACCAACATTTTTTGAAGGGATCAAATTTGTTAGCAACTTACCATGTACAGATTCACACAAAAGCATCATCGTTCAAGTCTATACATATTACAAAAAAGTCTATACATATCATAATATAAAGACGCAAGTGTAATTGCAAAAAAAAAATAGCAGCATGTGTTTTTGCAAAACTAAAAAGAATGTGGACATAAAAATCTATAGAATTAAATCAACAATCAAGAGACTTTGGATAGTGAGATTTGTGTCCTGTGCTGTAGATCGGAACACGAAAAATCTAAAAGAATCGGATTCAAGTCTCGCCAATTAACCTTTAATTAAAAAAAACTACAAAATTCAACAAACATGTCTAAAAAAACAATAGAAGATAACATCAGAGAAATAAGGTCTTCTTCTATTAAACACTTGTCATCAAGCCACACCAAAAAAGACACAAAATTACATCATCCACGTTTATCTCCCCTCTCCACAAAAACCAGAACAGGGCCATACAAACTCCTCCATTGCTATGTCGGGTGGGCCCAGAAGTACGCGAGTAGTCCAACAAGGGGTGCGTTGATGTACGTAGTGGGCTCGGACTCCTCGAAGAAGGGCCTCTGATCCGGGAAGGCATCGCTGGTGTTGGGCCTGCCGACCACCGCCCCGACTAATAGATTCGGGTTCGGATCCGGGCTCTCGTAATATCTGGATCCTTCCTTGCACCCGATACGTGCGGGGTGGGTCCGGACAGATGGCAGCGAGCTCGCCCTGTGGTGGATCCGCAAGGGGAACCGCTCCCCGTACCCAACCATGTAAGACAAGCGTATGGGGTTGTCCCCAAGTATGTAATCCACCTGCACCCATCAGCATTCTAATTTAATACTAAGCAAATCGTTTATTGATGGACCACTATTCCGTGGGATGTCATACAGAGCTTGATGCATTTATTCAAGGAAACCACAATGGAAACCCCAAGTGGGCAACATAATCAAGGATCAGTTCCCCATTCAAATATAGAGAGAAATTTGACGTACGGAAACACACGCCATTCGCCATGTACTTGAGGTGATCAGACGATTAAGCATGCAACCATAGTTAAAAAAAACTACATTTACAAGAGGTATTTAATTCAACTAAACCTGCAGATATGTAAAGCATGTAAAATATCATTGTCAATACCTGACGTTTGGCTATGGAGCGGAGGACAGCCGGCGTGGTAGAGAGGGAACGGCACGGGACGACCTTACCAGCATGGCTGAGGTAGTTGGAGTAAGCAAGCAACAAGAAGGAGAGGGAAGTGACGTGCTGCATGTTGCTTCCCCCTGCCTTGAACAGCAAGCCCCCGGGAGAGTACTGCACCTGAGGGTGCATCCCCGGCACTAAGCTGCACACGAAGTCGTCCGCGTTCCTCTTGAACGACATCAGGTAGTCCGCGTTCCCCATCAGCACCTCCTGCAAACGCCCCACGTGAGCCCCCGGTCAAAAGCGGACATCGCCGGTCAACTCATGCACAATCCAATCCCCCTTGCCTTTTGGCAAAAGAAAATAAGTGGAGAGGGGAACATTGGACACCGCTAAAGATCAGTGATAAGGTGGATAGTGTGTGTAGGTGGGGTATGCAGCAGTGCAGCATCCCATCTTTTGATGGTCAGTGTGTCAGAAGTGCAGGCCATTCATTCACCTCGGCGAACGTGATCAGGAAAAGATCTCTCTTATCCATGCCATACTCTAGCTTTATCTCTTGTCCAGTTTGTTGGTCGTTTTTGCAATGGGTTGCTCGTGATGACTAATTAGATTCCATGCAAATTAAATGTACCTTGGAGAGGAGAACGTTGATGCCAGCGTGCTTGTTGTCCCAACCGAACTCATTAATGGTGTCCCACGCACCAAGCACGTTCTCGTTCTTCACAATGTATTCCCGGTACTCGCGTTTCCGAGAGGCCTTATGCAGCCAAGCCGCTCCCCACAAGAGCTCGTCCTGCATTCACCACCAACCCTCACAAGGAGATAGAAAATACCTCTGCCGTCAATGGCAATGAGGAATGAGAGATGTTTACCTGATATCCGTCAAAGTCGCAGTAGAATGGGCACACAGCCGAGCGGAGGCTACTGCTGTAAGCTCCCCTGTATTTGTCTGCAAAATCAAATACCTACATGTGCATAGCAAGCATCTCAGCTTTGTACATATATAACTAATATATTCTCAGCCACGGAGGATTACCTCCGTTGCTCTGTTAAGAAGCAAACGGGAATAAGAAGGATCCCGATCCCGGAAAACGATCGAGGCCGCCGCCATTGCCGCCGCGGACTCCCCCCGGATGCGCCCTGTCAACCTTGTACACCGTCCTGGGCGTGTCCATGTCCTCGGGCCTCTCCCAGCACCCGTGATCTCGGAACGCATCCCCAACCTGCACGTACACCACCCCTGGCACCGCCGTCACCTTGAGCAAGTAGTCCGTGGCCCACCGTACGGCACGGAGCGCATCCCCCAGCTGGTCCCCCATGCTCCTCCCGAAGTCGATCACGCTCCACGATAGCAGCGTTGCCGTGAAGGCCATCGGGAAGCCAAATTTCACGTTGTCGCCTGCATCGTAGTATCCTCCTGACAAGTCCACCTAAAAACGATCCATGCATACATATGCATTAAATCGGTGGAAGATACTAACCTCATTATGTTCGTCGAGTTGAATATTTTGATGTACGGCCTAAAACTTAATACTGTTTTGACAATCATTATAAGAACACTTCATTAATAGCACTTGCCAATGTGACAATACTGACGAGGTTAGGCGATCTGTAGCTCTCACTGTACTTTTACATATTTATGGTATACGGTATCTTTAAGCAGTAAATTTTAAACCATAATATAGAAACTCTCGCGCCCGCAAAGCACGGTCACATGCGATGTGTTCTTACACGATCGGAAGCACCATCATGGAGTGCGGAGTCGCGACGCCAGAGGACGCGCTGGTCCGGAGGCAGCCTGCCGGAGCGCTGCCCCTCGAAGAAGAGGATGCTCTTTCGCAGCGCATCGCCGTAGTTCTGAGCTGCTTCTCCTGGGAGCACCACCACAAGCAACACCACCGCAACGAGAGCGGGGGAAATGGGAAGCCTCGCCATCATTGGAGGAGAGTTGGGAAATGCGGAGTGTGGCGATCACGGGTAAAGGCGAGGTGCTATTAACGTTTGGTAATAAAGGCGAGGGAGTGGTGGGGGCATCGGATTCCTCAGAATGCAGCAATGGATTGGAGACACGTGGGAGTTGGAGGGTAAAGTAGGTAAATAGAGTAACTGTTTGTTGTTGTGGTGTGAGGTTACCGTTGGGATGTGGGGGGTTGGTTTTTCGTTGGGGAATGGGGCTAGAGGATGAAATGACGTGAATACCCCTACGAAGGGCGTGCGGGTGAGATAGGTGAGGACTGAGGAGGAACGTTGGATTGGTGGTATGCTGCAGCCTTTTTTTGGGTGGGGACCTTGGATCTTTGCCGGGGATGGGATAGGGGCGGAGGAGGTGTGAGGTGGCAGAGCCGGAGGTGAGAGACGACGGTGATGGACGTGCCTTGGTCACGGGGATGGGCTAGGCGTCCATCATGTGACGGTGGGATCTGGTTTGAGTCACACTGTTATTACTGTTCCGGTGGGTGGAGCTTGGATGACCTTTTTAGACGGTGAGATTTAATGTGGTTCGGCTTCGGGCGTAATTAAATGGAGTTTGAGGTCCAGTTCACTCCATCATTCCCTCATTCAAAGTATCCGTTTGTTCACTACTATCAATGGCTATCGTCTTAGCAATGTTTCTTACTAAACTGGTAAGTTGTCAATCACATTATAATGAAAATTTTAAAACAATTCATTCCTCAATGAATCGAAGCTTCAAAACAATGAACATTTATTTGGCCGAATACCAAATATGTTTAGCGGATGGAAAAAAAGGATCGGGGTTGATAAAGGTTTCAGTAAAATTTCAATAAGGGTCCCAAGAAAATTAGAACATGGATATGAATGTCAAAGATATCAATGAATTCTTTTAGAGTATATGTTCATTATGTGATTTATTGAATCTCTCGAGTATTCAATTACCGCATGCACCTGTGTTAATCCCACATCATTTATCAATGTGACACAATCATTCTGGTGGGGCTATATGAGAAGTACCACAACCATTGTAGTAGTTGAAAAAAATGAATATAAGAATAATCAGTTAGTGCCATTCTCTCGCGGTTTCATCCCACTCCTTATTGTTGATTGAGAGAGACGATGTACCTACCGTCTAGTCTCAAAGGATCCGCTATGTCAGACAAGTCGGATCCGTCAATCATTGTAGGGATCGCTTTCATGGCACTCGGTGCTCAACTCCATCAAACAGACAAAAAATCAATCCACGATATTAGATTAAACAATAAATAAAATATGGGTGAAATTTATTATAACCTACAAATAGATGTGTATAGCAAACAAATGTAAGGGTCGAACCACTAGAGCATGATGGATAGTTATAATTATTATCAATTAATAAAACTAATAATAATACTTTTCTATCTTTTTCGTTTTTTTTATTTTTTGTGAGGTTTCAATAATATTTATTTTTTATGTATTTTTAGTTGTTTTATATTTTTAGATTTTTGAATTTTTGAATTTTTACTTTCTTTTTAGTTTTTTTGCAATTTTAAATTTCTTTTTTATTTTTAAATATATAACATATATTTATATATTAATAATGTTATTATATATTACAAAAATATATATATATATAGAATATATAATAAATATATATAAAAGAATAGTTCTTTTTATTTTTTAAAGGTTTTAAATATAATACTTGTATTTTAAGTTATAATACTAATTAGTATAAAAGCAATAATACTAATTAGTATATAACTATTATATGATATATATAGTAAGGGTTATTTGGGGTTGCCCTTAGGGGCAACCAACACGGCTTCCCCCATCCCATTTTTGGGTTTTTTTATATTTTTGAAAAATATTGACATGTATATTCATCTATATATCCCTCCTATATGTCACTCGAATTTCGTCAGAAACATAGACTCCTACATCCATCATCTACAACCTGTCGATTACAGCAATGTTTAGACCATCAACGTTACTTGTTCTAGATGGAGGGCATAGGAGTCTCTGTTTCTGATGAAATTCGAATGACGTCTTGGAGGGATATATATATGAATATACATGGTGATATTTTGCAAAAAAATAAAAAAATATGCGAAAATGGGATGGAGGCAGCCCCATTTTCCATATAGTAAATATAGGCTTTATAATTTATATATAACTTAAATTTTAAAAAATAACATGTTTTTATATTTTTAAAGTTTTATCTATTTTTAGTATTTTTATAATTTTTTGCTAACTTTAATGTATTTTTAATATATTAAAATATAAAAAATGACTATAAGGTTGGCTCAAAAACATCTGAGGAACTGCCTTGTGGTCCACACAAGGCAGAACCACTAAGTCGTGGCGAGAGCTCTCGAAGATTAATGAACTAAGTAGCAAGTGCCCACAACATATGAATAATCAATGAATAACAAAAATGTGAAGTGCAATTTATTTTTACTCTAGAAGCAAAGCTGTATAATTTGTAAGAATGTAGAGGTTGAACCGCTAAGAGAAAATATGGTAGCCTAATGATTATTTCTGATAAAAGTGAATTATGTACACAAGTGCCATCTTAATCTTTTTGTCTGGGTTTTTGGTTTTATAAATTTTATTGGATTTTTCTTTATATTTTATATATTTTTTATTTTCTGATTTTTAATTTCTTTTTAATTTTAATATTATATAATATTATATAGATATATATAATAGTATATATAATATAATGTATATATTATATAAGGGTTATATATATCATATATATAATAAATAAACAAAAATAAGAAAATAACCTAACATACCATCATTTCTGTATATTTTTATATGTTTTAGGTACTAAAAATATCTAAAAGACATTTATAATAGTGAATGATAATATAAACTATATATAGATACATATATGTATATAATACAAGATGGAGTATCATAATTACAAATATAGTAAAAATATTCAAATTTGTAAAATAGATTTTTTGGTTTTATATTTTTCTAGTACTTTTGTGAATATTCAAGTATTATTATAAATTTTAGGTATTTTTAAAGTCCAAAATAGTCAAAAACTGTGACTAACTAAAATAGGTCGAATTGTTTTGAGCTTTAAAAATATTAGATAAGTGCAAAAATTCTCAAAACTAATTTTAATATAATATATATACGAAATTTCAAACAAAAAATAATATTTTTGGAATTTTTGAAGAAGTTTTATGGGTTTTTCTAGGATTTTGGAACTTTTTTATCATTTTCTTTTTTTATTTTTAGGAATTTATTGTACGAGGCTAATTATAATAAAAATATATAATTTTTGGAATTTTTCAAAAAAATTATTAATTTTTTGGATTTTAAACGTAATCAAGGATAAAATATGCTCCTTTTGATATTTAATAAATAGGTAAAGCGTATAAGTTGTAAAAATATAGCAAGGAAAAACATGCATCCATGCATCTTATCCTATTTTTTCATAATTTTTGAAACATGTATAATGTAAAATTAGCCAAATATGCAAAAAAATGTTTAAATTGGAAATGGCATATTTGTAATTGAAATAAAAGGAAGGGATGCATATGTAAATTTCTCAAAAATTTACAACCTAAATTTTAATTTTAATATTAAACTATAAATACAAAAATTGAGGGGGGGGGGAGGTGTACCCTTACAAAATGCCCACTTCGCATGGGGGACCAAATGAGGTGCGCTAGCACGGACCCATGAGCAAGTTACATTATAGAGATGGGGGTTCATGCAATTTCAGCTATTTATTTTATATTATATCTTTTATTTACAGAACCAAACAAAACTATACAAAATTTGAGGGGGTTTCATGAAAGTTACCACCTACATGTGTGTCATCCAACGACGTGTGATCATTCACTTATGTGCATCCAACAATCAAGGAGACGTATTGCTTCGTTCTGATCCAACGGTGGAGAATAGATCTGGAGATTTGGCTTCATTGGACAGCTCAGAGGGCATCAGCAAGAACTCAGAAGAATTCGACCTTAGAGCTCCTTCCTCATGTTGAATCTTTGTCTCGTGTCATTGGATCGAGCTGCTGAGAGGGGGGAATTGCTTTAGAGGGTGTTTTGTAGCTGTGGAGCTCCTTGAAATGGTCCAAGGCCCTACTATCAAGGACTGGAGCTCTGGTGAAACCTGGAGCACCTGGAGGGGAAGTACAAGGTCAAATTGGCCCTTACAAGGCCCCTTTCAGCTTAAGACCTGCAAAGAGAAAATCATGGGTCAAGGGTAAACCGCCTCGACCCGATTAGGCATGGAATGGAAGCGGAATGGGCGGAGGCGTGGAGGTCTGACAAATGTGATAGACTTGGACCTTGATCTCCAAAATGACGATCGATCTGCGGGTTGGGATGGGTCAAATAGATGGGTAACTGACGGGACTAAGTATTAAGGCAATAAGATGGGTTGAACAAGGTGTAAATAGTGGGACAGAGGTGGCCAAAGCTCTAGAGATCTGGCGAAGTTAATTGAGCTGACTTAAGCTAAAATAGAAATTAAAACACAAAATAAAATGTGTAATGCAAACCTACGACTACATCTACCTAGGAATAGAAAAGGCGCAGTTCGAACTTGGGTTTGATGCCAAGGAGCAGGATGACATCAGAGCACCGCCATGGATCACCTCCTCTCCTCCTTTAGCCCTACAGTACTGCAGGGGATCTCCTACTGTCAGCAGGTGTCACTCTTGACCGAGGGTAGAGAGTATTAGGGATTGAAAAGGGATAAAAGAATCAAAGAAAGAAAATGAGGTTTTATTTATAGACAAGGGCCAGGTCCAACTTCGATCGAGATTATTTCGTGGCTCGATGGAAATCAATGGGATCTAATGATGGTGTGTGAAGGACAGTTGTGATGGGAATAAAATACAAGAAGAGCACAAGGCGATTTGGTGATCAGAGAGGCTTGAAAAATTCAAGTAAGTGGGACGCTTGAGCTTCTGCTCCGACTTACTTGAATGTTAGAAAATTTCAAGGAAAGAATGTTATATATTAAGAATAATAAATAATAAATAACTTTATTAAATTTTAGCTATAAAATGAAAAATACTTCTTGTTGGAGGAAATGAGCAATCTATTATTCCATAGAACCCTAGGCTCTCTTATATAGAGATGACCCATGGGTAAATTACATAAGAGTCCAAAAGGAAAAAGAAAATATGAAACGGTACAAAATAACATAACATGACATAAATCTCTACACTCCTCCTCAAGATGGAGCATAGATGTCAATCATGCTTAGCTTGAAAGAACATCTCTGAAAGGGTCCTCTGAGCAATGACTTGGTAAATATGTCGGCAGTCTGATCCTCTGAACTAACATGTGAAGTAGAAATCAAGCCCTTCTGGATCATATCTCTAGTGTAGTGACAGTCTACTTCAATATGCTTTGTTCTTTCGTGAAATGCTAGATTGTTGTCAATAAACAAAGCTTCTTGATTGTCACACTGAAGCTGCATGGGTAAAGGTACATCTATATGTAAGTCTTCTAATATGGCTCGAACCCACATCATCTCTGTACACGCTTACGCCATGGCCCTATATTTAGATTCAGCGCTGGATCTCTCCACAACAGTTTGTTTCTTGCTTTTCCGAGAAACTAGAGAGCTCCCCATAAAAACTGCGAAGCCTGAAGTAGACTTACGATCCTTAGGATACCCTGCATAATCTGCATCTGCACAAGCTGAAATAAATAAATCTGTGTTCTTTCTAAACAAAACCCTGAGCCTGGAGAAGATTTAGATACCTCAGTATCATGTATATAACATCCATATGAACCTGTCTCGGCTGGTCCATAAATTGACTCACCCGACTTACTGCAAAAGCAATATTGGGTCGAGTTATAGTGATATAAAGAAGCTTACCCACCATCTCTATATATCTTCTCATGTTCACCTCTTTAGTATCATTGTCATAAAGTTTCATACTTGGATCCATAGGAGTGATCGATGGTCTACAACCAACTATGACTGTTTCAACCAGCAAATCTGTAACATATTTCCTTTGAGTCATCACCAGACCATGTGCATTCATGGAAAATTCCAACCCCAGAAAATATCTTAGGGTTCCAAGATCCTTCGTGACAAACTGACGGCCCAAGAATGCTTTTGCCATCTATATTCCCTGAATGTCATCTCCTGTAACCAGATTATCATCAACATATACCATGATGACAACCATACCTCTAGAAGTTTTCTGAATGAACAACAAATGATATGCATTTGATCTTTTGAATCCATGTCGTTCAAATAGGTGGGAAAGCTTCTGGAACCACACCCTTGGACTCAGTTTAAGGCCATATATCGCCTTGTGAAGTCTACACACCATATGATCCTCCCCCTCAACAACGAACCCCGGTGGATACTGCATGTAGACTTCTTCCTACAAATCTCCATACAAGAATGCATTCTTGACATCAATTTGAAATATGGACTTGTCACGTACCACAGCAACCGATAGAAGAACGCAAAGAGTAGAGTGCCGAGCCACTGGAGAAAATATATCCAAATAGTCCACACCGTAGGTTTGAGTGAAACCTCTCTCAACAAGTCGTGCCTTGTATCGATCAAGACTGCCATCTGAATGGTACTTAACTGTGAACACCCATTTGCAGCTAACAATAGATGCGCAGATGGAGCGGTAACCAGGCTCCATGTACCATGGGAATATAAAGCATGCATTTCTTCTTCCATAGCCAATCTCCAATAGTCAACTTTCATAGCATCTTGATAAGTCCGTGGTATCTCCACGGAAGACAAAGCCACATCAAATCTCTGAAAGTCACCTGTGAGACGGTGAAAGGAAACTTGGGAATAAAAGGGATAAGATGCACAAGTCCGTTTCTACTTCCGAATAGCAACAGGGCATCAAGATCACCGTCAACTGTACTCGATGGTTGATAAACACAGATTTCAAGAGAGCCTAAATGGTGTCTCACACAAGGCGGAGACAACCGTCGCTGTGGCGACTCTCAAATGAAACCTGTATTTAATCATCAATTAACCCACACTAAAGATCAATAAATTAGAAATAAATGTGGAGTTAAAATTTATTTTTAACTCTGCACAAATGATGTAAAGGGCAAGTATGCAGAGAGTTCGAACACAGGGAGCAAACAGGGTAATTCAAACAAGTGTGCACAAGTGAATGTGAATGATGTCTACACTAAGCAAGCAAGCAAAGAAATTTTTGTGGGTTTTTAATTTTTAATTTTTTTATTTTAATTTTTAATTTTGTATTTTGATTTTTAATTTTCTGATTTTTATAATTTTATATTTTATATATTTTTTCTTTTTCAATATTGGAATTTAAGTGCAATGTAGCAAAAAGGATGATAAACTATTTATAAAAATATGCAAAAATAACCAAAAATTCAAAAATAAAATGTTTTTGATATTTTTAGGATTTTTACTGTTTTTGTGGTTTTTGGGGATTTTTCAAGGTGTTTTTGGTATTTTTAAATACTGAAATAAGGGAAGACAGTGGGCAAGCTACTGGCTGGAGATAAAACTGGAATTAAAAAAAGAAAATATCCACAAAATTTATCCACACTATTTTTTTCAAATAAAGAGAATAAAATCTAGAACAAACAGAAACTGAGTTTGTAATTTTTGGAGTTTTCTAGGATTTTCTATATTTTTTTGAAGTTTTTGAGTGTTTTTAAATTTTGAGTGTTTTTCTTTTGAGATTTTTAGTGATTTTTGGATTGACACTAAAATAGGTTAAAATAGACTCTAGGGATTTATTTTGGAATTTTTAGAGGTATTTTACTATTGTTTTGGGATTTTTCAAGCTAGAAAGTGAACAAAAAGCATGTTTTTGATTTTTAATAAATATAAAAATAAAATAAAATCAAAAACTAAAATGTTAGCGTGGAAGAACAGGTTGACAGGATCTTAAGCCTATTTTTGGATAATTTTTGGAATTAGTATGGTATATGAAATAAATATAATCAACAGCAAGAAACTACACCCTGGCAAGGGTATTTTTGCAAATAAACAAAGATCCAGGGGCCAAAATGAAATTTCCGGACAAAAATTTGAACTGAATACAATATTTTCTGGACCAAATGTTAATAACAAAACGCGCAACACTTTCCGTGCAAAATACCCACGACGCGCGTACCAAAGCACGCGTCCCAGTCAGGGGCACGAATGCAATATCACCAAAGTCGGGGGTGTGAAAGCAAAATGGCCAGAAAATTTTGAACTGTAACTGAATGTTTAAGTACTAAAACTAAAAATGAGAAATAGATGGAGTCCCCTTGCAAAATGCCCAGACGCACGTGATTCGCACGTGCGCCAGGGCGGGGACCAAAGGGGAATACCACAAATGTCAAGGGGGTATATAGGCAATTGTTACAAAAACATAACTCAACCGATGAATGTTTAGAGATTTCCTATTAATTAAACAAAAACGAGGGGGTGAAGTGCAGAATACCCCCGCGGAGTTGATCTGACGGCTGATGGTTCGGTGTTGCCACGTGTCAAGATCCTGACGGTTCTCTCCTGCGCGTGATCGAACGGTGGGGGTTATTCCACTTATCCACGTGTCAGCACAGCATGCTCCGATGCCGCTTCGTGCTGTACAGCTAAGATCAAGTCCTGTACGCCGATCCAACGGCTGATCGTAGAGGCAATCCGACGGCAGCTGTACACCCCGGCTGGGTGTTCTTGATCCTACGGCGTGGAGAGCAGCTGGAAGATCCGACGAAGAACTCTGCCGTGCCGAGTTTGGTTCACGCGCAGGGACCTCCTCCAACCACCAACTCCACGCCCAAAGGTTGCGTCTTGCTCCTCTGCTCCTCCACGACGTCCAGGTGGCTCAGACCAGTCCGACAGCCAACGGATGGCCCCCGGATGCTCGATGAAGCTCCAGCCGACCTGGGCGTCTTCGTGGCGTGAATTGAGGCCCAGACACCTCCTTCCCTTCCTGCAAACAAAATCAAATGGGCGGCAGATATCTCACGACAGGAAGGGGCCTTTATTAGCGAGAAAAGGGCGCCGTGGATGGCGATGGTGGTTGCCATAGATTCTGAGCTCCGGCGAGGTGTTCGAGGTGGAATCGAGGCAAAGTGAATCGATTAAACTGCTGGTTGAAGACACGAAATAAAAGCTAAACGTAACAGCGAGCTAAACACTAAAAAAAAAAAGAAAAACACAACCTCAATGGTGTAGAACCCGAGGAAGAAACCTCACGGCCGCAAGGCCGGAGATGGGGTTGGAACGCGACCGGCAAGCCTCGCCGCACCTCGACGAGGGTCCTGGGATCCTCCCCTGTCACAGGAGGTTCGACCTTGCCACACTCGGAGGTTAGAGGCTTTCCAAAACCGGTTCCCAATTCGAATGGGGCGTGAGGGGGTGTTTTGAAACATGGTGGTCGAGGCCCAAAGATCGAGGTGAACGAGGCGCGTCATAGGTCCAACCCCCAAGATATGATATAGGCGTGTAAGATCATTGGTAGGGCTACCAATCTCGTGAAGAAATCGACCTCAAACGGTGAAAGGAAAGGCCTCGAAAAAAGGGTGAAAATGGGCGAAAAACTCGCTTCTGACACAACCCAGACCTGGGGCAGAGAGCTGACCTGCGGTCAAATGCTGCTGCCCCCTGGTTGGTCCACGTGGACCAACCAGAAAAAGGTCTGAGGAAAAAGATTAGAAAATTAATTAAAAATAGATAATGATTTTATCGATTTTTGGTTATTAAATAAAAAATGTTTATTATTTTATATAGTATTTTATTCTTATTTTTAATTATTTTTATGAGTTATATTTTTACAAGTTGCTTTTATACCCCTATATAGGTATATTATCTATATACTGTATTCTTTTATTTTTATTTTGAGTATTTTAATTTTATTTATTTTATTCTTTATTTATAAAATTATAAATACTTTATATACACAAAGATATTTTTATTTTATTTTATTGTGTGTTTGATATATTTAATTAAATAAAAGTATGGATTCTATAGGTATAGATATATGTATAATACCTATGTATATAATATATAAAAGTATTTTTATTTGTGTTTTATTTATGTTCTTATTCTGATTTTAATGCACATAAGTATTATAAGTAATGTTTACAACATTATAAAAATATAAAATTATTAAAAATAATAGATAAATAATAAATTGAATATTTTAATATGTACAAGTATACAATGAGGGTCCAAAACTCAACTTTCAAACCGTAGCTCCGCCAAATGCGAAACCACCACCATTGGATAGATTATTTTATTCTTTATACAATTAAAGGTGAATATGCTGCATTTGGAGTTGTCAGTTGTGAGATTACGGGTCTGGGAAGTTGGAATTCTGGATTCTTATTCAGACCATAACTTTTTATCTGTACATTATTTTTCTGTGAAATCAATTTTTTATTTTTCTTTATTTAATTATCTACAACTTTCATGTACAAAATTTCTTTATTTGATGTATAAAAAGTGGAACCAAAAAATAGGCCCCCAAAACGAATAAAGAATGAATAGAATACATATAGGTATTTGGCCCTTATCTCCCCCTACTTTATTCCTTGTCGACCTATTCATCAAGATGCCTAGGTCTCGGGTTTCGGGTCATAAAATATTTACAATATTTTATTCTTTTCTTTTCTTTCTTATTCTATAATTTTGGCTTTAATTACAATATTTTATACTAATATGATGCATATGCATGAATGCTAAGATGATGATATTAATGCTATTTACAGGCATTTGCTAGGGTTTTTGATGCCAAAATGATAGAATAAAGATGATGAAATGTGGATTCTTCAATGGTGCAAAGAAAATAATTTTTCAAACATGGTGATAGAATAAAGAAAATGGTGATAAAAAGATGATGATATTAATGCTATTTTTCAAACCATTTGCAAATCATTTTTCAAACATTTTATTTTACACAAAGAAAATAAATTTTACAATCCACACATTTTTACAAAGGTTGAAAACATGTAACAAAATATTTTCAAAATAGTTTTCAATAGATGTTCACAAAGATTTTCAAACTATTTTTCAACATTTTGCAAAAAACATTTTTACCTGATTTATTAATCAGTAATTACAAAAAGAATTTGAGGAACAGAACACCTTTTTATTAAAGATTTTTAATGATTTTTTTTTAAAGAATGATTAGCCATATTATTAAGAAAATACGAAAGTACGAGTTATGGCTAAAGTATATACGCCGTATATAACGACCCCCCTATACTTAGCTTGAGCTATGTCCTCATAGATCAGAGAGAAAAGAGAAGACATAACTCGTACTAAGTATAGGCAAGTCTAAAGAATAAAGAACTAATGAATGAACCAATAGGAAGTTGATCATCCCCCCTATACTTAGGATCAAATAATCCTAAGTATAGCAGATTGTACATAAAGCAGGGAGGGTCAAGGGTGGAAATGAACAGATCGTACTCAGATTGTCTCCCCCTATACTTAGGGTAAGATATCCCTAAGTATAGACAAGAAGAGGAGACAATGAAAGGAATAGAATCAACTCGGGGTGTGCACCCCCCTATACTTAGGACAAAGTACGTCTAAGTATGGAAAAACTGTCTACAAGGCGGCACCTTTTTGATAGATGAAGAAGGTAGAAGAGGAAAAGAAGAAAAGAAGAAAAGAAAAAGAGATGAGACTAGAAATGAGATCAGAGGATGTACACACCACTCCCCCTATACTTAGGGTGAAAGAAGCCCTAAGTATAGGCAATGACAGGAGTGATAATACGGAACGATGAAAGAACACTCGGCTCGACCACCCCCTGTACTTAGGACAAAGTACGTTCTAAGTAAGGCAAACACGAGAATGGGTAGATGAGCAAAACTGGAGAGAGACGGAGATGAATAAAACTGAATATACAACAGAGATGGATATACACATGATCAAGAAGGTGGAAAGCTGACCTTCTTGCGAGACCGCTGAGGGATAGATCTGATATGGTGTATGTCGACATCGGGGTCCCCTGTGGACGGAAGCCGATCAGGGTTGACATGGTCAAGGCCCTCAGTGGAGTCAAATCGGAAAGGGACGAACTGATCAATGGAAGCAGTATGGCTAGGTTCTCCCTTGGTGGTCCTATGGTGTGAAGGCGCAGACGTGTGAGTGGAAGAAGTGTGGTCAGGTCTGGCCTTGGAAGTCTCGCCGATCTCGAAGTGGAATGGGACAAACTCATCATCCGCGGAAGAAGTGTAATCGGAGTCGTCCTGCGAGTCCTCGTCCAGGTCAAAATCAAAAGGAACGAAATCATCAGTGGAAGTATACGAACTCAGATCGTCCTCAAGACTCTCACCTGAATCATTGTCTTCAACAAGAGGTCTGAATTATCAAAATAAATGGCAGCATCATAACCGACCTCAATCATCTTCACTTGTGAAGGGCCAGGAACGGATTTATCAGTGGAAGTAGTCAAACAAGGTCCGTCCTGTCTAGTCTTACCCTAGCTCATTTGTTTCCTTATGAGGTCTCTCAAAATAATGGGCAACATCATAAACCTCCTCAATAGTCTTGGTATCTGCCCCCCGCTCAATTGGATCAATCACATAAATGCTTTGGATTTCATCAACACATCGCCACACACCCGGAGGAGGAAACTCAAGGTCCATGCTTTCCCGATTTCCTCCCCTTTCGGGGGATCCGTCGGGTCTCATTAGGTTTCGTTAAGCAAACATCTTTAGTAGCATCAGATCGGTCATGGGCCTTGGAGTCAGCTAAAATCGATGAAGGTGCATCAGGTGCAGGTCTCTGGTCAACTGTGGGTGCGGTGATCGACACTTCGCTTTCGTCAACAGGATGGAAGCGAATCTCTCCTGATCCATAATCAATAACAACCCTCGCAGAGGCGAGGAATGGTCGTCCCAGGATGATTGGAGATGGCTCCCATGTGGAGTTCTCCATGGGCAACACGACAAAATCAACATTGTGGCTCGTGCCCTGAATAGAAATGACGGCGTTTTCAAGGATACCCTTCGGCCTCTTAATAGATCCATCAGCAAACTGAACGATCATCCTGGTTTTCTTGAGAGGCCCTAAGTGAAGAGACTGTACCAGCGAGAAGGGTAATTATACTAATAGAAGCACCACCATCTAGGAGAGTGTGATCACAAGTATAGTCAGAGATAGTGCAGGTGATGAAAGGTGTAGCTGTGTTCTTCTTCTTGGGAATGTTACTGTGTGTGATGGCGAGGGCAGTGGCCATGGTCAGAATGTGACGCTCAGATCTGCTCCTCCGCTTTCTCTTCTTGGGAAGAGGAGCAGATAATTGGGTCATGGCCTGCTGAAGTGGGGCACGGATGATCTCATGAATAGTGGCCACCACTTCGGGTTCAGTCAACATTTTTTTGAATTTTTGGACTTCCTCCATACAAGGGAGGAAGTCGGAATCAGCATATACACGAGGCATGCCAAGAGCAGTCTGTACAGCAGCATCCTCGGGGTCAAAGGTGGGACTAGGTGTGAATGTATGTGTGGTCAAGGGTTCTGGCAAGTGGACTCTCTCCTCAAAATATTGATCAACCAAGTGTCTCCTGAACTCTTTTTGTATTTTTAAATTTTTCTAATTTTTTTGTATTTTTGGCGATTGCAAGCTCCCAAGATCACCTACAAGTAAATCTGAATCCCCGACGGAAGTAGCATTAATCTGATTATTCCTCAAGATAGCAAGATTATCATTCAACAAATCAATGCGCTTTGTCATCCGATTCAAGATATCACTCATAGAGATCGAGGGAGGTGACTCCAACAGGCCAGACTCGGGTGGATGTGAAGGTGGAGGTGGATAATATACAAGTGGGGGTGGGTGTGGATAGAAATCCGAAGTCTGATACTGCGGCTGGGGCGGATATGTACAAAAGTCAGAAAAAGTAGGAGGAGGATCCTCCTGATAAAAGGGAGGTGGACCGGCTGGAGGGTACGAGGAATCCGCAAATCCGGATAAAAATCACTCCAGGGATCCATCTCGAAACAAGAGAAATGATCGGGAGAGCACGACAGTTAAGTCAAGAGATGTGAGAAAAGGCGTAAATGCGCAGAGTGATCGATTATGCACCAAAACAATCACAAGCAAAAATGAAACAACCAAACCCTCAATTCACCTACTCAACTCGGTGAAGACCACAAATGCGGTCTTTTTATCTTGTCTGTTTTAGAGTTTAGGTGAAAAAGTCAAGAAGTTGCACAAACACTTAGGGGGCTTGAAAATAGGATTTTGGGCTCTATCCTTAATGTATGCGCGAGCAATGTAAAACGAAGACAATGAGGGAATTACTCGCCCCCAATACAAGATTTTTTCTTTTGGTCGGTTTTAGGGTCAAGTATAATTAACAGTCCCAATTTTATGGATTATCACTTTTTTTGGATTTTTAATGAGAATGCACGATCCTAACGGGGAGTCAATTCCTTTGAGCACCTAGGTTGGCAAAATCAGAGGGAGAGTCGGAAAAGCAATGCAAGCGGCAAATAATGACGGATGCTAAAGCGTAAATGCTCACCTTGCCTCCAGCACTCTACATGCAAAGATGCTCAGCAGAATTGAAACCTATCTATATGCAAATGCAAAGCCGATGAAATCGCCTTAAGTTTCAGAAATTGCTATTAACGTGAAGAACCACAAGTCGGCCACTTATCTTTAACCTAAGAGTCCGGTCTTGGCTTACCCCTCCTCTTCTCGACACACTCGAGTTCAGGAGTAGCGCTTGATGGGGCTCGCTCACGGCACACGGGTTAAGAGATAAATGAACAGACTGTTTAAATTTGACTAAGTCCAAACGAGTCTATAGGTACATGTAAATATATTAGGTGTTTGGCCTTAGTCTACGCAAGCAATCCTAAATCTAAGGGCTCAATCACACAAAGTAAGGAAAACAAAACCGGAAAACAAAGTAAGAAAAGGCGATGAAAACCGATGGAAAGCTGCGGTGAGCCCCCAAGTGTACGAGCACTTGGAAATTGGGCCCGAAAGTCCAAGTCCGAATGTACCTGTATTATTACAAATTATCAAATCACTCTCTCACAAAAAATAAATTCCAACTAAACTACCACTCTCTCTCCACCTCCTGCTCTCTCCTGCCGGCTTGGCTAAAGAAAAGCCGGCTCCGCTTCCCAGGTTGCTTCGGGTCACCTAGGCGATCCGCCTTGCTCCGCGGTCCCTCGCAAGAAGATAAGAAAGGATGGTCAGAATAGCTCAATCAATATATGTATCAAAAGTGCAAGAGAGATAACTGAAGCTATGGTAGACAACAATCACAAGTAAACAAAAATGTGAACTACTCGTTGTTGCTCCCCGGCAACGGTGCCATTTGATAAACACAGATTTTAAGAGAGCCTAAATGGTGTCTCACACAAGGCGGAGACAACCGTCGCTGTGGCGACTCTCAAATGAAACCTGTATTTAATTAACAATTAACCCACACTAAAGATCAATAAATTAGAAATAAATGTGGAGTTAAAATTTATTTTTAACTATGTACAAATGATGTAAAGGGCAAGTATGCAGAGAGTTCGAACACAGGGAGCAAACAGGGTAATTCAAACAAGTGTGCACAAGTGAATGTGAGTGATGTCTAAACTAAGCAAGCAAGCAAAGAAATTTTTGTGGGTTTTTAATTTTTAATTTTTTTATTTTAATTTTTAATTTTGTATTTTGATTTTAATTTTCTGATTTTTATAATTTTATATTTTATATTTTTTTTCTTTTCAATATTGGAATTTAAGTGCAATGTAGCAAAAAGGATGATAAACTATTCATAAAAATATGCAAAAATAACCAAAAATTCAAAAATAAATTTTTTTGATATTTTTAGGATTTTTTATTATTTTTGTGATTTTTGGGGATTTTTCAAGGTGTTTTTGGTATTTTTAAATACTGAAATATTGGAAGACAGTGGGCAAGCTACTGGCTGGAGATAAAACTGGAATTAAAAAAAGAAAAATATCCACAAAATTTGTCCACACTATTTTTTCAAATAAAGAGAATAAAATCTAGAACAAACAGAAACTGAGTTTGTAATTTTTGGAGTTTTCTAGGATTTTCTATATTTTTTTGACGTTTTTGAGTGTTTTTAAATTTTTAGTGTTTTTCTTTTGAAAATTTTAGTGATTTTTAAACTGACACTAAAATAGGTTAAAATAGACTCCAGGGATTTTTTTTGGAATTTTTAGAGGTATTTTACTATTTTTGGGATTTTTCAAGCTAGACAGTGAACAAAAAGCATGTTTTTGATTTTTAATAAATATAAAAATAAAAGAAAATCAAAAACTAAAATGTTGACGTGGAAGAACAGGTTGACAGGAGCTTAAGCCTATTTTTGGATAATTTTTGGAATTAGTATCGTATATGAAATAAATATAATCAACAGCAAGAAACTACACCCTGACAAGGGTATTTTTGCAAATAAACAAAGATCCAGGGGCCAAAATGAAATTTCCGCACAAAAATTTGAACTGAATACAATATTTTCTGGACTAAATGATAATAACAAAACCCGCAACACTTTCCGCGCAAAATACCCACGACGCACGTGCCAAAGCACGCGCCCCAGTCAGGGGCACAAATGCAATATCACCAAAGTCGGGGGTGTGAAAGCAAAATGGCCAGAAAATTTTGAACTGCAACTGAACGTTTAAGTACTAAAACTAAAAACGAGAAATAGATGGAGTCCCCTTGCAAAATGCCCAGACGCACGTGATTCGCATGTGCGCCAGGGAGGGGACCAAAGGGGAATACCACAAATGTCAAGGGGATATACTGCAAATGTTACAAAACATAACTCAACCGATGAATGTTTAGAGATTTCCTATTAATTAAAAAAAACGAGGGGGTGAAGTGCAAAATACCCCCGCGGAGTTGATCTGACGGCTGATGGTTCGGTGTTGCCACGTGTCAAGATCCTGACGGTTCTCTTCTGCGCGTGATCGAACGGTGGGGGTTATTCCACTTATCCACGTGTCAGCACAGCGCGCTCTGATGCCGCTTCGTGCTGTGCGGCTAAGATCAAGTCCTGTACGCCGATCCAACGGCTGATCGTAGAGGCAATCCGACGGCAGCTGTGCACCCCGGCTGGGTGTTCTTGATCCTACGGTGTGGAGAGCAGCTGGAAGATCCGACGAAGAACTCTGCCGTGCCGAGTTTGGTTCACGCGCAGGGACCTCCTCCAACCACCAACCTCCACGCCCGAAGGGTTGCGTCTTGCTCCTGCTGCTCCTCCACGATGTCCAGGTGGCTCAGACCAGTCCGACGGCCAACGGATGGCCCCCGGATGCTCGATGAAGCTCCAGCCGACCTGGGCGTCTTCGTGGCGTGAATCGAGGCCCAGACACCTCCTTCCCTTCTTGCAAACAAAATCAAATGGGTGGTAGATATCTCGCGACAGGAAGGGGCCTTTATTGGCGAGAAAAGGGCGGCGTGGATGGTGATGGTGGTTGCCGGAGCTTCTGAGCTCCGGCGAGGTGTTCGAGGTGGAATCGAGGCAAAGTGAATCGATTAAACTGTTGGTCGAAGACACAAAATAAAAGCTAAACGTAACAGCGAGCTAACACTAAAAAAATAAGAAAAACACAACCTCAATGGTGTAGAACCCGGAGAAGAAACCTCACGGCCGCAAGGCCGGAGATGGGGTTGGAACGCGACCGGCAAGCCTCGCCGCACCTCGACGAGGGTCCTGGGATCCTCCCCTGTCACAGGAGGTTCGACCTTGCCACACTCAGAGGTTAGAGGCTTTCCAAAACCGGTTCCCAATTCGAATGGGGCGTGAGGGGGTGTTTTGAAACATGGTGGTCGAGGCCCAAAGATCGAGGTGAATGAGTCGCGTCAGAGGTCCAACCCCCAAGATATGATATAGGCATGTAAGATCATTGGTAGGGCTACCAATCTCGTGAAGAAATCGACCTCAAACGGTGAAAGGAAAGGCCTCGAAAAAAGGGTGAAAATGGGCGAAAAACTCGCTTCTGACACAACCCAGACCTGGGGCAAAGAGTTGACCTACGGTCAACTGCTGGCCTGCCCCCTACCCTGGTTGGTCCACGTGGACCAACCAGAAAAAGGTCTGAGGAAAAAGATTAGAAAATTAATTAAAAATAGATAATGATTTTATAGATTTTTGGTTATTAAATAAAAAATGTTTATTATTTTATATAGTATTTTATTCTTATTTTTAATTATTTTTATGAGTTATATTTTTACAAGTTGCTTTTATACCCCTATATAGGTATATTATCTATATACTGTATTCTTTTATTTTTATTTTGAGTATTTATTTTATTATTTTTATTTCTTATTTTATAAAATTATAAAATACTTTTATATACACAAAGATATTTTTATTTTATTTTATTGGTGTGTTTGATATATTTAATAAAATAAAAGTATGGATTCTATAGGTATAGATATATGTATAATACCTATGTATATAATATATACAAGTATTTTTATTTGTGTTTTATTTATGTTCTTATTCTGATTTTAATGCACATAAGTATTATAAGTAATGTTTACAACATTATAAAAATATAAAATTATAAAAATAATAGATAAATAATAAATTGAATATTTTAATATGTACAAGTATACAATGAGGGTCCAAAACTCAACTTTCAAACCGTAGCTCTGCCAAATGCGAAACCACCACCATTGGATAGATTATTTTATTCTATATACAATTAAAGGTGAGTATGCTACATTTGGAGTTGTCAGTTGTGAGATACGGGTCTGGGAAGTTGGAATTCTGGATTCTTATTCTGACCATAACTTTTTATCTGTACATTATTTTTCTGTGAAATCAATTTTGTTTTTTTCTTTATTTAATTATCTACAACTTTGATGTATAAAGTTTCTTTATTTGATGTATAAAAAGTGGAACCAAAAATAGGCCCCAAAATGAATAAAGAATGAATAGAATACATATAGGTATTTGGCCCTTATCTCCCCCTACTTTATTCCTTGTCGACCTATTCATCAAGATGCCTAGGTCTCGGGGTTTCGGGTCATAAAATATTTACAATATTTTATTCTTTTTCTTTTCTTTCTTTATTCTATAATTTTAGCTTTAATTACAGTATTTTATACACTAATATGATGCATATGCATGAATGCTAAGATGATGATATTAATGCTATTTACAGGCATTTGCTAGGGTTTTTGATGCCAAAATGATAGAATAAAGATGATGAAATGTGGATTCATCAATGGTGCACCCTCCTTCTACAAAGAAGAATCCTGCACATGCACATTATCTGACCCATCATTAGTAATAGCATCTGAACATACCTGAGGCATGATGGATGCTTGATGTGCCGCCTGAGCAGGACCCGACCGACGTGTATATAATTTAGGTAATGGTGGGATAGGTGGTTGTAGTGGTGGTGCTGGTGCTGGTGATGACGTCGACGTGACAACTGGGATAGGAGTGGACATAGGTGGACTTAGACTAGGAGGAGAAGGAACATAGACATCGTCATTAGATGCGGAAGAAGCCAACCTGTCACCTGCAGGGGAGAAGTACGTAATGTACTAAAAAATGTAACATCAGCACTGAAAATATTTCTTGTTTATAGGGTCATAACAACGATAACCCTTCTGAGTCTGAGAGTAACCTACAATGACACACTTGACGGCTCTAGGAGAGAGTTTGTCAAGTCCAGGAGTAAGTGGTGAACAAAGGCAACAGTACCAAAGATACGAGGGGTAAGTGAAAACAATTCCTAATCTAGGAAAATACGGAAAGAGGAATTTCCTCACCAAGAATAGAGGATGGCATACGATTGACAAGGTAGCAGGTTGTAAGGACAGCTTCCCCCAAAAAAATAATAGGCGCACAACTCTGGATAAGCACGGTTCAAGTGGTATCAAGAAGGTGGCGATGTTTTCTCGCGACTACTCTATATGTGTAAGCACGGGTGGTTTGATGAATAATACCTTTGGACGATAAGAGAGAGAGAGAGAGCGAGTACAGAATTCCAATGCATTATCCGTTCGAACATATTTGACAGAAGAAGAAAAAATATTTTGCACTTCGATGATAAGGTTTTTAATAACGTTCCCTGCTTCTGATTTATTCTTTAAAAGAAAAACCAAGATACACGAGAAAATCATCCACTACAACCAGATAGAACATGTGTCCCTGATGATCAGGAACACGACTCAGACCCCAAATATCAATATGAAACAACTCAAATGGGGAGCTACTGCTCCGACTCTTATGACTAGGGAAGCTAGAACGATGATGCTTTCCCAACTGACAGGCTTCACAATGAAACGATGAACTCGGAGAGATCTGAGGCAAAAGATGACGCATCTTCTGAAGCGGGAGGTTACCAAAGCGTAGATGGTAGGAGTACGAGAGACTGATCTGGCTTAGTGGGAAGAGACGCCAGCATATGAATTCCGGACCAGACGATAGAGACCATTCTGCTCAGAGCCACAACCAATCACCCTGCATGTTAGTATGTCCCGAAAAATGAGAGAAGATGGGTCAAATATATCACAACAGTGCAAATCCTTCGTAATCTGACTATTGGATGATAGATTCATGGAAATCTCAGGAGCATGTAGAACATTCTGTAAATGCATAGACGGTGACAAGGTGATCTCCCCCTGTCCAACGATGTGGGAATGATTCCCATCGGCTATGAGCATTGAGCGTCTAGGTGGAATGTCTCTGTATGACTCAAGTCTATCCCAGTCACGACAGATATGATGGGTGGCGTCGGAATCCATAATCCAATCTGAGAGATCATGACAGGATGTAAAAGCAGTAGCACTACCTGAGGTACTAACAGCGGCAGAAGTACTGGAAGATGCTGAAGCGACAATATCTAAATATCCACCTGGAGAATCAATAGACGATTGAGGCATAATATCATGCAGGCGCGCCACAAGCTCTTCGAACCGGTGATCTGAAGTGGATGCCGACGGAGATGTAACTTGCTCGGCTACACGCGCCGATCCTGAAAACCCGTGCTTAGAATAGCATGTATCCTCGGAGTGATATGTGCAATGACAGAAGGTGCATGGTTAGCAAAAACAGCCTCCTCGGCCACGAGGTCCACGTCCACGAAAGGAAGACTGACCACCTCTCCCTCGCGATACAACCATTTTTGAAGGGGGCGGAGGAGATGTGTTGGAAGAAACAGAGATGCGGCTGAGCCTTCGGTAAACTTCCTCCATAGGAGGAATAGTAGCATCAGCAAGCATCTGAGAGCGGGTGGCCTTATACTCAGGATCAAGTGTTGCTAGTAGAACTCCAACCATGGTAGCATTCCAGAAGGTCTTCTGTTGCTTAGGAGTAGCCGTGAGGGGTATAGTGCTATATAGTTTCTCAAATTTTATGTAGTATTACATACCTATTTTTATATATTTATATGAGGTTATTTATTATAAGTTATTATTTACATGTATTATCATAGGTATATTTACCTATATTATGTGTATTTTATTTTTATTTTGTGTTTTATACTTTATTATTTTATACACTTAATTTATATAATTATAAATTTTTTAGATATACACAAATATATTTTTATTGTTATTTTTGGTGTTATGTGTACACTTGAATAAATAGATGTATTTATTATATAAGTATATGTATAATATATTTATCTATGTCTTTTTGTATACTATTTTATTTTAATGTATTTTTTAATGATTTTACTTTGCTTTTATATTTTTAATTATATATAAATAATATTTACAAGGGTATAAAAATATGACATAAATAAAAGAATAAACGAATAATTTCCCCTTTTATTTATATACATGTACTGGTATATACAATTCATCTATACATGATACTAAACTTATTTATTTTATCTTTTTTGATGAATTTATTTATTTTAAGTTTGTAAATAAACTATACATAATATTTACAAAATTATAAAAATATAAAGTCATGAAAAATATAAAGAATAAATAAAATGAATATTTTATTCAGGTATAATGTACAATAGGTATTTTATTCAGGTATAATGTACAATAGGGTCCAAAACTAACTTTTGCATCTTGACTCCAAATTATGTAAAACCACCTTCATTAAATAACTAATAAAAACTTATATACAATTAAAGTAGTTTCAATAAATTTTGGAGTTCATATGGAGAAGATATGGGTCTGAGAGGTTTGTGTTTGGCTTTTTATTCAGAATGTAGAACGAATACTATATATTATTTTTGTGTGAAATAAATTTTATACTTTTCTTTATATTTTTATCTACAATGTTATGTACAAAGTTATTGATTTGATGCATAAACAATAAATAATAAAATGGGTCCCAAAATGGGCCTCTTGGCGAATAAATGAATATGGTTTTTATTATATATTTGGCCTTCTACTTTATTCCTTCGTCGAACAAATCAATTTTTGACTTTGTCTTGGGGTTTAGGGTCATAAAATACCTTTGGCATTTTATTCCTTCTTCTTTTATTGATTCTTTTATTTTGGCATTGATTACAACATTTTATACAATATTTATACAATAAATAATGGACGTTAATTTATGCAAAACAATGATATTTGCATGCATTTAGCTAGGATGTAAAGGTCAAAATGAAAGAATAAAGGTGATAAAATGGAGATTTATCATTATAATAAAACTACAGGATTGTTTTGGATATTAAAAATAGATAATAGGTTCAAAACTTTCTAAAACTATTTTTATTATATAGTATACCTAATAAAGAAAAATAAGAAACATAACATTAAATTTTTAGATTTTTATTGTATTTTTACCGATTTTATGGTATTTTTAAGGTTTTGCAATTATTAAGATTTTCTTTTTGTATTTTTTAGTGATATTTGGTTTAGAAGTATAAAATAAGTAATATGTACAATCTATTTTTTGGCGAATTTCTACTGGATGGAACCTATTTACTGATAATCAGAACATTTTGTGCATTTAACAACACTTTAAAGAACTCCAAGGGCATCCAAGTAATTTTTCAAATTAGTTTTGTATTTAATAACCACTTGACATGGGTATAAATGCAACAAAATAAAAGATGAGGGTCCTTCTTGCAAAAGTTCTAAAAAATATTACACTAATTCTTCAAATTTAAAGACTAAATCTAAATACATAAGCATGCAAGGGCCTAATGTAAAACCACCCCACCTCATGTGTGGACGAACGTAAGGTGATCTGGCACAGGACCGAAGTGGAATATAGACAAATTTCAAGGGTTCATATACAAGTTCGACAGAAAATTTAACACTATCTAAAATATTTATGCTTGTGTATCCCAGAAAATTTAACCCCGAAAATTTAACATAAAATATTTAACATTATCGATGGAATCGAGTAATGCTTCAGCGATAGTGAAGGATCTTGATTAGAGCTGGCCTGTGGTTTTCAGGGTGTCACGAAGTATGCCCCAAGAACTGACATGGCTTTGCTTCGATTGGTGCTATCTCCGCCGTCCGACCACCATTTTCTCCTCCGACCGGTGTTACATCTTCCTGGAAGCTTATTGCTTCTGTAGGTTTTCCTTACAGAGTTTCAGGTCCCATCGATAGGGACCTAGGAGGTCTTGTAGCTGCAATGGACCTGGAGAAAAAGAAGGCTTCGATTAGCCACTCTAGAAGTTTTTCAACACCTCAAATTTGCACAAAAGGATTTGATGGCTCGAGGGACGCCCCTTAACAGATTGTTGAAGCTGGGCAATAAGTGAAATGAAGGGGTGATTGATGAATCGGTGATTTAATAACATTTATGTCGCATTTTGTTTTAAAATCCTTGACAAATACATGTAATATGAATTAATATTCATTTTTTATCAAAAATACATTCATAAATAAAATCTCATTTTATGCATTAAAAAGACATAAATAAAAAATAAAAATAAAGAAAACAAGGACGACTGTAAATATGTATATATTATACTAAATGAATTAAAAAATATAAATATAAATGTAAGATATATTTATATAACCTAACCCCCAAGACCAAGTCAGCTTAGCTTGATCGACAAACAATAAAGTGGGAAAGATAAGGCAGAAAACCCAAAAGTAACTAACTCTATTTATAAAATATTATTACATTATTTATAATATATATACATACAATCTTTGCATAATTATATTGACTCATGTATATTTTCACCAAATTCTTCACCATTGTGTGTGTGTATTCTAACATGTATATATGCCAAGTAATCAGTTGTCCAAATTAGTAATTTCCCAACTTCCGCACCTCATAACTTCGCCACACGAACTTCAATTTCACTCGACTCACTTTAAAGTTCAAGATATAAAAAAAACTCTAAATAGTCTATGTGGTTTCATCTAAAACGGTGTCCGCTTGCAAAAAGTCAATTTTTGCACCTAAAACAATGGAATTTCTAGGCTATTTAATTTATTTTGTATATACTATTTATAGTATAATCAATTTAGCAATTTTTAATTATTTTCTTGATATTGTAGTTTATTTCTAAATAAAATCCAAAATTAACATTATTCTTTAATATTTTAATTAAAAAACTCATAAAAAGTCAATTTAAACTACATTATATATATGTATTCTTTAATCTATGTACAATCAATTATCAAAATCCACAAAAATTCATACATCCTTATTTATTATTATATAAATTAGTAAAATATAAAATAGTACCTTATTTATTAAAGTGTTCATTTAAAAATACAAATGCTATTTACAAAATAATATTATATGTATATTTATCGGTATTTTATTTATATACTATAATATGTATTATTTATATATGCATAATATACCTTAATTTAGACAATTTAATTCTCTACATTTTTACACTTTTTCAAAATAACCTTATTTAATATTTATTGTATAATTTATAAAGCATTTTTGTACTTGGAATTTTGTGCTGCTAACACATGTCAGCACCACATTCATCTTCTCCAATAAGACCTTATGTTTCACTGTGTAATGACACATCTTCAACAATTTCTACAACCATTGATTTGTAACAAAACCAAAATCTAATCCATGGAAATTCTAGCCTAATCAACATTAATCTGTGCCCTTCATTCAAACTCATCTAAGTTATTCTCATTTCTCCAATTTAAGAGCCCAAGTTGCTAAAAACAAACAACTTCCTCCACCTTCAGTTCCAACTGACCAACAACCCAATTTTCCAAGCTATAATTTCTCTCCTCGGGTGATAGACGAGGGTGATTGACCATCACTGAGGAAGAGGAGTGATAGGAGAAGGAGTTCCAAGGATTTCTCCATCCTTGCATCGTATATAGCAATGCGTGGAGCTCCGAGAAGCCACCGTATAATAGAGTGAAGACTGAAGTTCTTACACCTTCATTTCCCAGGTGAGATTCATCCACAAAAATCGATCATTTTAATTCATTTTGGACCATTTAAGTAGTGATTTAGACATCAAAATTTTCCATTCTTTGATTGTGTCCACAATTCCCTTCCATTTCGGTTAGATTTGTTGATAATCATGAGTTGAAAGTGAAGGTCTAAATATCCTGTGTGTAGTACAACAAACCATCTTCTAGGTTGTTTCCAATTGAGTCTTAGAATTTCTTTGCAGGTACTTCAATCTGTTGGAGCTACTCCCCATGAGATTCTTCATCGCACTAGCTGGACAAACAGAACCACGGTCTAGAGTTCATTAAATCACAACTTTCATCTCATTCCTATAACTCTAAAGAAGCGGTCCACCTCCATTCTTGACACCTTATCGCATCAGGTGAGCTCGAAGGGGGAAGGAGATCCCCTTCTAGCCATGTCGAAGCCACATCAGCCCCTTGCACTGCCGCACAACATCAGAGATCCAAAACCGTCGCCATTGCTATTATTCAATTGCGAAGACTGAACCAAGAACTCCTGAGTTACAGGCCAGCGACACATGTCAAAGATCAACTATACATATCGCATCTTCGCGTTCTAATTATGACCGTCAGATTGCGAAATAGTGGAAGATTTGCATATTAAACCTACCTCATTCCAGTTCTAGAGATTCACATGTGCCGTAGAAGTTTTCATTATTGCATTTATGTCCTTCTACAGTGACCTAAATGCAATGCTCTTTTATTTCTTCCAGAACTTTCTTTTCAGTTATACCCCTAAACTCATTGTGATAGTTGGGCACTCTAGAGACTTTATTTATCTTTGATTTTTCTAAGGTAGTTACACCACTACCCTAGTAAGGTTTGTTACATTTTTGAGGATTTTCATTACTTGTTTGATTTGTTTTGTTTTTCTTAATTTCTTCTTCATTTTTTAGTTTTCTTCGTGTGTTTCGAGCTTGTTGTTCGATTTTCTTTCTCGTTTCAACCTATATTGTATCACTTACCTATATAGTATCATATATGTAATATATCACATATAATATATAGTAAATCATTTTGAAAATATATTCTCTATTTTAGAAAATAAGAAATCAAATTTTTCTTTTTATTTTAATCACTATTAAATAGTATATTACACTATATTACACCTATTATATAGTATCACCGTTTTCCAAATTAATCACTTCTGAAAATAAAACAAAAATTTCAAAATAAAATAAAAATTTACAAAATTAAAAATCAAATAAAAATAACAAAAACAAAAAAAATAAAAAGAGTTCGTGGAGACAAATTTAATCACAAAACCAATCTTGAATTCCATGTATACTTCTTGCCTCCTTGTGTTTGACCCAACACACTTACCTAAATAATACTAAGTGAAAAGAGAGATGCATTTTCTTATATTCTTCTATGTACTCCTCTCTCTCGTATTTTTATCATGCTCCTCTTCACAGGTGCTACATCGAGTACACACACCTTCTTTATTAAAGCCGCGAGGGGAACATCTATCAAAATGATGACGTTGTCGGGGAGGTGCTAGCTATACTTAAGATTTGAGATTTTTATGATTTCTTCTTCTGGTTTTGATCGGTTTTTCATATTTTTATTTTACGATTTTATCGACTTTCTTTTGATTTTCGGGGTTTTTTAAAAAATTTTTCTTTTTGTTGATAAGTGGTGTAGGGTTGACAGGATTATCTAACTTCGTAGGAAGTCGATTCAGTTGAGACTGATGAGATTAGCTTCTTCTTTACGAATTGATTGCAGAGGAGCAGTGCGAGTCTGCCAGATTTTTTAGTTACATTTTTTTGTTTTCCTGGTGAGACAAGAAGGGTCATTTGCCCATTTTTCACTTTGTAGAAGGAATCCATTAAGGACATCCCGACTTGTACCCGAATATTAGACATTTTCTCAAGGTCTGTTTCACCAGCTCAGGTGCTAGGGGACCTTGATATGATTTTCATTTTTCTTGATCATTTTTTTCCTTTGCTTCTCATGATTTCGTGGAGTATAGGAGTGCATGCCAGTTTGGTTAAATGACTACTATAGAACCTAATACCATAATCCACACTTAGTAAAATCAAACGATTTGGAACATCAATCAATTCTTATGTTATAACTATATGCTTTAGTGTTACAATTTTTATTGATGTTTTCGTGCATTAGAATTATATTTAAAATTTTGCACGGATGAATTGCATGTGAGGGTTAGAGAAAATATGATTTCTATCTTTGCATGCATCATGTTTTCGCATTGCATTATGTGATTCTCCCCTTGTGTGACATTTTTTATTGAAAAAGGGAAAATTAAACTCCCTTTAGTTTTATCCACGTATAAAAAAATTGGAAACTACAAAAATAAAAAAATCCTTTTGAAACTTCTTTTTTTTTTAATTAAATAAAAAATCCTTTTGAAACTTCAATCAAATATATAAAATAATTGGATTTAATTGCTTTTGGAGAGTAATTCCCTCATTTTTGTAGGTACTTACCTCCAAACATAGCAGTTGAGGACGTAGCTCTAAGGATTAGAGCCAAAAGTCCCTGAACTTGTGCCCTAAGCACCTATGTATTACCTTTCAGTACACGGTCGAACTACAAGCACTTGCCTCCGACCATAGAGATTCGTTTTGGTGTACTCTACTTCACATTTCCCTTTGGGTCTAAAATAATCCTACACCTGGCAAATGGTTCCACTATTTGGGGATCGTGAAGACATACGATGGACCGACAGGGTGACACCACTTGATTATGCACATGCAATGCGAATCAAATACAGAGAAGTGAAGCTAAGGACTTGTTATTTACATGATTTTCATCCGAACTCTGATAGAGTCAGATTTTGTGAATGAAACAGACTTAGCCGAGCTAAACCGTTGCCCCCTACTCTTAAGTATGCCTTCCTTGCAACAAATAAGGGACAGTTTCTGATCATCATTAGTTCGCATCTGACCTAAGAGCAGGAAATCCTTCTGCTTAAAGTTTTAGAGAAAAGCACCAAGGCTATTGGCTAGAGATTGTCAGATCTTCTAGGGATTAACCTAGCCCTCTGTTCACACCATTTTACCTTGATAATAATGCTAAACCCTCCTGTGAATGCCAATGTAGGTTGAATCCAAATTTACGGGAAATGGATAAGACTGAGACTGGAAAATGGTGTAAGGTTGGTTTTATATATCTCATCTCAGACTCCAAGTGGGTGTCACCTTTGCACGTGTCCCGAAAAAGTTAAGACTTCAGACTATCACCAATGAGGATGGAGAGGAGATCATGACATGAGAACCCACGACGTGGCGCGTCTGTGTGGATTACAGGTGCCTGAATGCTGGAATGAAGAGGATCACTTCCCGCTGCCTTTTATTGATCGAATTTTGGAGAGATTATCAAGGAGAGAATACTTATGTTTCTTAGATGGATGCTTGGGCTACAATAAGGTAGTCATCGCCCCTAAGGACATAAAAAGACTGCTTTTACATGTCCTTTCGGTACTTACGCATTCAAGCGCATGCCTTTTGGGCTTTGCAATGCCCCTGACACTTTTGAATGGTGCATGATTGTGGCTTTGACCGAAATTGGTTGGAGATTTCCTGGAAGTCTTCATGGATGACGTTTCGGTCTATGGTGGTTCATTCGATGATTGTCTAGCATACGTGGATCGAGTCCTGAAAAGTATAGGGAAGTGAATATGGTGCTCTCTTGGGAGAAAAGTCATTTCTTGGTAAAAGATGGCATTGTGTTAGGGCACGTCATCTCTAAGAAGGGAATGGAGGTTGACCATGCAAAGGTGGAAGTCATCAAGAAACTCGAGCCACCGACCAATGTTAACAAGTGCGGTCTTTCCTAAGGCAAGTTGGATTTTATAAGAGATTTATTAAGGATTTTTTAAAAACTGCCCGACCGCTAACTGACCCCCTAGGTAAAGATATTGTGTTCCTTTGTATATCATAAGTGTCTTGAAGCCTTCGAGCTTCTCAAAAAGAAGATCATTCTGACTCCCATCCTACAAGCCCCCAACTGGTCACTTCCCTTCGAAATCATGACAGACGCTTCAGACTTCACAGTAGGGGTTGTGTCAGGACAAATAAAAGATGGAATACTGTATGTTATTCACTATGCAAGCAAAATTTTAGATCCATCTTAGGAAAATTACACTATGACCAAAAAGGAGAAGCTTGCAGTAGTCTTCACCTTGGAGAAATTTTGATACATACTTCTAGGATCTAAGGTGACAGTATACACGGATCACTTATCTATCTGATACTTAATGACGAAAAAAGATGCCAAAGCACGTCTCCGCAGATGAATACTTGTGTTTCAGGAATTTGATTTAGAGATTAAAGATAAACCTAGAGTTAAGAATGTCATGGCTGATCATTTATCACAGATCGAACAAAACAAAATCCCTAAATCTGAATCCATCCGTGAAACCTTCCCAAATGAGTCAATTTCTGCTATTGACTCTCTCCCATGGTATGCTGACATGATAAATTATCTTATCTCCAAGAATGTCCCCCAAGGTTGGTCCAAGAACAGAATTGACCGACTCAAGTCTGAAGCCAGATATTACCATTGGGAGGATCCTCTCCTTTTCTCTGAAGGATCGAATTGTATATGGAGGAGATGTATTCTTCAAGAGGAATACCAAAGTGTCCCCAATCTTTGTTATACTTTGGAAGCAGGGGGACATCACTTCGGAAAGATGACCGCTGAGAAGATACTACAATGTGGATTTTACTGGTCGACCTTGTTTAAGAATGCCTACAATTTTGTCAGGTCGTGCCTGATCTGTCAAAGAATGGGAGGGACCATTGGTCCCAAAGATGCCATGCCTATGCAACCAGTAAACATTTGTGATGTATTCGATGCATGGGGCATTGACTTTATGGGCATGTTCCCCAACAATCAAGGATTTGAATATATTCTTCTCGCAATATATTATTTATCTAGGTGGGTGGAGGCCATCCCTATTCAAGTAGCAGACAACAAGATTGTATGCAAGTTTTTGAAAGATCGTATTATTTCGAGGTTTGGGATCCTTAAGGTATTAATATCTGATGAGAGTAGTCACTTCGTCAATCGGGAGGTGAATAAGTTGACTAAAGAATATGACATCGAGCACCGTGTCACTAATCCTTACCATCCACAATCCAATGACATGGAACATGAGTCAAACAGGGAGGTCAAAGGAATTTTACAGAAGCGAGTCCGCCTTGACAAGAAGAACTGATCCCAACTCCTGTACCAAGTTCTATGGGCTTACCGAATGACTTAAAAGACCCCATTGAACACCTCCCCATTTCGAATGGTATATGGAAAGTCGTGTCATTTTCCCGTAGAAGTCATGCATAAATCAGAATGAACAATTAAAAAGATCAATAGGAACTGTCACCAAGGAAAGAAGAATAAGGATATGGATTTGAATGAACTATCCAAATTCCGAAATTATGCCCACGAAAACAGCACCATTTACAAGGACAGAGTGAAGAAATAGCACGAAAGAACATTCGAACAAAGACTTTTATTCCAGGACTGAAAGTATGGTTATTTAATGCAAGATTGGAAAATTTTCAAGGTAAATTTAAATCCAAATGGATGGACCCTTCGTCGTGAGAGAGGTGCACAATAATGGAAGTGTTGAGATCTTAGAGACCACAGACAACACACAAATTTCTATAGTCAACGGTCAGCTGCTTAAATATTTTATTGAATCAAGCGACTAGTTAGTGCAAGTAGAGCAGATCTCCTTCACTCAGGGCATTGTATTTTAGACAAAAGACTCAAGCGACCCGGATGAAACACCTCTTCCATAAAAATTCCATCACTCTTCTGTATATCCATTACTCTGGCCATCTCCTCTATTCTCTGTTTGTAATTATCCGATCATACTCAGGCTGACCTGAGCTTAAGTATAGGGGGACGGTACCATTGTGTATACATCCCTTCTATTATTTTCCCCTCACCCTCGATTGCCTCATTTTGTACTTTTCTACTATGCTTAGGCCCTCAAAAGTCTAAGTATAGGGGTGCATGTCGACTTCTTTTGACTCAACTATATTTAGTATGAGCTATGTCTGCATTTCACTTTGTACAATGAGGACATAGCTGAGTATAGGGGGTGTACTTGTATATATTCGACATACTTTATCCATTGCTTGTACTTTAATTATTTTCATCTAACAACGGGGATGTGTACAAGTAGTGTATATTATACTAAATTCTTTCAGTAAATAATACTTGGTTTTCAAAAAAACACACAAAAACAAAAGAATCAAATAAAATAAAAAACTTTTTGCATAAAAAAATTCCATGGTCTTGCATTTCATCAAGCATCTCATGCATTCCTTGGTTGGTATATTCCTGACACATTCACTATCACTCAAGGCTTGAGGATTTGAAGACATTGGATTTCTGATATCTTGAGAGTCTGAGTTAACCAACCTTAGTCATTAGGAATTTTAAAACTTAATAATCCACACTTCCCTAGTTTGAAAGATTGAGCGCTATATTGTACTCTTCATCTCTACCCTCTAAAGAATATGATCATCACATCACTTTCACAACGACATGATTGATGAGATGAGTTGAATTATCACTTGAGGAACTCAGACGAGTGATTTGAGTCTAGAGTTGATTTAATTATGCTAGATGATGGGATAAAGTTAATGAAGGCTTCAAGAAACCTGAGTGTTAGCAAAACCTTACCAGTATGTGAACAAGTTCGCATGCTATCTTTGATATTTACCTACGTGTCAGGGTGTGATGAAACCTAATTTAGTTGTTGATCAGTGTGCGCCAACTCTTGCTAAAAGCAGTGGAGCTAGCCAAAAATAAAAGAAAGGAAAGACATACTCAAAGAAAAGCTCAATCATTACAAAATCAAATTCTATGAGCTTCCACCAAAGGCGAGCGCTCCCAACCTTTTTCAAAGTGTCCACTTGGACCAAACGCTCTTAGGACCAAGGAGTTAGTCAAGCATCATAAAAGGGCTCGGGAACGTATAGTGATACAAGTATGGGTATTAAAGGTATCTTAGACACTCAAAAGAGACACCCCCTGTGTTCTCCCAAAAAAACAAGTGCAGACGATTCCAAATTATCTAGATGGACACATTGATCAACAAAATAAAAATATACAAGTATTGAGTATAAGGTACTCGAGAGCTCCCACGTTCCAATGTGAGGGAGAGAAAAAATAGACACAATCATATGCCCTCCATCATTTGGCCATCCATCTATACTTTCAAATCTGACAAAGGAATGGGACGGTTAACTGAAGCAATAATAGACTTATTCCCTAATGTTGAGGATTATGTCTAGAGGAGACTCTCTTGGACTGGAACTTTGGGTGATGGCTCGACTCGACTCTCTTGAATGCAGTACGCTAAAAGTCATATCTTTATATTATATGTACAAACGGAGAGTCTAATAAATAGAGAAGTTGGATCCTTTTTGATTAAAGCATGGTTGAGCATAAAATTTTGTGATCACTTAAATTAAGAGTCTTATATGAATTGAGCCTTGAAAATTCACAAGCACAGTCAGGGATTTATCCAACTAAGTCATTCATTCATTGATGCCCGAGGACGAGCTTGGTTTAAGTATAGGGGTATGATGAATCTTGTATTCATCATGCTAAAATTTATCAATCTGTTCTCCAAAATTCATGTGCATTTAATAATTAATAGAGCATCATTATCATTCATATAGGCGCAAATAATATTCACATTTCATCATACATATGTGCATAATGTGTAAATTGGTCTAAAAAGCTGCTAACTTCCCATACTTTGAATTAATTCATCCCAAATCTGATTGAACCAAAGCCACTCTATTTTGTAGATATTACTAACAATAATAAATAAAAAATACAAAAAATTATTAACTCAAATAAGTGTCATATAAACGCAAGTCCTAGTTTCACATCTGATGGACTAAAAGGAGCATATCTTCCTCATATAGTGTCCGATTTTGGTCTACTCACTTTTAAAGTACTTCATTTTCAAATAACTTCAAAAAAAGCTAATTTCATAAAATTTGGAGTAAAATTTGGAGCTCATATGTGAAAGTTGGGTTTTGGGTCTCTTTTGCGTATTTTATCTTTTTTCTATTTTTTACCTGAGTTTTATGTACATAATTATTCCTTTTAACTTTATTTCGTTTTCACTTGTGTTCTTTGATGAAAGTTTATTAAACGGTATAAAATCACAAATCTAGATTTAGACTGAAATCAAAGAAACTGACTGAGTCCCAGTGTCCTCTGTGAGCCTGTACAAAAATCTCATATTTCATACTCCTATTTTATTTCTGTATTTTCTTATTTATTAAAAATCCAAAAAACATATTAATATGCAATTAAGTATCTTTTTTATCGTATTTTTTTTGGAATTTTATCTTTTTTTAAACCAACCAAAAACTTGCAAAACTCCGAAAAGTGGGTTTTCTATACACGTGGAGAACCATAAAAAATACCACTTTATACAGATGACCTCTTTTGCTCCTAAATCCTTCATTAAAGTTGTAGATCTCGTCGAGACAAACAACTTTCATGAATAAAATTTTTCGATCCGATGTCTCCTTTTATTTCTTTTCCAACTTTCTTCATTTTTAAATTTTGAAAATTTTTGGGTGACATGTGGCAGCCCTTGGGCGTGCCATGTGGCACCCCCACCTCACCCCTATACCCTCTCTCCTTCTTCTACACGCACGCCATCCTCGCTACTGTTACCTCCCTCAACGTCGAATGCCACTGCCTCCCTGGTAATCATTGTCGTCCACGACTGTTACGGCCGCACTGTGTAACGAACCCTCCCACCTTTCCTTTAAAACCCCTCCCTTGTCGGTCGCCATCCTCCATCCACCATACACAGATGAAGGAAGAGCTTCTAAGGGGCTCGTCATGATAGGACCGAGGCCAACTGCTTGGCCAAGACCCCGACTTCCATGTACGATCCTTGGCCGCCCATGCCGTGTTGTAGCCCCGTTTCTCGACGCTCCAAGAGCTCCGTGGTGTTGTCGTCCATGTCGAGCCTTGACCAGGGACCTCTTCGGTTCTAGCCCAGGCCTCTCTTTACCGCCATCTTCGTAGTTGACCTCCCTCTTAGCATGTCCTTATACCCTCCATATCCTCTCCACCTCTGACCTCGCTAAGGCCGGAGTTTAGCTCCAGTCCCATCACCTCCGAGTGGAACACCTGCCCCCGTAACTCTATCTAATTGCGCAGTTGCCACCGCCAACTGAGAGCACCAGTCAAGCGCATGTCATTTGGGCAATTTGCACCCTATCCACGGTGTTTTCAAGAGATTACACATATACCCCTGCTAGGGGTAAATTGCATAGAAGACCGGATGACTTTGCCTATTTACAAATAAGTCCCTCCATGGACCATTTTGAAGGAAAAACTTTATTTTATTTACATTTTAGTTCCTACAATTTCAATTTAGCATAGCTTTTTCATCTGAACGTTAATTTTAGCATACAATATGTCGATTTGAAGCTTTTTCCATGCTCTCTCATATTCTATACTTTGTAAATAGATCAGAGAATATTTATTGATGATGATTGTTTGAGGAGTGATTTCAAATTATGTAGGTCAATAATTGACATATTTGTATGTTATTTTTATGGAGAAAATTAACGATATCTTTTGCAGGAATTTGGTTGAGGAATTTAATTTGATTAATTCCTTGTGATCATTGTTGATTTTTCCTAAAGAATTAATCTTTTGAAAGGGATTAATTAAGGCTAATTCCTTTAAGATTATTGTCCATTATTTTAGGAATTAAATCTCAGGGCTTTTCAGGATAGATATTAGGATATAAAAATCATCTTTGATCTCTTTAACAGTAGGGGATATAACTTGATCTATTGATATTTTCATCTGCAGCTTGAATATGATTAGAAAAATTATCATATGAATTTCTTTATGATCTGTGATTAATTTTGAGGATTTATTGACCATATCATTGAGAATTTAAATCGTGTAGATCACAGTTCCTTAGCTTCACTTTTGTGTATTTGATTTGCTTTGCATATGCATAATTATATTTTCTCTTTTTTTGACATAGAAATTAAGTGAGTAATTAATTAATTATTTAAATTAATTTACGACCATGTAGTTAAAAATCACCATTCCATGTATTCAACCTCGGTACCCATACCAATTAAAAAAATACTCCACAACATTCAAATATTGTGATTTTTGACTAATCTTTTTCCGCCTCCAATACTACAACTCCTCATTATTTAAGAGGTGAAATTTCAAGATAATCAGGCAGTCAATTGTACAGAAAATATAGGTGGATTACTCTACAAAATAGGCCAATAATTACTTTTTAGGACCCATTTTATTCATTATTATTTGTCCCTAAAATAAAGAAACTTTGTCCATAAAAGTTGTAGATAAAAATATATAGAAAAATATAAAATTGATTTCAGTTAAAAATAATATATAGTATACTTTTTATGCACAAAATTAAATCCTAAAACCCAAACTTCACAGATCCATATCTCTCAAATAAAAACTCAAAATATATCAAAATCGCTTTTAATTGGATATAACTTTTAATGAGCTATATAATAATGTTGGTTTCGTATTTTTTAGATTTAAGGTATGGAAATTAGGTTTTGGACCCTTATTGTATAATATACTTGAATAAAATATTCATTTTACTTATTCTTCATTATTTTTACAATTTTATATTTTTACAAATTTGTAAATATTATGTATATCATATGAACACATTAAAATTAAAATAAAATTATAAAGAAAATGTTAAAATAAAATAAGTATATAAAATACATAGATGAATATACAATAACTATACCTATATATCGTATATACCTATAAAATTAAGTGTATGTATTACATCAGAAAAATTAAATAAAAATATATTTAAGCATATAAAATTAACCTGTAAATATATAAAATAATATAATAAAATACGAAATTCAAAAATACAAAATAAAAGTAAAATACATAAAACATAGAAGATTAAACCTATATATGTACTGTAAAAAGAAATTTATAATTAAACACCTCTAAAAAATAAAAATATGCATAAAATACTACAAAAAATTAGAAACATTTTTTATTTTATAACTTAAAAATAATAAAACTAATTAATATGTATTATCCATTTTGCAAGCAATTTTTGCTTTGGAATTCCTGCTTGGTCCACGTGCACCAACTAGGTACCTCCATTTGTTGACTGCGGTTAGTTGTCTGGCCTCCCTTCTAACTTCTCTCAGACTGTCACAAGGGTGCCATTTCGCCATTTTCTCCATGCCTCCATCTTCAATCATTGCCCTTGAGACCACCACCACTCTGTATCCTCTTCGTCCCTCATCTTCGCTCATCACCAAATTCACTCCTTCTCACACCATTATCCCTCGAAAATCACCAAAACCTCGCCTATAAATATACCCCCTTCGTCTCTTTTTTATTTTTGATCCCTCTTCTTTATCCCCTCATATCGTTCATGAAGGCTTCTCCTTGGTGACAGCAAGCGGGTGTCGCCGTTGTAGCGAGGAAAGCAAGCGGAGGAGGCGTATCGACACCATCGCTGGAGCTCCTCCGACTGGTTCTGCTCATGGCTTCGCAGGATGGTTGAGCCTCTCTTCTCTATATATCCAGGTAATCATGTTGTGTAAAGTTCGTTTTGCATCATTAATTTGAGGTTCGAACAAGCGAGTAGCATTCGATTCGAAAATCCCCAATTACTGGAGCTTAGCCTCCAGGTCAAAATCACAGTGATCTGACCATTAATCCACCCCAACTTCCATACCATCTCGCTTCCCCTTGTCTTCTCCATAGAATCTATATTCCGTAAAACCCAGATACATCGTGGATCTGGGACTCGGAGCTCCATCTGTCGCCCTCGCTGGAGCTCCCCCCTCCATTCCATTTCCCATGTCATTTCGATCAAACCCTGGGTTGAGGAGATAGACCTTGCACCCAAGAGTGTTTTGGTGTCAACATGCAGGCCTGAGGAGGCATTTAGCATCATGAAAACCACCTGGAGCTACTTCATGTGCTTCGACCTCATCGGAGCATCTCGAGCCTCCTCTCCTCCCTGGGACCCTGACGTTGCATGTAGAGGAAGCCTAGCTACCTACTGGGCCTATTGGAGGAATGATTGATCGTAGGAGCACCGAGAGATGATGGATCAAAGTTCATCGACAACGAGTTCTTAGGTGTTCTTCCAACACCTTTGATCGTTGTTGGATCAAGAGCTCTTGCCATGTCTAATCCCAATCGTTGGATCAAACGAATCTTCGCCATGTTCACAACCACAAAATTACATGGCGAGCCAAGAATGGAAGGATCCCAAGCGCATAAATGGATATATTTCTATGAACCCACTCCGCTTTTTGTAATTTATTTAAAGTATTGTAAATATTTTATGTTTTAAAACTGTGGACAAATTGCATGTAGCCCCATGAAATTTATGTATATTGCAATTTAGACCTTGCTAGAGTCGCGTGCATGCATACGTTTTATCTTGTAAAAATTGCATGTATGCCCTCACAGGTTATTGTAATTGCCTTTCAATTAAAAATTTAAATATAATTGTCAACTTTTGGGTGAAATTGCACTTTAATCCTCACTTTTAATTACATTTACAAGTATACCTCTACCAGGTCAACTATTCTTGTGACTTATTTTCTATTTATTAAAAATAGATGTCATGACCTAAAATTCACCAAAAAATAAGAGTATGTACATAGATGTATGCTTGTTCATGCTATAAATTTACATTTGCATTTTATGCCCTTTTCTTATTTTATAAAAATCAAATAGTGCTCAGACAGTCCATGTTTGTCTTAAAAAACAAAAAATTATAAAATCATTTTGAAAACTCCCCAAAGAAATACATTATGATTATTTAGTACTTATAGCCTTCAGATGAAAAATCACTAAAAATAGAAAAATAAAATACCTATAAATCAAAAAACCTAAAAAGCTTTATAAAAATATAAAATTCCTCAAAATTCCAAAAATAGTATTTCCATTTTATATTTTCCTTTATATTATTATCTATATAATAAAAGCAATTTAGAAAATTTTGGATTTAATTTTTTTATTTTTAGTTTCCATTTCAAATCCAGATATTCTATTAAACCTTGGTTTAAGGTATTTTTGACTTTAAAAATCTATAAAAAGTAGCAAATTTTTCTGAAAAATTACAAAAATATTTAAAAATTATTTAAAAACCCCAAAAAAATTTATATTCTATATTTTAATATTTTAATTAGTATTTATATATATATTAATTTATATTGTATATATACTCTATACATAAATGTATTATATATTTTGAAGGTAAAAGAAATACAAAAATCAGGAAAATATAAAAAGGGAATACAAAAATATAAAATCAAAAACAAAATACTTGAATATAAAAGAAAAAATAACATAAAAAATATAAAAGAGACCCACATTATTTTATTGTGAATAGTTATATATACAGTGCTACATCGTGTGTTCCCTATATTCGACACCCTACTCTGCTTGTCACTATACAACTATTTTCGTAGGGTTTATAATAAATTTTGATTCGCATTAGCTTCTCATTGATTGATCATTATTTGTGGGTTGATTATTAAAATTGACTGTTTCCTGGAGTGACCTCCTCTATGACTATCGATCCAATCCTTGACAACACCTTATGGGATTCTCATTGTTTCAAATTGCTTCATTGCCGGGGAGCAACAGATTGTAGCACATTTTTGTATATATAGTTGTTCATTATTAACTTACATTTTTCTACTATTTTTTCTTTGATAATTATTTGATTGCTCTAATCAATATTTCTTGTTAATCTTTCTTGTGAGGGACCGCTTGACGAGGGTATCTCTTAGGAGGTGGGCGCACCCGAGTCAAGTAGAGGTCGGTCTTCTCTTTGTGAGTCGACCGACAGAGAGCATGAGAGAAGAGCAGGGAAGGAGGAAAAGAGGAGCCTTAACATAGCATTTTTTATTTCATTTAGTGAGAGTTGCAAAATAATTAGTAATTAAATTGGACACTACTCCCTCCACTGCACGAGGTCCAGTACCTGGGTGTTTGTTTACCTAAAGGCCTCATACAATATTTTTTGTGTCTTATCGCCCTTGTTTATTTTGTTTCTCGTGATTTGAGCTTTCCGCTTTTGTTTATATTTGTTTTTTGTAAGTGAGCCCATGGATAGTAGGTTGCCTGAATCGGTAACTAGGTCTGAAGCCCCAACGACATTGCATGCACTTATAGTTTATTTCGTTTGGACTTAGTCAAAAAATGGATTGCTAATTACTTAGACTTGGAATCACGAGCCGTGAGAGACCTCATACATCACTTGCAGGACCCATTTAGCGGGCACCGAGAGGTCTCCAAGACCGGACCTTAGGATCCATTTTTAAGTGATTAGCATATGGGTTTTCTCGATAATAGCATCTATTGTTTAGGACATTTTCTCGCTTTTACATACCACCATATAGTGTAAATATTTCAATTCTACCTTGCATCTCGCATGAAGAGAGATGGGAAGCACTGTAAGTAATTCTATCTTTGCATGCATCATTAGTCACTAAGGTAAGATTTCTATATTAGTGACAACTTGCATGGCTTTTCCATCCTCTTCCCCTTGTGTTATATCACCTAGGAAATAAAGGAAAAATACAAAAAAAATCATTAGGCGACTTGCTCTAAAAAATATTCAGAAAATTGTAAACCCAAACATTAAAAAATGGACTGCTAAATAAACTTGACGTTAATTAAAATTCGTAATGAACCATTCATTTTTTGGGGTTTATAAATCCCATATTGTTTTCAAGAAAACTCCAGACTGAGTGAGGTGCGACTCGCTAAGGATAAGAACCCACATCCCGATTGTGATGCCTTAATTATCACCTAGGATGGTGAAGTATGATGAATCTGTGATTCATCACATCAAAAGTCAAAAATAGAGCCTTGTTCCCGAGAAAATAGAGGCATATTTCCCTTTATCTTGCATAAATAGCATTCATGCATGCATCCATAATTCATGCATTTTAGGAGCTCATCTGCATTTAAATAAGAAGCCAAAAATCACCTGTAAAAGACCTCTTCATCAAATAACTCCTTCTCTATAATATATGTATATACTCCTTAAGAATATAGGGAAGAAAGCCACAAATCACCCTTGTAAAAGAGCCTAAATACCCTGAGCACCCTTGTACATTAAAACACACATAAAGCCCGCATACAAACTCCTACTTAGGTCTACTCACTCTTAGAATACTACATATCAAAAGACCTTCAAAATGAGACTAATTTCATTGAAATTGGAGCTTGTATGAGGAACTTGGGTTTTTAGGTCATTTTGTATACTACATATGTATATTTATGTAACTTTGTATTTATGTATCATATTTGACCTCATCTCCGTCTTTGGTCAACATGAAACTTTTAGATCTCATCAAGATCTACAACTTTCATGTTTTGAGTTTTTCCAAATTCGGCCTCCTCCTCTTTCTACACTTGTCTTTCCCTTCGACCACTCACAGCAGGCCACGTGGCGCCCTCTGATTGCGCCACGCGGCCCGCTGCCCTTTGTCTGCTCCGCCCGCGCCCTCCACCGTTGGATCGCACCTCAGATCCAACGGCCCAGGCCTGACCACGTCCGCTCTCTTCTACAGCCATCAGATCCACCCCGCATTCCATCTGGACCGTTCCTTAGCGCCGCATCCTCAACGAGCCACGTGGCGACCTCTAGGCCGCCCGATCGCGCCCCCGATCCCTTCATCACAACCGCTCGTCTTCCAGCGGATCGTGACCCTCAGATCAATCACCTAGACCCGATCCTAGCCGCCCGCTCGCACTTCGCCCGCGTCACGCCACGTGTCACCCTCATAGCCCTTCATCTGGGCACTCCAGATCTAATCTCACCCGCCCGCTTCGCGCCTCCATCTGGCCGTTGGATCACAAGATCCAACGGCCAGGACTTCGTCCCCTACCTCGGGCAGCCCCTCTCTCCCACGATCTCCGCCTTGCGGGAGGGGCCGCCCCTTTCTATTCTCGGCCGCACTCCAGCCCCCCTCGCCGGCCACTGACTCTCCCACGATCTTCCCCACTCTTCCCTCTCCCTCGCCAACACCCTCGAACATCACCATCTCCGCCACACTCGCTCCACCACCTCCATGAAACTCGCCACTCACCCAGCTCTGCCGCCACCTTCGACCTATAAATACACCCTCTCCGACCACATTCAAGCCCATCCGCCACTCCAGGAAAGAACCCCGAGCTCCAAGCTTCCTCTTGGTGACAGCAAGCGGCCGAATTGTTGAGCGACGAAGGACCTTCTTCTCCGGCGAGATCCACGGTGCACAGCCGTGCCGCAGCCGCCCTCCGCGTAGCTGCACGAGCTCGAGGCTTACCGACCTCTGGAGCGACGACCCCTGGAGCTCAAAACCGAGCCCCAAACCCCAGGTAACCTCCTTCATCCCCTCTCCGATCATCCTCTTCTTTTCTTCCGATCTTCTCCGATTTTATTCGCCTTCCACGGACATCTCCACACCTCCTCGACATCCCGACGAGCTCCGCGACGGTGCTAGCATCCTCGCGGGCTTCTCCACTTCGCCATTCACCGCACTTCGACCATCGTCGACTAGCAGCTCCGCCGCTTGTCCGGAGCCACCTCGCCCGATCACCTCAAGCACCCGCAGGCCTCACCGACCACGCCATCCTCTCCACGATCGTATCAGCACGCTTCGGCTATCCACATAACCCTTGCAGGTACCCGATCATCATTGGCCGGAGCTTCATCGGATCCTTCTTCGAGCTTCATCGACCAGGTGCTCCAGCCCTCCTCCAGCCAATCCGAGACCACCGGAGGCTTCGCCGTCCTCATCCGCTGCTTCCGAGCTAGCTGGGAGCTGACAGAGCTCACTGACGGAGCTCAGCGAGGCAGGCGGAGGTCAGCCCCCTTCACCGGAGCACAGGCCCCTCCTCCGCAGGCGGCGGAGGAGCGTTGAAGGAGAAACAGCAGCCACCGTTCGATCTTCTGATCGAACGGCCCTCGTCCCGCCACGCGTCTCTTCACCGCCTTCGTCCTCGACCGTCGATCGCACCAAGGATCGGACGCTCCACCCGCTGCCACGCGTCTTCACCTACCACCCTTGGATCCATCCAGATCCAAGGGCCCTCAGGCCGCCACGTCGCCCGATCCGAGCCTCGGCACCCAAGCCTAGGCTCGGGTCCCCCGAAGCAGATCCGAGGCTAACCCGAGCCTCCAGAAGCCCCGACCCTCGATCCGAGCCTCCGACGCCTCCGAGCCTAGGCCGCCCCACGTGAGGAGCACGTGCGGCCTGGGTAAATTGCACCGACACCCCTGGAGGTTTCCAAAATTGCAGAAAGGTCCCTGTGAAGCAGACATCACGTGAGGCGCACGTGATTCGTGGAGAATTTGCATTCAAGTCCTGCATAGTCTTGGTAATTGCACTTTAGTCCCTGTCAGCATGTTTATTTCTTGAACATTTATTTTTCAGTATTGCATTTAGACCCCTATGTTTGCACGTGTCCATAGCATGCATTTTTGATTATTTTTGAATTTTAAAAGTTGCATATTGTTGAGAACTTTGTCCTCTACCTGTTAGCACACGTGTTGTATTTTTGTTGGTTTTCTTGATTTATTAATGAATTAATTGGTTGATTTGAGTCATATTTTGCCCAGAGATGCCATTTGATTTTTAGTAAATTATCTGTGCCTTCAAAAATCACCAAAAAAATCACAGTAGCTTAAGGACATTGTTTTTAACATCCCATAAAAATTTCACATCATTTGCACGCATAACGAGGCCTGAATAAATAGTTTAGTGATTTCCTTTGATTAATTTTAATTAATTCATTTCACAACATTTTTTTAGTTCTGTCAATTTTCCTAGGTTCCTGATCATTAGACCTTCCTAGGATAATTTTAGTTCCGAGAAATATTGTGTTTTGATATTTATTAAAAATTAAACATTGAAAATCACACTGTTTGTTTAGTTAATTCATAGAATATTCATTTTGAGTCAAAAAATTCAAAAAAAAATTAGTGTAGGTCATTTTCATCATAAGCAACCTTCTGGCCAATTTTCATAATTTTTGGACTGAATTTGATATATCAATTAAATCTAACTTGAAATTGGCTAAGGATTGTCTGCATTGTCTACATAGTAATTAAAAAGACCAAAAAAAAAAAAAAAATCGTTCCCCGAATCTCGAGCACTTGTGAATTGATGTAATCAACCTAAGGAGACAGATGCCTCCCTGAGATCGACCTTGGACTTCACCAAGTAAAAAAAAACTACATCACTTAACATTAATAGCTAAGTGATTTTTGATTAATCCCTCGTATCCGACTGCAACGAATATCATTAATTGATTTGGACATTAATTTGACCGGATTAACTAAGGGTGCGGGAGGCTTATCAAAATGGCGCCGTTGCCGGGGAGGCACGGCTTAGGTTAATTTACATCACATTTTGAGTGTTTGATTTTCTAACCCCCGGGTAGTCTGACCCCCGGTTGTTCTTGTAATTATTTCTCTCATTTATTTTTGCTTTATTTTATTTTTGTGTCACTCTCTGACCTTATCTTAATTTTTGTGCGAGGAACGCGAGGAGTCGGCGACGCTTCGAAGACTTAGCACTTAGATTGTGTGAGAGAAAGAGAGGCCTTGTAATTTTCATTTTATTTTATTTCTTTTGCATCGTTTCCAGCGGTTCCCGTTTGGGTTCTCGCGCGTGTAAAAATAGTGGAAACCGTGTCCCGTGTGCTGTGTGGTTGATTGGTAACTTAGCTTGCACTAGCGGCTCCTCGAGCCAATCTAGGACTTGTTTGTGCTCGTAATCAATAGGACCACACAACACATTTAAAAGACGCACTTAGACCGCAGGACTTAGTTCAAATCAATCTGTTCTTCACGCTAATAGAACTGCCTGTCTAGGAGCGGCTTTTATCGCCTGCATTTGCATATAGGATAGAGTTTTCAATTCTGTATAGCATCCTGCATCGACAAGCGAAGGGATCACTGTAAGTATTCTCTACTTAGCATACGCATCATAGATTTTAACTTGCATCGGCTTTTCTCGATTTCCTCCTCTGATTTTCTCACTTAATTAAAGGAAATTGGGACTGTCCGATAGGCGTGCTTTGTGGTGATTAAATTTCAGTGATAACCTACTTTAAAACTGGGACTGCTAACAGTATTGACAATAAAAAGGGAATAAAACTGAAAATTGTTTGCGGGAGAGTAACCCCGACCTTGTTTTCAGGCTGAGTGAGGGTACCTGAGTGTGTGTGAACACCCTAAGGTAGAGCCCAAATCCCCGTCTTCCATATCATCGTTCTGACTGATCCTAGCAAATATCACAAGCCGGATACTTTCAGATTCTTTGACTAGTACCAAGTAGCCTCCGCCTGTCTCAGGTAGATAGGGGCGAAATTGCGGTACTTCGCGACAAGCTGCCAGTAACCCCCCGGGGTGAAGTTCCGGCCTTGTCAGCCTCCGCCTGCTTGCAGGTAGATAGGGGCGTGGTCACTGAATCCCTCGGCTTGGGATAGGAGCGAAGAAAGGAAGGAGCGGCGGTATCTTAGACGACAGGATAAACAGGGAAGACGCATCCGGCTCTGAGCCGACTTCCCTCTAGGCCGCGTAATCCTTGCTAGATTTGCTTGAAATTCACACTTAAAAATTACAAGATAAATTGGACTCAATTTGAGTCCTTCACTGTGTTGAGTGTGAAAACCAGGGTCTTGGATTGTTCTTCTTGCTTGCTTCAGGTAGGAGTAAAATCCTATCTTCTTCTCGCTTATCAAGATGAGTCAATGGGGAGATCTCGACACACAATTCACTGATCCCTCTATGAGTCCCCCAGATAACTCGTCTTTTTCGGTCCAAACGCACTTTGGACCACCCAGGACTCATGACCCTCTTGAGTCCTGGTTCCCTCCTGCTCAGGGTGGTTACCCTCAAACCAACCCTTTTATCTCCTCTGAGAGTACCGAGGAAGACCATTGCCTCGGTAATCCATTCCTTGATTTACCCTCTAACACCGGACCTATTTTCCATATCCCAGAACTGGAGGGAGAAATGCCGCCAAGGATGCCGCCCGACGAGGACCAGATGAGACAGATCCTTAGACGTCTGGCAGAAGCTGAACAGAAGAATGCCGATCTCACTGCACGAATGGGGCAGATTATAGTAGCAGAAGGAATCGACCGGCCAATGGTCGATACATATAACCCGGCGGAGAACGAGATCCAGAATTGGCTAGCACCTGCAGTTCCCGACCAGGCATTCGAGCTGAAGCCCCACTTCCTTAGCCTGCTGCCGAAGTTCAACGGAAACCTCAGCGAAGAGCCGTACACCTTCCTCCGTGACTTCGAACTAGTCTGTAATAATCTGAGCCATCCCAATGTTGGCCAAGACTATATCAGACTGAAAGCCACCCCTTTTGCCTTAGGAGATAAGGCTGCACATTGGCTGAAGAACCTAGGGGTGGTTTGTACTACCTGGATGCAGTTCAAGGACCTCTTCCTGAAGAAGTTCTACCCACTCAGTAGAACCAATCAGATGCGTACGAAGATTGCCAGCTTCGCCCAAGGACCCTGCGAACCGTTCCACGAGGCGTGGGACAGGTTCAATGATTTAGTGCAGAAATGCCCATGCCACGGCATTTCAAAGGCGATCCTAGTCCAGACCTTGTTCTGCGGCTTAACCCCAGAGATGCAGGGGTTAGTCAGCGCCGCCTGCGGAGGAAGCTATCTGAACAAGAACGAACACGCCGTATGGAAGATCCTGGAGCAGATGGCAGAAACCGGCAGGTCACAGGCCACAAGGGCCTATCAGTTGTCTCCCTCGATTCTATCCAACGAGACAACTAAAAGGACTGTTGCTGATCTGACAGAGGACCTCATCCCCAGCATGGGGATGATTGCAGACAAGCTCACCATGGTCGAACAGATCCACAAGCGAGTCGCGGAGATGGAGTCTCTTTCGAGCCTTCCCAAGAAGGTGGAGGAACTCTCTGAAAAGGTAGCCAAGATGAAGCTACCCACCCCTTCTGCACCACCTGTACCTGTACATCGAGTTCATCTTGTACAGGAACAGGCACCGGGGTCTCAAAGCAGCTGGGATCAGACTTACACCCAGCAGAACCATCAAGCACCCCCACCAGTTGAGACAGCATACGAGGAGCCTCCGCCCGTCTACGAGATCAACGGGCTCTGGTATAGCCGTGACCCACTAGTCCGGCAAATTGAGATGGGGAAGGATCAGGCACACCGCCCAACCCCAGTATACCAGGAGACCAGACCCGTCACAATCCCGCGATACCAGTCCAGGCCAGACCAGGGGTACCAGCCGCAGCAGCGAACCTACCAGCAGGGGCCAGCACCACCCCATCAGCAGCAGTATCGGCACGGCCAGCAGGGCCAGTTCAGGACGGCATCCACGCAGCAGCCAGCCCAGCCCACCGAGTTGGAGTCCCTCACCTTGGCGATCCAGACCCTGTCTGATAGGGTCCAGCAGATGCAGAACGATTACTTGGACATGAGAACCGACATCAATCGGGTCTCTCGTGCTCAAGACCAACAAACGGCGCCAAGGACTCCACTTCCCGCACAGGTTCAGGCCAACCCGAACAGCATACACCAAGGCCAGAACCGACCTAGAGATCAGGTAGACTATTCAGATAATTATTTATCTGAACATGAGATCCTTTCGTATGATAATGTTAACCATATGTCCCTCAGGAGCGGAAGGACCGTGACCATACCTGATCGGGCACGGGCACAACAGGAAGGAACCTCCGAAGTTCGACCTGAGGAGAATTCGGAGGAGGAGGAAGAGGAGCATCACCACCACCACCGCAAGCAGAAGAAGAGGACATCTGAGTCCTCGAAGCAGCACCCCCGCATCCACCTGGAGTCCGACGGCACCGATGAGCCCGCACCTCCATCTGAGGAGGACCAGTCAGAAGAAGCGGAAGACGCATCACCGGTTTCGCCCAAGCATTTTCCCTTTCGTCAGAGTCAGCATCAGAGTCTGTACAAAAGTCCGAGTCAGAGTCCTGTCCAGAACTCAGTTTCAGTTTCTAATGAAAATATTTCAGTTCCAGATCCTGAGTTAATAATCCCTTTCCCCCAAGCTCTTAAGGGTGGGAAGAAGAAAAACACAAAAATCCAAAAAGATGACCCTGAGATGGCTGAATTTTGTAACAAACATATCAAGGTCACAATCCCTTTCGACAAGTTCGTGGAAATGACCCCTGCATTCCAGAAATACCTTAAGGTGCGATGCACACCTACTAGGGTTAGCAGGAAGACCAAAAGCCGTGTTGAGAAACACGTTCTATCAGTAGCCACGACTTGTGCAATAAAGAACTCGTTTCCTCGGAAACGAAGAGACATGGGTGCACACTATGTAGTGAGTCATGTTGATGACATCGCGTTTGCACGCACTCTCCTTGACAATGGTTCCTCGATCAATTTGATGCCCACAGCCCTCTATGAGCGGCTTGATCTCGGACCTCTTAGGAAATCTAGAGCTATTCTGCAGTTTGCAGATAAATCCACTAAGAGGTCCCAAGGAGAATTAAGGAACATTGTGATCAAAGTCGAGGGTCAGGAATACCTGGTGGACTTCACTGTCCTTGATATGGAGACCCCTCGTAATTGGAGAGATTCCCAGATTATCTTGGGTAGGCCCTTCCTTAGAACAGCAGGGGCCTTATTCGATTATAAGAATGGGAAGATTCAGTTCCAAACTCCAGGCGGAGATGAGGAACTAGAGATGAAGCAGACCAGATGGCAGAGACCGGACTCCGAATCCAGCACCGAGTACTCTTCGATCGAAACAGACAGTGCACATGTAGACTTAGTTGGGCCATGGAGACAGAACCCAGCCAGCACCGATATGTCCATCTCCTTTGAAGATGATCCAGTACATGAGTCAGTCTGCGAGATCATTAGGAACGAGTACAGCTCTGAGCCTGCATCACCCTACATCTTCGATGACATAGAGGCCCAAGAGGGCCTGTCAGTCCTTACATCCTTAGGACAATCGGAAGATGAGGAAGACGAGTCGGACGAGGCGTTTGCCGATTGCATGGAGACCTTTGACGATCCGACTCCAGAGCCAAGCTTGGTGGCAGCCACTGCAGATCAAGATCCAGCCACTTCCAACACCGAACCAGATCGGATTGAGCCAGACTTCTTAGATGATCATACCATCCCTGAGCTCAAACCCTTACCCACAACCCTTAAGTATGCCTTCCTTGCGGGCGCAGCCAAGAAATTTCCGGTCATTATCAGTTCGCAATTGACCGAGGAGCAGGAATCTCGCTTGCTAGAGATCCTGGAGAAGAACCGCAAGGCAATAGGCTGGAGCATTTCCGATCTCCACGGGATAAATCCCGCTCTGTGTTCGCACCATATATATTTGGAGAATGAAGCCAAACCCTCTCGTGAATTCCAACGTCGGTTGAATCCAAATCTACGAGAGGTTGTCAAGAAAGAGATAGAAAAATGGTGCGACGCGGGTTTTATCTACCCAATCTCCGACTCTAAGTGGGTGGCCCCAATCCATGTTGTCCCGAAAAAGTCGGGAATTCAGACGACCACCAACGAGGACGGAGAGGAGATCGTGACGAGAGTACCCACGTCGTGGCGCGTCTGTGTGGATTACAGACGCCTGAATGCCGCGACGAAGAAGGATCATTTCCCCCTACCGTTCATTGATCAGATCTTAGAGAGACTAGCAGGGAAAGAATTCTTCTGCTTCCTTGATGGGTTCTCGGGCTACAATCAAGTAGCCATAGCTCCAGAGGACCAGGAAAAGACCACGTTCACATGCCCCTTTGGTACCTATGCTTTCAGGCGCATGCCTTTTGGGTTATGCAATGCTCCAGGTACTTTTCAAAGGTGCATGATTGCTGTATTCGCCGAAATGGTCGGCGAATTCCTGGAAGTCTTCATGGATGACTTTTCGGTCCACGGCGACTCTTTTGATTCCTGCCTTAGGAATCTGGACCGAGTCCTCAAAAGATGTTGTGAGGTCAATCTGGTGCTCTCCTGGGAGAAAAGTCACTTTATGGTGACGGAGGGCATAGTGTTGGGGCACGTCATCTCCAAGAGAGGAATGGAGGTTGACCCTGCCAAGGTGGATGTGATCAGACGACTCCAGCCACCAACCAACGTACGGCAGTTGCGGTCGTTCCTCGGGCATGTCGGATTTTATCGGAGGTTCATCAAAGATTTTTCTAAAATTGCCCGACCGCTAACTGAGCTTTTAGGCAAAGACGCGGAGTTTATTGTCGATCACAAGTGTCTTGCGGCCTTTAAGCTATTACAAGGAATGATTATGGACGCACCCATTTTACAAGCCCCAGATTGGTCTCTCCCTTTTGAGATCATGACGGATGCATCAGATTATGCTGTTGGGGCTGTATTGGGACAAAGAAGAGATGGCGTCCCGTTTGCAATCCACTACGCAAGCAAAGTGCTTGATTCTGCTCAGCGTAACTATACAGTTACCGAAAAGGAAATGCTGGCGGTAGTGTTTGCCTTGGACAAATTCAGATCGCATTTAATCGGATCCAAGGTGACTGTGTTCACAGACCACACGGCACTACGATATTTGATGGAGAAGAAGGACGCGAAGGCGCGTCTTCTTCGTTGGATTCTACTTATCCAGGAATTTGATTTGGACATCCGTGATAAACCTGGAAAGAAGAACGTAGTAGCTGATCATCTCTCTCGTCTCGAAAATATTAATACTTCCGAGGTTTCCCCAATTCGAGACTCCTTCCCTGACGAGTCGATTTTTGTTATCGACTCACTCCCATGGTATGCCAATATCGTGAACTATCTTGTCTCCAAGAAGGTTCCCGAGGATTGGCCCAAGAGCCAAATTGACCGACTAAAGTCGGATGCTAGACACTACCATTGGGAGGATCCGATCCTTTTCTTTGAAGGACCGGATTGCGTCTGGAGACGTTGTATTCCTCAGGAGGAATACCAGAGTGTCCTTTCTTTATGCCATAGCTTAGAGGCAGGAGGACACCACTCCGGGAAGAGGACCGCATGGAAGGTGCTTCAGTGTGGCTTTTACTGGCCGACTCTGTTTCGCGATGCCACCACCTTCGCGAAGTCGTGCCCAGTATGCCAGAGAATGGGAGGAACCGTTGGTTCCAAGGATGAGATGCCGATGCAGCCGGTCATCATTTGTGATGTCTTTGACGCCTGGGGCATCGACTTCATGGGCCCATTCCCTGTCAGCCACGGATTTGAATACATCCTTCTTGCGGTGGATTATCTGTCAAGATGGGTGGAGGCTATCCCGACCCGAGCCGCAGACAGCAGGACTGTCTGTAAGTTTATCAGAGAGCACATAATCTCTAGGTTCGGGATCCCCAAAATGATGATATCAGATGGGGGTAGCCACTTTGTGAATCGGGAGGTGAAGAAACTCCTGAAGGATTACGGCATCGAACACCGTGTCGCTAGTCCTTACCACCCACAAACCAATGGTATGGCTGAGGTGTCAAATAGGGAGGTAAAAACAATACTGCAAAAGCTCGTCCGCCCAGACAGGAAGGACTGGTCTCAGATCTTGGATCAGGTCCTCTGGGCGTATAGGACGGCTTACAAGACACCGTTAGGTACCTCCCCATTCCGAATGGTATTCGGAAAGCCGTGCCATTTGCCCGCAGAGTTAGTGCATAAATCAGAATGGGCAATAAAGAAGGTCAACTGGAACACACACCTGGGCCAAAAACAGAGAGACATGGATCTGAATGAGCTTGTGGAAGTCAGAAACCGCGCATACGACAACAGTGTGGTGTACAAGGACAAGGTGAAGCGTTGGCACGATAGATTTATCAGACGAAAGACCTTTGTTCCTGGACAGAAGGTATGGTTGTTCAATGCCAGGCTGAAGACCTTCCAAGGCAAGCTGAAATCCAAGTGGACGGGACCATTTGTAGTCCGAACGGTGCATGATAGTGGATGTGTCGAGATCTCAGATCTCGCGGATGACGCACCGACATTCCTGGTTAATGGGCAGCTGTTGAAGCACTTCGTTGAATCTAATGAACAGTTAGTCCATGTGGAGGAGATTGTATTCATGCGCGAGACAGATACAGCAGATACATCTCAAGCCGTGCATGAGACCTTGCAGCAATGAACTCCAGCCATCAGCAGCATCTTCAGAAGATTCAGACCGACTCATTTGTACATATATCATCATTCCTGTATATCCTTTCCTCTACCTCCACGATTCTAGTAACCCATCCCCACATCATCGAATCATTATCTCGGACTATACTTAGGATGACCAGATCCTAAGTATAGGGGGAAGGGGTCACCCGAGTCGTTTCACTGTACATTCTCCAGATCACATCGGTCCTCATACGCATTTCTTACCAATACTTAGGCTGACCTAAGCCTAAGTATAGGGGGGACCGATGCCCATATTGTATATTCATCCATTCCCATCTTTCCTCGTCCGCCCCATTTTTGATCTTCTTCTACACTTAGGCCGCCAGAGCCTAAGTATAGGGGGGCAAGACGACTTCTATACTTTCTATTCCTCTTTGGCTCTCCTATGCTTAGCACGAGCTATGTCTTTTTCCTCGCTCTCTGTGCTCTGAGGACATAGCACACGCTAAGTATAGGGGGGCGTGTATATATTACATATATACTTTACCCATAGCTCGTACTTTCGCATATTTTTGTATATATATATTTGCAATAATTATGGGTGGGTAAAAATTGAAAAAAAAAAAATTGTACACTTGTATACTACTTGTAAACCTTTTGTAAAAATTAAAAAAAAAATTAATAATAAATTAATGTACAAATTATATCAACTAAAGATTGTTGTAAATAATAATAAAAAAAAAGATTGTTGTATACCAGAAAAATAAAACAAAAAGGCTTCTTATTTACTCTTGCATATTATCTTGCATTTTCAAAAAAAAAAAAAAAAAAAAAAAAAAAAAAAGTCTTGCATTTCATTCATAGCATGTCATCTGCACATCATCTGCATATCTTGCATATGCAAAGTGAAAAGCTAGTGGGTTCTGAACCAAGTTATGAGTAGATATTGAGGATGGACTTGATTTGACCTTAACCCATCTAATTTCAGAGGGACCTTATAGGAACTGGAATTAAGATTTTTCAGGTCAAGTGACTTAATTCTTTGAGTCCGCAAGTCTATGTTCACATGTCATCTTGATTAGTCTAAGTAGAATATTTCGTGCATACGCAGGATTCTCTTAGATAATGACCTAACTTGGACAAGCACAATGCACGTAGCTCTTCATTGATGAGGTGGTGAGGAGGTAGAATCCTTTAGCTTGGAGTAGCACACGGGTGGAAACATCCGTCCTCCTCTAGGGAGGGTAGTGCATCTCAACCTAGTCTAGTGGTGTTGACATCTAAGGACGGGATGCTGTGGGTTGCAATAATGCTTCAAAAGAGGGATAGTCTACTGGCTCAAGAGGAAAAACTCCTGATGTACATGCTGCACATTGTATATAGTGAAAAAAAAAAAAAAAATTGCAAGAAAACTCCAAAAAAATCAGACAGGTCCAAGTCAAAGAAAAAAAATTTTTACCTGTCGGAGTACGAAGAAATGCAGCTGGATGACTTGGCTACACTGGTCAGGCATCCCGGGATAGGTGGCTACACTGGCCACCGTCCATTCTTTTCTCTACCCCCTCCTCTTGAGTTGGTCGCACTTGAACTTAGAAGGGAATACCCCGCTCCTCGAGGAAAGAGTTACTGGACCGGGTTATTGAGTTACCTTGTTAGAGGAGGCTGGTTCCGAGTCATTTCTGATGTGGAGAGCTATATCTCACTTACACAGTACAAGTAAGAATCATAGTCATCAGAAATTTGCGTTTGAGGATTTGTTCTGACCTGGCTATTGAGGCGTCTTGAATAGAAGACTTGTGGAACTTGAAGTCTGTTAGCTCTTAAGTTCAGGTCCAAATAAGGTTCCGCCACACAATTAATCCAAAGGTCGAGTCAGGCTCCATTTTTAACTTTTGTTCATGACCTTGGTATGGAACCCAAAATCATTTCACTCTCGCATTTCATTTAGTTGCTCGGGGACGAGCAAGGTTTAAGTATAGGGGGTTGATGAATCTGTGATTCATCACATCAAAAGTCAAAAATAGAGCCTTGTTCCCGAGAAAATAGAGGCATATTTCCCTTTATCTTGCATAAATAGCATTCATGCATGCATCCATAATTCATGCATTTTAGGAGCTCATCTGCATTTAAATAAGAAGCCAAAAATCACCTGTAAAAGACCTCTTCATCAAATAACTCCTTCTCTATAATATATGTATATACTCCTTAAGAATATAGGGAAGAAAGCCACAAATCACCCTTGTAAAAGAGCCTAAATACCCTGAGCACCCTTGTACATTAAAACACACATAAAGCCCGCATACAAACTCCTACTTAGGTCTACTCACTCTTAGAATACTACATATCAAAAGACCTTCAAAATGAGACTAATTTCATTGAAATTGGAGCTTGTATGAGGAACTTGGGTTTTTAGGTCATTTTGTATACTACATATGTATATTTATGTAACTTTGTATTTATGTATCATATTTGACCTCATCTCCGTCTTTGGTCAACATGAAACTTTTAGATCTCATCAAGATCTACAACTTTCATGTTTTGAGTTTTTCCAAATTCGGCCTCCTCCTCTTTCTACACTTGTCTTTCCCTTCGACCACTCACAGCAGGCCACGTGGCGCCCTCTGATTGCGCCACGCGGCCCGCTGCCCTTTGTCTGCTCCGCCCGCGCCCTCCACCGTTGGATCGCACCTCAGATCCAACGGCCCAGGCCTGACCACGTCCGCTCTCTTCTACAGCCATCAGATCCACCCCGCATTCCATCTGGACCGTTCCTTAGCGCCGCATCCTCAACGAGCCACGTGGCGACCTCTAGGCCGCCCGATCGCGCCCCCGATCCCTTCATCACAACCGCTCGTCTTCCAGCGGATCGTGACCCTCAGATCAATCACCTAGACCCGATCCTAGCCGCCCGCTCGCACTTCGCCCGCGTCACGCCACGTGTCACCCTCATAGCCCTTCATCTGGGCACTCCAGATCTAATCTCACCCGCCCGCTTCGCGCCTCCATCTGGCCGTTGGATCACAAGATCCAACGGCCAGGACTTCGTCCCCTACCTCGGGCAGCCCCTCTCTCCCACGATCTCCGCCTTGCGGGAGGGGCCGCCCCTTTCTATTCTCGGCCGCACTCCAGCCCCCCTCGCCGGCCACTGACTCTCCCACGATCTTCCCCACTCTTCCCTCTCCCTCGCCAACACCCTCGAACATCACCATCTCCGCCACACTCGCTCCACCACCTCCATGAAACTCGCCACTCACCCAGCTCTGCCGCCACCTTCGACCTATAAATACACCCTCTCCGACCACATTCAAGCCCATCCGCCACTCCAGGAAAGAACCCCGAGCTCCAAGCTTCCTCTTGGTGACAGCAAGCGGCCGAATTGTTGAGCGACGAAGGACCTTCTTCTCCGGCGAGATCCACGGTGCACAGCCGTGCCGCAGCCGCCCTCCGCGTAGCTGCACGAGCTCGAGGCTTACCGACCTCTGGAGCGACGACCCCTGGAGCTCAAAACCGAGCCCCAAACCCCAGGTAACCTCCTTCATCCCCTCTCCGATCATCCTCTTCTTTTCTTCCGATCTTCTCCGATTTTATTCGCCTTCCACGGACATCTCCACACCTCCTCGACATCCCGACGAGCTCCGCGACGGTGCTAGCATCCTCGCGGGCTTCTCCACTTCGCCATTCACCGCACTTCGACCATCGTCGACTAGCAGCTCCGCCGCTTGTCCGGAGCCACCTCGCCCGATCACCTCAAGCACCCGCAGGCCTCACCGACCACGCCATCCTCTCCACGATCGTATCAGCACGCTTCGGCTATCCACATAACCCTTGCAGGTACCCGATCATCATTGGCCGGAGCTTCATCGGATCCTTCTTCGAGCTTCATCGACCAGGTGCTCCAGCCCTCCTCCAGCCAATCCGAGACCACCGGAGGCTTCGCCGTCCTCATCCGCTGCTTCCGAGCTAGCTGGGAGCTGACAGAGCTCACTGACGGAGCTCAGCGAGGCAGGCGGAGGTCAGCCCCCTTCACCGGAGCACAGGCCCCTCCTCCGCAGGCGGCGGAGGAGCGTTGAAGGAGAAACAGCAGCCACCGTTCGATCTTCTGATCGAACGGCCCTCGTCCCGCCACGCGTCTCTTCACCGCCTTCGTCCTCGACCGTCGATCGCACCAAGGATCGGACGCTCCACCCGCTGCCACGCGTCTTCACCTACCACCCTTGGATCCATCCAGATCCAAGGGCCCTCAGGCCGCCACGTCGCCCGATCCGAGCCTCGGCACCCAAGCCTAGGCTCGGGTCCCCCGAAGCAGATCCGAGGCTAACCCGAGCCTCCAGAAGCCCCGACCCTCGATCCGAGCCTCCGACGCCTCCGAGCCTAGGCCGCCCCACGTGAGGAGCACGTGCGGCCTGGGTAAATTGCACCGACACCCCTGGAGGTTTCCAAAATTGCAGAAAGGTCCCTGTGAAGCAGACATCACGTGAGGCGCACGTGATTCGTGGAGAATTTGCATTCAAGTCCTGCATAGTCTTGGTAATTGCACTTTAGTCCCTGTCAGCATGTTTATTTCTTGAACATTTATTTTTCAGTATTGCATTTAGACCCCTATGTTTGCACGTGTCCATAGCATGCATTTTTGATTATTTTTGAATTTTAAAAGTTGCATATTGTTGAGAACTTTGTCCTCTACCTGTTAGCACACGTGTTGTATTTTTGTTGGTTTTCTTGATTTATTAATGAATTAATTGGTTGATTTGAGTCATATTTTGCCCAGAGATGCCATTTGATTTTTAGTAAATTATCTGTGCCTTCAAAAATCACCAAAAAAATCACAGTAGCTTAAGGACATTGTTTTTAACATCCCATAAAAATTTCACATCATTTGCACGCATAACGAGGCCTGAATAAATAGTTTAGTGATTTCCTTTGATTAATTTTAATTAATTCATTTCACAACATTTTTTTAGTTCTGTCAATTTTCCTAGGTTCCTGATCATTAGACCTTCCTAGGATAATTTTAGTTCCGAGAAATATTGTGTTTTGATATTTATTAAAAATTAAACATTGAAAATCACACTGTTTGTTTAGTTAATTCATAGAATATTCATTTTGAGTCAAAAAATTCAAAAAAAAATTAGTGTAGGTCATTTTCATCATAAGCAACCTTCTGGCCAATTTTCATAATTTTTGGACTGAATTTGATATATCAATTAAATCTAACTTGAAATTGGCTAAGGATTGTCTGCATTGTCTACATAGTAATTAAAAAGACCAAAAAAAAAAAAAAAATCGTTCCCCGAATCTCGAGCACTTGTGAATTGATGTAATCAACCTAAGGAGACAGATGCCTCCCTGAGATCGACCTTGGACTTCACCAAGTAAAAAAAAACTACATCACTTAACATTAATAGCTAAGTGATTTTTGATTAATCCCTCGTATCCGACTGCAACGAATATCATTAATTGATTTGGACATTAATTTGACCGGATTAACTAAGGGTGCGGGAGGCTTATCAAAGTATTGGCGCTTTCGTACGTGATCGAGTAGGGCCTAGTCGAACATGGTGTTCCTGTCTTGTGTGGAGCATCCGACTTGTTCTGAATTACTAACTTAGGCCATGCCTCATGGGTGTGTCTATCTCATCGGTTTGTGTCTGAGTAGGTCATTGCACGTTCACGAGTTATTTCGTTGCGATGAGTCTGAAGTATTGGTTTTGCCTATTGACTTACTTTCTCTATTTCTTTGGCTGAGTAGCCAACCGGGCATGAGATCAAGGACCTTTCAGTGCGTAGATCACATGTTACAAAGGAGGTGGAACAAGTATGGGGCACTTTCCTAGCAGTACACACACTCCTATAGGGTTAGCGTACTTAATGACTCGTTATAATATTGCCTGAGAATAACAATAAAATTGAAAAGATAAAAATAACCGATGTTCTACGGCTTCACAAGTGTTGAGTGTATGAACCTAACCTTGTTTCATGTTTGTTTGAATTAGATTAAGGTTCAAAGATCAATCTTGCACGTTGTGGGCCTTGTTACACTTCATTTTGATTCCCTATCTGACCCCTACTCGTTTGGAGCCTTCTACTATTTTGCACTCCCTTTATTTCGTGTTTAACCTCCGTATCATTCTTCTATTCTCGATCTCCTCTTGACCTCCGAGATGGCAACACATGGATGGCTTAGTCGGGACCCTGTCGACACCAACATCGATTTCATATGATCGTCACCTCCAATAATTCGAGGTGATTCTCAAGAATCCAGTTCAGACTTTATGGACCGTTCTCCAGACTCCCCATCTTCTCCAATAATCCAGGATCACTCTCGTCCCGAATTTTGCCCATTTTGGATGGATATTGATTTCACTTTTTACACATAGCCATCCTTAATGAAGTTCTATTTTGACCTTAACACAAACCGATTTGTTACATCTGGTGTCTTTAAGACTTATCAGGGCATTATTCCATTTGCAGATCAAAAGACCAATCTGGAGCCAGAAATTATGATGCAATCAGATTCAGGATCAGAAAAAGAAATGGCTTCTAGAGGAAAAGGGAAAGGACCACAACTACCACCTTAGCCAAATCAAAGTTCGCAGCCGGATCAGAATGTAAAAAATGCCCAGATCCTTGCCTCTATTCGGGCAATCCAATAGCAGATCACGGATTAGGCTTTAGCACATGTCACTTTCTAAGACATGCTCAATGACTTGAAAAGAAAGGGAGAAAACCGAGGAGAATTTGAAGAGGAACCCAAAGGTGGAGGTGGTAAAGGCCCAACAGACAAGACTAGAGTAGAGCAGCCCAAGCCGACTTAGAACCTTACATTCATCTACATCATTTTGGGCGTATGTCTGACACTATTCACTACCCTACATACCTCTTGGGGTAGTCAAGATGACAACATTTCTCGTTAGCCTTTAAGATAAGGCCCTTCATTGGCTCAACCACTTGGGGAAGTCATTGACGATGCGCTTTGCCACTCGGGTTAAGTAATATCAAAGGTCCTTGCGACCCGAATCATGAAGCGCAATCAATCAAGAAAAATCAAGACCACTCAAATAAAACGAGCAAGCACAAAAATCAATGTTAACGGTCTCCGTTATTTATTTAACCTAATATAGCGACTAGGATCAAACTCTAAGAGCATGGAAATGTATGAAGTAGTCAGAAATCAGATGAATGAAAACATATTTTTGTGGTTTTTAATTTGCAATTTTTATATTTTCAAAATGAGGAAACAAATAAGCAAGCAAGGCTACAAACTAGTTTCAACAATTTTTATTAAGAGTAAAAATGCTAAAAAAATAGTAAATAAAAATATTTTTGTGTTTTTCAAATATGCAAAGTTTTTGATGATTTTATGTTAAATTTCTGATCTTTATATGATTTTATAAAAATGAAAGAAGGGAAAACAGGGTTTGCAGTGCACAACCAGGACAAAATTACAAGTTAAAAATACTTAAAATATCCTAATATCCTGGAGATGATTTTTATGAGAAAGCCAATGAAAATATCTAACTAGAGCAACTGAAATACTATTTTTTATTTTTTTGGATTTTTTAATGATTTTTATGAGTTTTTAAGTCTTTTACAATTTTTAGATGTTATACGAAGAATTTTTACGCAAAAATCCTACTGAAAATATAGCATATAAAAACAAACACACGCAAATTATTATGGAATTTTTTAGATAAATTTTCAAATTTCTATGTATTTTAGAAGTCGATAGCACAATTTTTAGGTGTTTTTTATTTTTAGAAAATATCGAATAAAACTAAAATAAGTCACAAAGATTACCAAAAATATTACATGTTAGCAGGAGCTAACTGTAATTTTTATAGAATTTTTCTAGTTGATATAGTTCTTATTTGATTAAAAACAAAGCACGTAGCTCACAGGGACCTTCTTGCAATTACTAGAAAGTTCTAGGGCCAAATCATAACAAATATTAAAAGACCAAGGATACACTTGCAGTTTGTCCAATAAATTCACGTACATGCAGAATATTCACACACAAGAGTATCCAATAAATTCACGTACATGCAGAATATTCACACACAAGGGTATAAATGTAAATATCCAAAACTTTTGTTCAAAACATAACAATCAAGAACAAAAGGGTATGCCATGCAAAAACACCACTATGTGCGTGAGACATCACATGGGTTCAGAAGACTAGACTAGAATGTAAATACGGGAAATAGCAAGGGTCAAACTACAAAGTGTCTGTGCTTACAAAATTATTTACTGAACTAAATAATAAATCATAAAAAGATGTGGGATAAAGGATACAAAGTACCCTGAAGCACGTGAGGAGGGCATGAGTTGACACGCGGTGAATTCTGAAGGAGACGAGAACGTGTGGTGCAGATCGCCTGCGGTACAAGATCTGATGCCCCAGGGAATGTCGGCTACGTGCCAGACCAATGGTCCAAAAGTTGCAGCAACGAGCGGCTCAGATCCAAACTGGTGCTCTGATCCTCATCCGACAGTGGCAGCAGATGGTGGATGAACTGGTGAAAGGCAAACTTCTATCAAGGATGGGCGTGCATCCTTTGGGCTGATCGGGCCTCCAAAAGGTCCAACACCTCCGGTGAGGTGCTCCGCGTCGATTCCCGGAGATGGATCAGTTGTATGATGGTGGAATGGACGGGACAAGAGAGCTCCACCTGGAGTTGCTCTGCCAAGCAGTTGGAGGTCCGCAAAGGTTCCTAATGCAGAGGGTACCTGCAAGAGAAAGCTGAGACTCGGGGTAGTGCTCCGGTCAGGGTTATTGAATCCAGGAGGGAAAGAAGCGATGATGGATGGATTCTGATCTTTGACGAAGGGGATAGAGGGAGATCTACGCCTCAATCTCAACCTGGTGGCCGAGCCTAATGATGATCAGGCTGCGATGCAAGATGATGGGCGAGAAGGCGATTTGATTGGAACGACTGAGTGTGGCTATCGAGGCTCCAACCAGCTGGTCGGAGCGGGTGAACGTGCGACAGAGCGAAGTGGGAAGATTCGATGGAAATAGGAAATGAAGTCGGAATCAGTGCTACATGGGGTTAGAACAAGTTCCCAAGCTTCAAGCGATGAGGGTCGTCGGGGTAGTGGCCTCAACCTTGCTGTGGAAGGTGGGGAGGTTGCTCGCGGTGGATCTCTGGCCATGAAGGGTGAGCTACTGATTCAGGCCACCAAACTCCTATCTAGAGGCGTCTCCCAGTTGCTGTCACTCGGTTAGGGATGTCCAACAGTGAAGGAAGGGGCGAGGAACGAGCTGCTGCATAAGGAGGTGAAATCAAAGCTTTTATAGCCAACTCGAGGTTCCAGAAAGATCGATATGGAGCGTGAAGCTCTAGAGAGATTCGGATCAATCGAAGGGCCCGCGAGAATGTCGGATATACAAGGAATCTCGGGTCTGGATCTCAAGGCAAGAGGGGATTGGAATCAGGCGGGAAAAATCGGAGAAGATGCTCCGACGATGCAGATTCGACCCGACCCAAGCTTGGAGGGGGCTTTGACCAAGGTCAACATACCCTCTTGGACCAATCAGAAAATTTCTTTTACAGAATATTTACAAATTCAATAAAAAATAGTAAATGAACTTAAAATAAAAGTGTAAAAAATCTAAATGTTTATTATTTTTCAAATTATTTTTCTATGATTTTTAATTATTTTTATAAAAAATAAATTAGGTATATACAATATATATTATTATATACATGTATAATATACCTATGTATTATGTACAATAACTTTTATTTCATTATTTTTACATAATTATCCCAATTTTATATTTTATTTATTTACGACATAACTTTTGGAGTACAAAATAATTTTTATTTTACTTTTTGTTATTTATTTATTGGCATATAATAAATATGAAGTGAGAAATATATACATGTATTTTGTACAATTGAGAGACGATTTTATTCTTGTTTTTATTTTATTTTTCTGATTTTTTATTTTGTTTTTGTTTTATTTTTAGGACCATATACAAGGAGGTAAAAAGAATAATTTATATTTATTTTAGCAAAAATAATTATTCACAAACATATGTAATATGTACAATATAGAGTAGACCATCTCTTCTCTTGGGGTTCGGGTCACTCTGTATTTATTCTAAATACCTCCTTCCTTTTTCTTTTCCACAAATACATGATAATTACACAAGGTTAACACATGCATGCACAATGCTAACTTATTGTATTTACACCTATTTACATGATGCTTTGCCAAGATAGATAGCTAAAATAAAAGAATAAAGAGAGAGAATCAGATATTCATCACCCCCCTATACTTTAACTTTGCTAGTCCCTTAGTAAACACTTATTTGAAAAAGAAGTGAAAAGAGAAAGAAAAGAAAAATAAGGAGAATCAAGATTGATATCAAACTTGTCTTCATTAAATTAAAGTATAGGGCTCAGTCAAACCTTTGGATTATTAGTTTGTCGGAAACTTATTTGGACCTAGGTTTAAGACTCAACACCCTCTAAGTTCCACCAATCTATGGTCAAGACTCCTTGATTATCCAAATCAGAAGAAGTCTATAAACGCAAACTCTAATGACCATGAATCTTTTCTTGTACGGTGTAAGTGATATGTAGCTCCCCACCTCAGAAATGACAAAGAAACAATCCCCCTTAACAAGGTAACTCTAATGTCCTAGTCCAACAGCTCTTTTCTCGAGGAGCGGGGTATTCCCTTCTAAGTTCAAGTTCAACCGGCTCAAGAAGAGGGGAAAGAAGAGAATGAACCATGACCAGTGTAGCCATGTATCCCTGGGAGCCTAACTATTGTAGCTAAGTCTCCTGCTGCAAGCTTCATGAGATGAGGTGTAACATAAGCTTTGCTTTATTTGAGTATATACACTCCTGCATGCATTTTATTTTCAATCGGGCATGTTCACTTTTTGGAGTTTCTATTTTTGTATATTTTTTTTCGATGTGCATATGTACAACATATCTACATGGTGCAACATATATACATAAGGACTTTTTCCTCTTGAGCCAGTAGACTATCCCTCTTTTGAAGCATTATTGCAACCCACAACCCCTGTCTTTAGACCTCAACACCGCCAGACCAAGTTGAGGTGCACTTCCTTCCCTAAAGGAAGACTAGAGGTTCCACCTAGAAGAATTACCCTCGTATGCTACCCCAAGCCAAAGAAAATTGCCTCCTCACCACCTCATCCATAGAGAGCTATGTGTAAGGTGTTGGTTCCAGTAAAGCCATTGTCTATGAGAGTCGTGTGTGCGTTGTTAAGTGTTCTACTTAGGCTCATCAAGATGACATGTGAACATAACCTAGTGGACTCAAAGAATTAAGTCACTAATGGACTTGAAAAGTCTTAACCCTAAGTCCTATAAGGTTCGTCTTAGAATTAGGTGGATTAAGGTCTTAACCAAGCTCCATTTTCCAATTTAATTCCAGACTAGTTTAAATGTCAACTATGCTTCAGAAAAATATACAAGTATTTATAATAATCTTTTTATGCAAAGTTTTTAAAAATGTGCAAAATTTTTGAAAATGTTTGAATGTATGCATGAGTGCAGAAGTTATGCAAACTATTTACAAACATTTACACAAAGGTTTTTGCAAACTTTTATTTTTCAAACATTTTACAAAATTTTATACTATATACATAGTTTTTATATAAAAATATTTACAAACATTTTACAAGCAAAATAGTTTTACAAACATTTGTATAAAAATATTTTTTATAAATAGCTATGTATGTGCAAGAAAGAATTTTACGTATAAGAAAAAAAAATTAAATTTTTGTGATTTTTAGATAAATTTTTTAGCCAATTTTATTTATTAACACACTCACCAAAGTACGAGTATATATGGAATATATATGACATCCCCTATACTTAGCTCGAACGATGTCCTCAGAGTGATCAAAGATCGATGAAGAAGACATAACTTGTGCTTAGTATAGGGAAGTGAAAAGAGAATGGCTATAATAAAACTACGAATAAAAGAATAGAATGAATAGATCTCGGTGATCCCCCATACTTAGGATCAAGTAATCCTACGTATAGTAGATTGTACATAAAAGGGAAGACTGAGGGTTAGGACGTACAGGATCTACGTCCCCTATACTTTGGGTAAAATATCCCTAAGTACAAGCAAAAAAACAGAGGTAAAATAATCAAAAGAATAATAAAAAATCCGACATCCCCCCTATACTTAGGGTAATGTACACCCTAAGTATAGCATAATCACAAGATGTAGATGGCATGTTAGACTAAAGAATGAAGTGGTATGGACATTTGGATCTATACAAGGTGGAAGACAATGATAACCAGATATGAGATGCACATGATGCGAATCAAAGACCAAATCTCATGCAAAATGAATTGGGGCAACGTCAACGATCAACAGATCATGATCTAGATATGGCTTGAGGCGCTGACCTTTAACGCGAAAGGTGGACTCAAATGACATCTCAGATATGTCAATGCTACCATTGTCATGCACCTTTCGGACCAGGTATGGACCTTTCCACTTACTCCGTAACTTCCCTAGGAATAATCTAAGCCTGGCATCAAACAACCATACTCTCTGATCTGGCTCAAACTGCTTATGGCTTATATGAGAATCATGCCATTCCTTTACTTGCTCCTTATACTGTAGGTTGTTTGAAAAGGCTGTATCTCTAAGCTCCTCTAGGGCTACCAATTCGGCTTTTCTTTGATCTCCTATACTCTCTAGATCCAATAATATCTCAGTGACAACCCATAGTGTCTTGTGCTTAATATCAACAGGTAAATGGCAGGGATTGCCATAAACGAGATGAAAGGGAGATGTACCCGAAGGAGTCTTGAAGGAAGTCCGATATGCCCACAAGAACGAGTCCAAAAGCTATGACCAATCCTTTCGATCTGGGTGGACTATCTTCTGTAATATCGTCTAGATCTCCCTGTTCGACACTTCAGAAAGACCACTAGTCTGAGGATGATATGGAGTAGTTACTCGATGGTCTATGTTGAACTCATTAGCAAGGGAATTTACCTTGTCATTGATAAAGTGACATCCCCCGTCAGATATCAATACTCTAGACACCCTGAATCGTGAAATGATATTCTTCCTCAAAAATTTGCAAATAGTCTTAGCATATGCAGTTCAGGCGGGTATGGCCTCAAACCAACGACGCACATAATCAATAGCCAACATAATGTACTTGAATCGCTGACTTTTAAGGAATGGATCCATGAAATCGATGCCCCATGCATCAAAAACCTCACAAAAGTGAATGGGCTGCATCGGCATGATATCACGCTATCCAAAAGTGCCCATCCTCTGACAGTCAGTACACCTCTTCACAAATTCATCAGAATCCTAAAAGAGGGTAGGCCACCATAGGCCAGATTGGAACACTTTCTGCGTTGTTATCCTTCCAGAATGATGTCCTCATGCCTCAAGCTTGTGACAGTATGTGAGGACGTTGTGGTTCTCCTCCTGAGGAATGCACCGACACTAGACGTTATCCCCTTCTTCATGATAAAGGATGGGATCCTACTCATGGTAGGACTTGGCCTTCGCAAGGAAGGTCTCAATTCGCTGTCTGGGCCAACCTTGTGGAACTTTCTTGTCGATAAGATAGTTCACAATGTCGACGTACCATGGGAGAGAGACGATAGCAAGGATCGCCTCATTTGGGAAGGTCTCTGTAATGGAATCAGTCTGCATAGCCTCATCTGGGAAGGTCTCTATAATGGGATCAGTCTGCTAGATTCCTCAAGATTTTCCAAATGGGAGAGATGATCTGCCACGACATTCTTGACTCCGGGTTTATCCTTAATCTCAATATCAAACTTCTAGAGTAGAAGGATCCATCTAGTCAATCTCGCTTTGGCATCCTTCTTTGCCATGAGGTACCTGATGGCGGTGTGATATGTAAATATAGTCACTTTGGATCCAAGAATATATGACCTGAATTTATCCAAGATGAAAATTATGGCAAGCATCTCTTTCTCTGTGATTGTATAATTCTGCTGAGCGGCATCCAATGTACGACTAGCGTAGTGAATGGCAAATGGAACTCCATCCCTCCTCTGTCCCAACACTGCCCCTATGGCAAAATCAGAGGCATCCATCATGATCTCGAATGGGAGAGACCAATCAGGTGGCTGAAGGACAAGAGCCTCAACAAATAAGCTCTTGAGAGTCTCAAATGATGCAAGACACTTGTCATCTACAATGAACTCGGTGTCTTTTGTCATTAGATCAGTTAATGGTCGGGAAATCCTGTGGAAGTTGTGAATAAAATGTCGGTAGAAACTGACATACCCCAGAAAAGATCGTAACTATCGTAAGTTGGACTATGGATTGAGTTTCCTGATGATATCCACCTTGGCCAGATCAACCTCCATGCCCATGTTGGAGATGATATGACCAGTACCATCCCCTGAGTCACCATGAAGTGACTCTTCTCCCAAGATAAAACAATATGGACCTCAATGCAGCACTAAAGAACATGATCTAGGCATTCAAGACAAGCATCAAATCCATCGCCGTAGACTGAGAAGTCATCCATGAAGACCTCTAAACAGTTACCCACCAAGTCTGATAATATGGACAACATGCACCTCTGGAATGTCGTCATGGCATTACATAAACCAAAGGGCATCCGTCTGAAAGCATAAGTCCCAAACGGACAGGTGAATGTCGTCTTGTCCTAGTCTTCGAGCGCTATACCACCTGATTGTATCCTGAGTACTCGTCAAGAAAGCAGTAGTGACTCTTCCTAGCTAGCCTCTCTATAATCTGATCAATAAAAGGTCGGTAAATGATCCTTCTTGGTGGCTTGATTCAATCATCTGTAGTCCACATAGACCCTCCAAGAAGTGGGTACCTGAGTAGCCATCTCCTTTCCATACTAACTCACAATTGTAGTGATGCCCGTCTTCATGGGCACCGGATGCAATGGACTAACCCACTTGAGTTGTAGATAGGTTAGATAAAATCGACGCTCCACCATTTCGATATTTCCTTCATGAATACTTCTCAAAGATTCGGGTTCAACTGTCGTTGGAACTCACGCGATGGCTTAGAATCCTCTTCGAGATAGATATGGTGGGAGCACAGGGCTGGACGTATCCTCTGGAGATCATCTATGCTCCATCCTATCACCTTGCGGTTCCTTTCAAGAACCTCCATCAAAGAAGATTCTTTCTCTCCAGTCAAATCTGCTGAGATAATGACTAGGTACATCTCATGCTCACCTGCAAGGAATCTATACTTCAGCGACTGCGGTAAAGGGTTCAATTCTGGACAATTGGGAGCTGGCGTATCTGGCTTCTGAAAGATATGAGTGAATACAACTAGATACGAATGAGAGAACTCTCACTGATCATGCAAGAGAGGCGAAGATGGCCCTACGGGTATATCTATACTCAGTGCTGGCACGGTCTCCACCCTATTTGTTGGCTCTGTGGAAATCAGACAAGGTAATACATCATCAAACTCTGCCCAGTCTATGTCTGAATCCGACGGACCTGAATCAGAATCACAAGATATATATTCTACCTCGCTATCCTGAACATGATCGTCAGCCTCTAAAATGTCCTCGGCCAAGAGTGTGCTCCCCGAAATCTCCTCTAGTGGAAACTGTGGATTTGCAGCATTTGAAGGTGACGTCTCGCTCTACCTCTGTCATCTGCTCTGCATCACTAAACTTCTTTGAGCAATCTGAGTCTCGCGCTCTACTCTTGTCGATCGTCTCTATTTGTTTACTCTCGCCCTCGACACAAAAGTACACCCTCCTACTATCATGGTCGGACATCGCCTTGGCTATGGCCAAGAATGGACGTCTTAGAATGATGGGGGTATCGGTCACATATTTAGGGATCTCCATGTCCAACACAACGAAGTCCATGGGTAATTTTAGGCCATGAATTGTGACGACCACATCTTTCAACAACCCCTTCGGCCTCTTCACGGATCTATTAGCGAACTGAAGGACTGTTCTGCTCTATTGAAGAGGGCCAAACTCGAATCAGTCGAGTAAGGCTACCAGAATGAGGTTGATAGAATAGTCGTTGTCTAATAGAGTATGATCAAATCTCTGCTCTTGAATGTGGAATCTGACATAGGGAGCTCCTGCATCTTGCCTCTTGGCTGGCAATCGATTTTGAATAGTGAAGCAAGTGGCACAGGTCAACACATGGCTTTCTGCCTGATAGTTCCTCTTCTTCCTGCGTATAGTGGTCTTCTCTCTTAAGTTCTTCTGGAAGAGAGGGATGTGCTCGAGTGCCTCATGTAGAGTTACCTAAATATGGAATCCATCAATCATCTGCGGCAGAACTCTAACTGCTGATCTTTTTTAGATTTTCTTTTTTATTCCCTTCATCAAGCGGAGTGCTTGAGGGAAGGGGATGGCTGGGCTCTCCTTCGATAGAGAGCTAGGAAGAAGTTCCTACTGCTGAGAAGGCATGGAATCCATACAAGTATCATCAATCATCACATATGGATTCGAAGATGAAGAAACCTTTCCTTTATTAATTTTTTTGGTGTTTTTCATAACATCACGGGGTACAGAAACTGGAGGAAACATAATTGGAATGGAAGGGGTGGCCTCAGTACCACCCACGACATCTGGTGTTGCGGCGTCAACACCGTAATCTGGCTCAGAGTCATGGGATCCGGTGGCATCAGTATCACCCTCTGCATCTAGAGATGCGAACGCCTCAGTATCATCAGTTGGATCAATGTCCTTGATGGCTTCAGCACCACCGTCATCATCATCGTCTTTTGCAGCATCAACACCGCTATCCTCCTCGTTTGGCACTTCTGAATCCTCGTGGTGTTGTCGCTCAGACGAGGCATCGCCAACTGGCATCTTACCACTCCTAAGTGACACAAACTCAGCATCAAATGTGTATGAAGCAATGTCACCCAACAAATCACTAGGAGTGGTGGTCTCTGTGAACTGTACATGCTCAGATTTCCTCTTGATGTTATTCGGGTTGGGCTCAATCTGAGCTGGTATGGTGGTCGTTCCCTTAATGATCTCCCTCATCTCTTGGCGAAGCTCGTCCATCTCCTGCCTACAAGATGCATGTTGGTCTGCGAGTAAGCGGGCTAGATCATCCAGGGTTGGGTTCTCATAAGTTGGCCCATGTGAACCGGATGGGTTGCCTTGCTGAAAGTGAGGATGCTTCTGGAACTAGTGAGGGGGAGGCTGAGAATACTGTTGAGGTTGCTGCTGAGGCTGCCTCCACTACTGTCCCTGCTGGTAGGGATGATGACCCGATTGGAAATGTTGTTGTTGTGGTTGGTGGGAGAATTGGGGTTGCTGCAGCGACTGCTGGCCGAATTATCCACTCTAAGATGGAGGTTGCTGCTGGAATGTTGTACCTTTGATCGACCACCTGAATCCGAGATGGTCTCGACAGATCCCTGGTTGTTGTCGATCATACAAATCCCGTTGACTTCCATCAACGGCTCCTGCTCGTAGGGGGATGGAGAAAGAACTGCCAGTGGTTGATCATGTTGATACACCACCATCTGAGTGTCCTGAGATGTCGGTGGCCGAGATACTTGTGGTGCAACTATCGTACCGGCTATGCCTGGATGTGGTGAACCTGTCTATACTGGACGGAGTGCTAGGATGAGTCGTTGCTGCTAGGATCAGCTCGTGACCTGAGATGGGCCTGAGAAGCCGTATGTGCCTCCTATAGACACATGATCCGGGTCTTTAGGTCACTCAAAGTCTGTGCCAACTGATCGATCTGAGTCATGCTCAGGCACTACTTCTTCTCAATGATCTCGATGCGGTCCAGCTTCTCGCTGATGATGCCCACAACAGCGGCCAAAGACTCTGCCTGTGTTGCGGCTGTCGAAGAGGTGGATGTACCTGCATCAACTTGTGTTATCCTCTGATAGGACACAACATGGGGTGAGGGCTTTCCCTGAGTATAGAGTCGGGTATGGGACATCACTGTGTGATTCTCATCCATCTCCACATAAATGGCCCAGACCTGGTCTTCGTCTTTAACAAAATAGGAACCCCCACAAGAAGTGTTCACTAGCCCATGCAGCTCCAGTGTCAGTGATGAATCTACGTTTCATCATCTTTATTCTATCATTTTGGCCTAAAAAACCCTAGTAAATGCATGTAAATAGGCTTAATATAGGCATTTTAGCATTCATGCATCATTGTGTAAATAGTGTATAGAATACGGTTTTTAAAGCAAAAATTATAGAATAAAAAAAGAAAAGAATAAAGAATAAAATATTGTAAATATTTTATGACCTGAAACCCCGAGACCTAGGCATCTCGATGACTAGGTCGACAAGGAATAAAGTAGGGGGAGATAAGGGCCAAAATACCTTTTATTTAATTCATTCTTTATTCATTTTGGGACCTATTTTTAGTTCCACTTTTTATACTTCAAATAAAAAAACTTTGTACATGAAAGTTGTAGATAATTAAATAAAGAAAAATACAAAAGTGATTTCATACAAAAATAATGCACGGATAAAAAGTTATGATCTGAATAAGTTTCCAGAATCCCAACTTCCCAGACCTGTATCTCTCAAATAAAAACTCGAAATGTATCAAACACACTTTAATTGTATATAATTATAAATAATCTATTTAATGAAGGTGGTTTCGTATTTTGCGGAGCTACGGTTTGAAAGTTGACTTTTGGACCCCTATTGTATACTTGTACAAATTAAAATATTCATTTTATTTATTCTTCATTATTTATCTAATTTCTTATTTTTATAATTTTGTAAATAATATCAAAACTTTGATCAAGTCTCCTCAATAGCCAGGACAGAATACTTCAACTCATACGCAAACCCTTATGACTATGAATCTATCCTGAATAGTGTGTGAGATATATAGCTCTCATCGGTTGAAGTTGTCGAAGTCAGTCTTCTCCAACATGGTGACCCTAGTTCCTTAATCCAACAACTCTTTCTTTGAGACGCAAGGTATTCCCTTCTAATTTCAAGTGACACCGGCTCAAGAAGAGGAGGTAGAGAGAAGAATGGACAGTAGCCAATGTAGCTACCTATCCCAAGATGCTTGACCAGTGTAGCCAAGTCATCCGGCTGCAGGCTCACATACATATGACTTTGAAGATCAGGCTTGCTTATTGACTATATAAATATGTACACTCCGACATGCATTTTATTTTCAATTAGGTATGTCCACTTTATTAGAGTTTTTTATTTTTTCCATTTTTAAATATTATATACAACAAAATTTACGTAAGGAGTTTTTCTTCTTGAGCCAGTAGGCTATCCCTCTTTTGAAGCATTATTGTAACCCCACAACTTCTATCTTTAGACCTCGTTGTATCGGATCAGGTTGGGTTACAATGGACACAAATGCGTGACTTCCGATGTTTCCATAGGCTTGTGTCTCATACTAGCAAAATCCATCCCTCTACCAGTTCAACTAAGGTGAGAAAAGTGAAAGGTGCAGGTGTACAAGCTAGGTCATTATCAACAAGAATCATGCACGTGCTCCGAAATGCTCTACTTAGGCAATCAAGACGACATTAAACCAAGTATCATTATTCTCAAAGAATTAAATCAATTAGACCTGAAGTACCCCAATTCCAGTTCTTATAAATTTCTTGTGATTAAGTATATTTAAGGTCCAACCAAGCTCCAATCTTTTGATTTTACTTAGACTTTTTCAATTATCAAACTCGATCCAAAAATACAAATGTTATGCATAATGCATAAATATTTTTGTGGTGCAATTTTCGAACTTTGAACTTTTATGGGTTTTTGAAAATATTTTGCAAATTTTTATGTATTTTTTTCAAAAAGCTTTCGCAAATTTTTTTGTAATTATTCAAAACAAAAGATTCTGGAAAAGAAATATGTACAAATATTTACATTGGGATGCATCTTATTATTTACAAGAGTTAGGATTTTAAGGATTTACACAAAGGACATGTTATTAATATATATATATATATATATACAGTTGGTGAAAAGTGTTCATTTATTAGGACAATCTATATATTCCTCAAACTTATTTGAAAATAATTTTGTAAATAATTTTGAAAACTATTGCCCAAAATATTTTTTGCAAATAAATTTTTACAAACATTTAGACGCATTTTAAATCTATCTTGCAAATGTTTTTCAAACAATATATATAGATTTTTCAAAATATTTTGTGACCATTTTCAAATTGGTTTTTCAAAAAAATTTCATTTTACACAAAGAAAAGAAATGTTTACAAACAAAATACTTTTACAAATGTTGCAAATATTTAACAAAAAATATTTTCCAAATAGTTTTCAAAAGTTTTTTCAAAAATATTTTCAAACTATTTTTCAAACATTTTGCAAAAAAAATTACCTAATTTATTAATCAGTATATACAAAAATATTTGAAGAATAATAACCATCTTTTTATTAATTGATATAACAAATTGTATATGTATATGTAGTATTTTATACATTGTTTTATCCATAATTCTTTAAAATACGAGGTCCTTTTTGGCATTGAGCAATCATTTTATTCAATTGATTGAATCCCCTATTGTTTAATATACCTGAACACAATATTCATTTTATTCATTCTTAATATTTTTCAACATTTTATATTTTTATAATTTTGTAAAAGTCTTTATAGCATATGTACATATTTAGGATAAAATAAAATATTAAAGAAAAAACTAAAATAAAATAACATATAAAAATACATAGATGAATCAGATTACCAAGGCATTCAATCATCTGAAAGAGCTGATCATCCAAGACCCTATCCTTCAACCTCCAGATTGGTTTCTTCTGGTTGAGATCATGACATATGCATCAGATTACACTATTGGAGCGATTCTAGGACAACGAAGAGACAACCTACCATTTGTGATTAGCTATGCTAGCAGAACTCTATATGAAGCGTAGAAGAACTACACTGTCATCGAAAAGAAGTTACTAGCAGTCATATTCGCCCTGGAAAAATTTAGATCCCACTTTCTTGGATCCAAAGTGATAGTTTATACAGACCATTATGCCATCAAGTACTTACAAGCCAAGAAGGATGCCAACCCGAGACTCATCAAATGGATCCTTATGTTCTAGGAATTCAATATTGAAATCCGCGATAAGCCTAGAGTTAAAAATGTGGTGGTAGATCACTTCTCAAGATTGCCAGAGTCGGTTATTCATGAGCAGAATTTATTGCTGATTACAAAAACTTTCCCATATGAAGACATTCTGTTAGTCACCTCACTCCCATGGTTCACCGATATTGTGAATTATATTGTATCCAAGAGAACTCCACAATATTTGTCGAAGCTGAAAGTCGACAAATTTTTTTGTCAAAAATTCATTTCTATTAGTGGGAGGACCCTTATCTCTTTCGTGAGGGCGCATATTGCATCTGGAGAAGGTGCATTCCTCAGGAGGATGTCCAAAGTGTCCTTGAACATTACCATGCTAGAGAATCGAGGACACTACTCTAGGATAAGAATGATAGCAAAAGTTCTACAATGCAGCCTCTGGTGGCTGACTCTATTTAAAGACGCACAAGACTTCGTTAAACATTGTACTAACTGTCAGAGACTGGGCGACACTATTGGATTGAGAGCATGATGACACGTTCGACAACTCGGGTTAAGTAAACGAATGATAAAGGGTCGTCGCAACCCCAATTGCCGAACTCGATCAATTAAAATGAATAAATTACTCAGAATAGATCAAACAATCAAGTACAAATTTAAGCGATTTGCTATTTATTTTACCTGGTATAGCAACCAGGGTCGAACACAAGGAGCACGAGAGAACCTACGAAGTAGTCAAATCTCAGAAATAAAACAACATATTTTCAGTGGTTTTTAATTTTGCATTTTTTTTAAATTTTTAATAAGGAAGCGAAATCAATAATTAAGAAAACAAGACAACACAACAATCTTTTTAGATTTTTCTTTATTGTTAAAAATGCTCAGAAAATCAAGATAAAAATATTTTTGGGTTTTTAAGCTTTTAAAGTGTTTTTGGAGATAAGGAGGAGGAAGAGGGGGAATGACATTGAATGTAAATTTGATAAACCAAATGGGTAAATGTTAAAGAACATAACGAAATCCAATTAATTTTAACGGATGAATGGACGGGGGTTAACCACAAGGTCTGTAGGGTAAGGGTTAGCAAGTTTACGGGGTCGAGGGAGAAATATCGATGTTTCAAAAATCATAGAGATCATTTTAAAATATATCTGCCAGGTAAAAATCCCTATATTACAAGTATAAGGGTTAGTGAGTATGTTCCCTAAGAAAATGCTTCCATCTTTTTTTTTCCACATTTTTTTTGCAATGAAACTTTATATGATTTACTTAGAATAATAAGTGGAATATGTATTTCAAATCTCGTATAAAACATTCATTTCTAATATGTCCATCTAGAGATGGTCAATTTCAATAATTGTGATCGTTAAAATTTGATAGTCTTGATGGAAGGGATGCAAATCATGGATTAAGTTAAATTTTGAATGACACCATGTGACACCACGATAGTACTGATCTAAATCTCCATATTCATTTCAAAAAATAAAAAAAATATGAGAAAAAGTTGGAGTATGTAAATTACATGCGCCTGTAAATCATACTCATTTCCTAAGCAGTGTAATTGTAAAAAAGTTAAGGCAAAACTGTTAATGTGCCCTTAATTTTTATCTGAATGGGGAGCCGTTGACATATTCTTGTAGCTCGACTTTTCATGCTTATTTTGATGTGGTGGTTGATGTCGGCAAAACTTCGTGTAATATGTATAGACTTGAACAATGATACTTTTGTGTGAATCTATACATGGATAAGTTGCTATCAAATTTGATCCCTTCAACAAATGTTGGTATTATCAGATGTCTTAAGCCTATGGATAATGTTAGGAATGTGCTGGGATCTGTAGCCATCATATCTTAGATATTTACCATCACGACAAAAGCATCCATGCATATATCATGTGTAAGTCACAACCATTCGAAATAGATCAATCATCAAGGAGTAGTACCCATGTTCAAGACAATCTTGTTAAACGCATGAGCGGATTTGACTTAATGATTACAAAACTTGGAGAATAAAGTCTAAGACATGAAGAATACAAGATCTCATACATGATGAATTCTCGATGAATTATGTAGACTGCTAATGACAAACGATATTCATGATTTCATAAAAACTGAGTTAATCCAATCCCCCTTTTCATATGTTGTTAAAAGGAAGATAAAGATCAAACTCAAATCTTTGAGTTTTATACCTAAGATCAGTCCGAATTCTCATAACGAAGAGGATGTTCATGTTGAGAAGATTATTTCTTATGTTTTCTAGGGATTTTTACACATATAACCTTGAGTAATTCCGTAATCACATTCATAACCCCGCATAATCGCGACATGAGGAACCCTAAGTAATGGTTAACTCTTACACAACATGATCCTGTGTTCACCTCCGTCCATTCTCTCTGTTATTCTTGACGGAATACGTTGAATTTTGACGATTTTACCCCTTAAACTGAATTATATTTGCAAAAGATGCCATTGATCTAACATCAACCCAACCATGTATATAAACCCCACATTCCTCAACATCTCCTCGGCGCTCTTCGCGTTCGATGCTGCTACCGAAGCCGGCACCATGGTGGACTCCGACATGGTGATCTCGAGGTTCGTGGAACCAATTTACAACGCGCTCAGGGACTCACTCCTCCTTCCCTACATCCAACTCCCACCACCCTCTTCCCCTGTCGAACTCCTCCTCCTCCCTTGGAGCTCCTCCCACCCACCTCCCTCCTCCCATTCTTGCCAGCCCTCCTCCCCCCCCTCCTCGAGCTCCCACCCTTTGTTGCCCGGAAGCTCCTCTTCCTCCTGACCCTCCTCCTCCCCTCTACCCCTTGCCCGAACCTTTAACCATAGCCCCCACGCCATTGCACCTCCCACAATCTCGCGCTGCACCTCCCCCACTCCTTGCAACCCCTCCTCTCTCGTCTCCCAACCATCCGAACCCAATCCAAGCCATGGAAGAGAACAACGACCGGACCACAACAAGCAAGATCCTCTTCGAGCGGTACAAGACGGGTCATCTTCTGGGTCAGGGCACCTTCACGAAGGTATATCACGGGAAGCACCTCCAGATCGGGGACATCATGGCGATCAAGGTCCTGAACAAGGACTAGTTCCGGCGCAAGGGGCTCGTCCAAAAGATCATCCGGGAAATCTTGATGATGCGCTTTGTTCGGTACCCCAACGTCGTAGAGCTCCGTGAGGTCATGGCGACAAAGTTTTGCATGTTCTTCGCCATGGAGTACGTCCACGGAGGGGAGCTCTTTGCTAAGGTCACTCATGGTAAGATCGAGGAGGACGATGCTCTTCGAGCACGACGTCATTGGCTGACGAGAGGATGTCACCATTGGAGAGGAGGGAAGCCATCGAGATCGAGAGCAGAGGAGAGACGATGGTTTCGTGATGGTGGTTGTTCGATGATGACGAGGGGTGAGCCCCAACCCTTGTCTCCTCCCTCCACCCATCACCCTGCCGAGCTCCTTCTCTACCTTCAGAAGCTCCTGAAAGCCCCACCCCCGGTGCCCTTAGCCCCCCAACCCCTGGCGCCTCCCTCCACCCACCACCTTGTCGAGATCCTCTTCCCCATTCGGAAACTCCTGGAATCCCCACCCCTTGTGCCCTTCACTCATCGCTCGCCCCACCCCCGGTGCCCTTCACTCGTTGCTCGTAAGCTCCTGGAAGCCCCTCGCCACCACCCTTCACTCGTCAAAGCCCCCACCCCAAACCCTATTTCCTCCCAGCACCCCCATCCCCTACACCGACCACCTACCCTTCCTCCTCTAGCCCCATCGACATCTGCCTCACAGTTCCCTTCAACCCCCGTGTCGACCACCTCCTCCAGCAGCCCCCTCAGCCTCCACCTCCCAACGACGAGAATCGGCTTTTATTATTTTTATTGTTAATAGTAGTTACATAAATCATGGGTCAAATTAACCCAATGATATGGTTGGGTAAACAGAAAAACTAACGGAGAGTTATGGGTGTGAGACAGATTGATTATCTAAGGTTTCTCGTGTAATTCACAATTATGCGCAGTTATGATTGTAATTACGAAAATACTCAAGGTTATGGGTGTAAAAATCCCTTTTTTATATTGTTTAACTTAATTGATTTACTTTTGATGTTTATTTAAAGGGATATTTATACTCATAATTCCGAGTAGTTTTATATTTATGTACATAACTCCCGATAATCATGAATTACATGAGAAACTCCGAATAGTCATTCTGTCTTACACCCATAACCCTCACGAATTACAAGAAAAACCACTCCATCTCATACATATAACTTGAGTATTATGCATGTAAATACGAAACTACTTTGTGTTATGGATGTAAATATCTCTTTTTTTAATTTGTATAAATAAGCCTTTATTTTGGGTGCTTTTATATATGCTATTGTTTTTGAAAATTTATATAATATAATTTTTATAGTAGGTTTTGTATATATGCTTCTAGTTTGTGATTTTCTTTTCTTATTTTTTTTATTTTGCACATTCTCTACATTTGTGTTTTCAACTATACATCTATTCTTGTGTGTTTTTTATATGCATCTTTTTTACTATATACATTTTTGTTGTATTTTAAACTTTTTATAAGTTATAATTTCTTTCAAAGTTTTTAGTATTTTCTGATAAGTATACAAGTACAAGTAATATACAAGGAGGAGCTATACATATATGACATAAAGTGTGGAAAAGATGAGGATTTCCTTCGAAACCTAACCCCTTCTCGCATGCTTAAGAAGAACTATGTCCACATGGTAGTAATGTACCATTTAATGGATAATTCCATTTGAATGTGTTGGTTGGTCAAAAAACAAAGAGTACCAAAAAAGAGATTTTTTATGTAGATTTTTATTAATATTAATTTGAATTGATTTTATATAAGAACACCATTCTTACATGTTACTTAGCCTCGTGATGACTTAGTTAGCACCTAGGAGTGGAAAAAGGGATTAACAAAAGCCTACAAAAGGGACACAAATCAAAAGAAGAAAGGGAAAATAAAATAGATAAAATTACAACAGAAGAAAGAAAATTTCCTCTTACACGAGGCATGGTCAGTTTGGTGAAAGAGGCGAGGTGCCTCTATCTATACCATCAACCCATTTGCACATTCTATCAGATCAAGAAATTGAAAGTTTTAATGAGATGACCTATTGAGAGAGATTTTGTCAAGAATGACGGATTCAATCAGTATTTCAAGGAGCCTAAAATTGCCAAGATTGAGGTGTATTTTATGTATGGACAACAAGTCAAAAGAGACAAGTGCTAGTAGTTGTCAACCGAGGAGAAGACCATAATATGTGCAGGTGATCTAGGACGGATGGTGAAGGAGATGGATTATGTTTCGCACATCAAAAAATGTGGAGATTGTATCGCATATAATCTAAGTCGACTAATCATACTAGTCGATGGGAAAGATTAAATTTAAATTTTTTTCGATAAAACTACATGACATAGAAACAATTCCCAGTCATTTCATCAAGACAATACGAGTAATAGGATTACCTCTTCAAGCGTAATTGCGATCCACGAGTCTCTAAGAGAAGAGACCTCCTGTCTCAAGTCTAATCCGATATAGAGAGCACTTGTGGGTGTGTGATGAGACGCATGCTTCCCACAATCCAGTGCGGCCATCCGAGCAGGGAACCTCATGATTTTGTCTCACGAAAGCCGACGACTCCTCTACGTACACGAGGTATGAAGAAGATGAAGAACCACAAGCGATTAGTCCGTCATCAAAACAACAACACAATGACGATTGTGATCTCAACAACACCTTGATGGACAACCATAATGAGTTGAAAGAGGGAGGACATGCGTGTGTATAAAGAGAGAGAGAGTTGTTGCAACAATTGCTTCAACTTAATTGTGTGTCAAGAAAGAACTAGGGTCAGCCTTTATTTTATGCAGAATGGATGGTGGAGATGCACTCCTAATTATTGATCAAATAAATGAGATTAAATGATTTCACTTATGCTTCAGGTAAAATAGAATTTAGAATTAATAAATCATTTATTAATTCATTGCTTCAAAATTTAATCTCAAAATAAATCTCATTCCTCATCCAATAATGAATAAAGAGGAAAGAAGAGATTCGTCATCCAATAATGAAGAAAAGAGATAGCCTCCTTCCTCATTTGGAGGGTGGATGTCTATCATGTGGATTGGAGAGAGATTTTCTCTCTCCAATCTCCTTTAATGTATTCTTATTACATTAAATTTTTATTCATAAAATTATTTATCAATAAAATATCACCAAATAATTTGTAAATTATTTAATATAGTTGCAAACAAACTATTGATAATTATGAATCATATCCAACCATCCAAAACTAAATGTAAATCGCATTTACCTTTAATTAATCAATGTGAATCCAATTCATATTACTATTTAAATTGCAGATCCTATTCACAATTAACTCTCTTTATGATATTATGGATTACATCCACTATATCCATGATTATCGTGGATAGTACTATCATATACATTAATTGTATCTATGATAATTAATTTCAATTTAATTATCTTAGATTCCTCTACACACATGTCCAAATAATGTGACACGTAAACATTATTAATGATAATTAAATTCTATTTAATCGGCAAAAGATATTATAAATAATAGAACTATTCTTAAACTCTTTCATTAAGAATGTGCCTTCTCCGTGGATACTTGGAGATGGGGACAAGTCGATTGTACATTCCATGTTTAGTGACTTGGATAGTGATATCTAATCTTATATCTAGATATAGAAGAACTCTCAGTGATGTCTGATCAAGTAAGACAACATATCAAATCTTCTCATTTCATCAGAATCATATTCAGATCAATGTCCAACATTTAGACTAAGATTTGACAACTACTCTACTGATCAGAGCACTAGATCCAAACTTATTTCATCATTCCCCCAAAATGGAAGTGTCATGGTTATATAATCGATTAAAATCACATCTCCCTCAAGAATTCTCAATACTCGTACATCATGCAAGCTGGAAGACTATGACTAACCTGAAGTTTTGATTTTATTTGACCTGTCTTCTTCAAGTTTTATCATTGTCTTTCTCATTCGATCATTGGGAGTTTGTATCGATCATATCTTTCCAAAAAAGTATATATGATATCTTCAAATCCTGACTTGTTTCCAAAACAAGAAAACCAATATTGGAATTTGGTTTATCCTATTATCTCATGAGTGAGCTCATGCATTTTGGTTCAATAGTGAAACTGCATGATCCCTTTGAGAGATTGTATTACTCATATGCCCCCGTATGCGCACCAGCTTGCCATTGTATAGACCTTGATTAGACCATCAACCTAATGGTCTTCCTAATGTACATACTTAGACATATAATAATACATCTATCTCCAATCATAGGATGCGTGCCTATACATGACAACATACATAGGTCTTAGTTGTCTCGATCTTGCAAAGTCAACTCTTTGACTTAGCTCATCCAATGCCTCTGAATTTCTATTCCTATGAGAGGACCTGCATCAAGAGGTCGGTCGGATGTCATCCCTTAGAGTAAGGATAGCCATTTCTTTCTCTGGTTGGAGATCCCTTCTTGATAATCACTTGATGGTGCGGTTGAGTCCTTAATCTAACTCTTTGGATATTCAACCCTGCAACAACGTCTATGATCCAACCTTTGATCAACATCTATAAAATCAAGATGGTCATGGTATATAACCCTAATTGTACAAAGGGACCTATTATGTAAATAAATTATTCTTCATTTCAGATTAAGGATTGATTTGCAACAACATTTATTACATAATGTCTCGTCATGGGCACACATGTCTAACAAGTGGAATGGTTTGAGTAATTGAAATGGTAGGTATGGTGCAAAGTAGGAGTGGTAAGAGTTGTATGGAGTTGAATGGGAGGAAATCGTAGGTGGCATAGAAGTGATTAGCATGACCAAAGTTGAAGATATGCAAGTGGAAGTAAGATCAGGATAGGAGGGAAGCTCATCCTTACAAGCATCAACAAGGAGGACTTCCGACTTAGAGTCAAGGGGACGAGACCAAGTGTCATCTCTAGTGTTCTATCCAAGTTATGAGATCATGATTTCTCATGTTCAAGAGTATACATTATTGCTAATACTAAAGGTCTCCTTTATTTTCTACACATATGTGACACCTTGATTCGATTTGTATTCAACCTTCTATTTCATCACAATCTTTTCACATGCCACATCCTTAGTACTAATCATTTATGATTTAAACTCACACACACATAAAAATGATCTCACTATCTATATCAAAGCAAATGGCTTCACCTGATTGTGACCTTGTTATAACCAAAAATGGTCATCTTAGAACTATTGATGAATGAGAAAAATAATAATGTAGACTATGTCTCGTCAAAAACCATAGAAAATTAAATGACATGCATCGTTAAAATAATATGTTCAAGAATGTACTTTGGTTTCTTCACTGTCTTATCACATAGCCGAATAATTATCAATGTTGGTTTAAATAATGTAGCATCCATTCCCTAAGTACCAAAAAAGATAACATATTGATTGGAAATCCATTTCATCATCCAAATGAGTAAAGTCAAAGCAATATGTTCGATTGAAGAGATTAGTCTCTATCTTTGTCCAACATTTCGGAGTAATTCTAGATCTTAGTTCAACATTTTGGAGTATTGTTCTTACATAATCGAGATGTTTACACTTATGCTCCAAGATTGCCCAGTTACAATTTTACCCTTACTTTTTTGCAATAATACGTCTAACCTTACCTTCTTGCATCATTAATAGTTATACTTCTTGGGTTAATTGTTGTTTCTCCCCCTCCTAATAGAACTCGACATGTAGGCACAAACATAATTTAATAGAAAAGGAGATCAGGGCAACTCAACCTCATCAGAGGTCGAGAAGGATATCAATAAGGCGTGCAAATTTCCGACCATTAAGGCCTTTGCATACCTGCAGATGTTAGGACAATAACTGAAGCTCTGTAAGATGGAGTTGGTACATAATGATGGTGAATGGAAGCCGATTAAGGTTATCAGATGCTGAGCTCTAATGGGTTTACTTCCTTGCATAGAAGTAAAACAGATCGAGATGAAAGAGGATTTGGAGAAGAGGAAGGTGACGTCGAGTGTATACACAAAGGACATGATGCGATTCTAAAGATGTTTGTGTGATTAGAAGATGGATAAGGAAATCAGATATGATTCTAGGCCTATGGATGTGGTCTAAAAACCCCTGGTCTTTGCTCAGATCCTAGTGATGTGAGAGCTCGAGCAACAACAAAGATGAGCTTCTACGACTTGACCGAGATGCTAAGGATCTCATCAGAGTTGAACCTCCTTCTTTACTTGATCGTGTTCACTTTCTCTGTCACAGAAGTTCAGAGATGGCTCAGAGGAACTCACTCAGAGGATAGATAGGTGTGCGGTTGACTGGAGATGGGTTTTGATTCCTCTCTAGGTAGTTGCAAGGAGGTGATTTCAACAACCTCCCTAGAGCTCACTTGAGGGATATGATGGCACTGATGGTTTGGGCATGATTTAGGAAGCAACGAGCTATAAACTAGAACTAGAATCATGATGATAAGACACATGAGGAGGTGCAAAAAATGGGTAAAATTGGCCGGTTACATAACAAATCGGGTGAGGGACAAAGGAGTACGAGGTAGGGGAAGACTCAGCGATTGTTTGATCGTGAGATCCAATGACCATAAATTGAGCGCATAGGAGCGGTTGATATCCTCTTGATCAAATGATCAAGCAGGATGGAATGGATCTTAGCCGTATGAGCAAATGATAAGATGGTCTCAAAGAGATGTAGTGGGGAAGAAGGGTAGGCCTTGTGGTTGGCTCTGATTGAGCCACGTGGCCCAATTAGAAAATAAAAAAATGAAATTAAGTAAATCAAAATAAAATATCAAATGAAGTCAAATGAAAAAGTGTTCAACATGAAAGTTTTTTTATCATTTCAAGATCTGCAATTTTCGTGTTAATTCAAAGTCAGAATACATAATATATACATACTTATTATTTTTATAAGTATTTTTTTAATAAATAGAACACTCTTTTTTATTTATGTTGTTATTTTTTGTATTTTTATGTAAAGGGTAATATAAAATATATTATATACAATAATATACTAACTTTTATGGATTAAGGGAACCATAATACACATAATATGTATTTATTTATACATATTAATTAACCTTATTTATTTACAAGGTGTTAAATTACTTATTAAAAGAATTAAATTAGCTTAAGATAGATGGATAATAATCTAAATAAAGATAATTAATTTGAGATTCATTAAGTGATATTCACATTTAAGACACATTCACGCATGTTCAATTCTAGATTCCACATGTTGTTTGAGAACAATCTGCTATAAAAGTACCATAACAATTTATGATAAGTTTATTACGGAATATGAAAGTATATCAATGTCTAACTAGCTTAGATTGGATATCAAGTTCCTTCTAACATTTGGTACATAGAGAGAATTTTTAATGTAGACTCTCCCACTAGATAATGATGGTCTACAGGTTCTAACGGTTATTGATGAATCCATGATTTATCATCTTTATTCTTTCATGTTATATAACATCTTTGGTAAAATACATGGAAATACCCACTAACTCTCACTAATTAACATTCTAACCTCGTTTGTTCATATTCAATATTTAATACTTATTTTATCCAAAATAAAATAATAAAGAGAAAAAGAAAAAGAAAGAAGAAGGATGCATAGATGTAAATATACATACTAATCCTAACCTAGAGACCATGCCAATATTGAATTAGTCAATAAAATAAATAAGTAGGGGAAGATAAGGACATAATATATAAAAATATTAAAAAATAAAGATCATCAATGACTTAAACATATTTTGTACAAATGTTTACCTATTTTATTTATCATTCAGAAAATTCCAAATAAAAATATTTCATTAATGAAAGTTATTTATAATAATATATATTAATTTATAAAAATATCAGAAAAATTATTTAATGTATAAAAAAATAATTATGATGAACCGAAGAAGCCGACTTTCAAGGTTCATAACTATTTATAGAAAACTCTAAATTGACCAAACTCACCTTTAAACTTCGTTTCATAACTAATATTATTTATTAAAAATAATAAAAAATATTATAATAAAACATGTGAGTTTTAGGTGTTCGGACCCTTTTGTATATATGTACTATATGCATACAAATCTTCTTTATTTTATATTTAATATTTTAATCCTTGATGAATCCATGATTCAACATCTTTATTATTTTATTTTAGCTAAAATCATTGGTAAAACAAATATATATATATATATCTATTAATTATCATTATTTATCATTCATCACCTGTTTATTAATAATTAATACTTACCATTCTTTTTAGCAAAGGAAAAGAATAAAGAAGAAAATAAAAAGAAAAGAAATAAAGAAGAATGTATTTATGAAATAAATGCAGACTAACCCGGACCGCGAGAGAAGGTCAAAACTTGACCTGATCGACCAAGAATAAGTAGGGGGAGATATGGTCCATTACTTATAAAAAATCTAGAAAACCAAATTTCATTTGTACATATTCATTATTTTTCTCCTTGTACATACTTTCACGTATCTTATTTATAAAATAATCTCAAATAAAAATGATTCCTTCTTGAAAGTTGTTTGCAATAATGTATATTTATTTAAAAAATATCATAAAAAATTTTAACTAATAAATAAATAATTCTAACGAACCTAAAAAGCCTAAAAGTCCAACTTCTCAGGTTCATAACTATTTATAGAAAACTCCAGACTGACCAAACTCGCTTTTAACTTAGTTTGTAACTAATACTATAAATTAAAAATACAAAAAATGTGGAATAAATCATGTGAGTTTTGGATTTTGGACCCCTTTGTCTATTTGTACGTTATGTATATACAACTTCTTTATTTTCTATCAATTTATTTGTAACTCCAAATTACTTAATTCTTTTTCTGAATTATTCATCAAATTACCATAAAATAATTTATTAAATTGTTAACATTATTGATTTTAATAATTTTGCAATTTAAAATCACTTCCTAATTTATTTCATTTATTTTATATTTAATCTACTATTTTGTCTTTACCCTAATTCATCTTTTTTTCCCGCAACTCAAATAATTTGCTCAATCGAGGAATTTTCTCCCAATTTTTAGGGCGGGTCTTTGATCTAATCGACTTGATTTTTTGCTAAATCAAAGATCAAACTACCCTCATTTTCATCCAATGAAATTTCGAAAATTTTGCCTTGTTTTATGTGTAGAAATTTTGTTTGAATTTCGATGTTTCTCATCTTCTATATATTGAGCTCCTTCTCATCATTTTTCCCTTGATCAAACTTTGGTAGAAGTGAGCCTAACCTCCAAGAGCCCCCTCCCCTAGTGACAGCAGACGAGAATCCCGTCGAGGTCACAATGGTGTTAATCACTTGCATTTAGTGAGATCCATTTTTCTGTTAATTCGTCTCGATAATTATAGGATTGATTGATTGTATTTTTAATTTTGCTTTTTGATTTTTGATCAGTGTTCTTAATTGTTTCGCACGGTTTGATCCTGATTCTGATTTCATCATCATCCTCTCGATCTACCCGTTTCATGTTCTACCTCACGCTATATGTTCACCTCCTATCATGCACAGTGATCGGAGACATTGAACCGTTCCTCCACCCACCAGATCTCCTCCATCCATTCCACATTAACTTACAATTCTATTTTGGTTTTAATGCAAGGTTGAGATCTACAATCTCGAGCCTCTTATTCATTGTAGGAAGTTCATCACCTAGAGCATCATACGGGAATTGTCATTGAGCATCAGATCAGTCTCCTGCACCTGCGAGTCACAAGAGTCCTGAACGATCCCACTGTCATTAGCATCTGGAACCAAACCAACATATGATGATCTGAAGCAAAGGCAACTAGAGATCTGCTCTGACTTTCAAGTAGTGAATCCACAACCTGGAAGCTATACATTACCATAGATCCATCATCGAAGTTTAGAACTTTCAAAGTAGCGGATCTGATAGAGTATCAGATCTGGATCTCTAATTGAAGAAGGATAGCTGCCTTGAAGCATCACTGTCGCTCGCAGTCACGCAAGCATCCTCGAACATCTATTATTGATCAGAAGTTCTACCACAAATCGCCACCGTAGTACATATCTGATCACTACCATACATTTTGAAGCCTCTCCGCTACCTCGAAGATCGCATGGAGATTCAGATAATGGGAGAAGAACATCAATTCTGTTTAGGATCTATAGGAGTCATGCCATCAGATCTGATTGCACAACCCAAAACCGTCCACGCAACGATCTCCAACTACATTATCTGCCATACGATCGTACTTCGATCGCACGGTCTTCATCCAGCTATGCGTTCGATACAGTGTCCTTTGATCTCCATTGATCTTAGGGACAACAACCCTGCCACATGTCAGCACCAAGAGAAGCCCACCGCTCAAGGACACACGTGACCTATACGTGCGATGCAATATTTTGTGGTTAAATTACTTTTTATCCCCTCGTACTTTTAAAATATTGCAGATATAACCTGTGTTGCTTATATACATGTGATGTGCATGTGCTGGCTTGTGAAAATTGCAAAATCATCCATGTGTTATTTCTGTGTTATCATTTTCTTAAACATTTCTCAGAAATTGCATATCAATACTTTTATTCCAACACTTGATTTCTTGCTCGTTTTGCTTGAAATAAATATTTTATTGCTAAAAAATCCATAAAAATTAAGATAAATTCTTGATTTGTTATTTTATCTCCAGTAATTTTTGCTTGCAAAAAAAAAATTGTTTCTTATTTTTAATAATTTCAAAACCATAAAAAATTATTCTGTTTGCTTCAGAAAAATCATAAAAATTTGAAAAAATTTATATCCTAAAAAAATGTATGTGCATATTGTTGTTTTTATTATTTTATATATTTTATCAGAAGATACTTATTAAAAGATAAAAAATGCATATTATAGAAAACCTGTAAAAAATATATAAAATCAAAGAAAATAAAAAATACATTTTTGGTCTCTATTTGAAGCTAAATAATTACACTTTTGTCAAAGTTACTTTCCAAGAATTTTATTTCATTTTATATTTGAAAAATCCAAAAACATTTGCTCAATTTTCCATTTGCTTGTTTCCTATTTTTGTTCATTTTGAAAATCCTAAAAATCTAAAAATATCTAAAAGATTATAAACATAGTAAAAAATTGTTGAAGATACAAAATCATTTTTATTTGATTTTTTGGAAAGTTTTCCATTATTTAAAAAAAATACAAAAAAAGGTTCTGTGTGTTTTGATTTCTTTTTCTTTTGTTTTCTTTGGCCAAAAAATTTAAAAAGTATAAAAAATTGCAAAATTAAATCTCTAAAAAATTGAAAATAAGAAAACATAAAAAATAGAAAAACCTTTAAAAAATTAAAGAGTTAAAAATCCACAAAATATCCAAGAGCAGACTGCTTTCAGTTTTCCCTTTTATTTTCTTTGATTTTTCATTGAATTGAATAATCCTCGTTTAATAATAGTTACCTCCTTGAGTTGGACCTTGATATCTATACTAGGTTGATAGTGAAAATAACAAAAATCAATTTCTATCTCTGGTTTTCTTTATTTTGGATTAATAAATTGTTTGATTCAATTGGTTTTTCTTTGGGTGAACAACGACACATTCTTCGCTAAACAATTAGCCCAAGTGAGAAACCCCTTGACATCAAAATGACGTTGTTGCTAGGAGGCACCGTGAGGGTAGTTAGGTCTTCTTTGCCTTATGCTCTTGATTTTGTATATATTTTGTTTTCTTCTATTTATCTTTTTTTTCATTTCTTGCTTTATTTCATTTTTTTCTTAAATTGTTTCTGACATATTTTCTATTTTTTTCTACGAGGGCCTGACAATCCAGGGCAACATTCTTAGGAGCATCGGCACACATGGGCGAAGCAGAGGTTAGCTTCTTTCTTCATTGAGAGACATGAGAGCATATGAGGAGGAGTAGAAGATTTGGAAGGACCACTTGGAGCATATTTTTTCTCTCTCTTTAGCATTATTTTATTTTATTTTTGTAAACAATTTGTAATAATTTTCCTTGGCACTTGCCTCTTTCTCTATTTTTCTATAAACTATGGACACTTAACATTTTTCGAGGTATATTTCATCAAGTGCCGGTGCACTTGAGGGACCTTACCGTGTTTTGGTTTTTCATCGCTTTTATTTTTATTTGTTTTACACAGTTTTTTTTTGTGCTTGAGGCCCTAAATTTAGGTTTCTATTTGATTGAATAACATTAGGCCAAAATCCCCTAATAGAATACATGTTTCTATAGAACTCACTTGTATTTTGAGAAATAAATCTGTGCTTCACGATAATAGAAACTTTTTGTTTAGGAGGATTCTCTCATTGCATTCCTTTATATTAGTTTAATTTTTATGCATGGATCATATAGCATGTAGACTGCTGGAGCAAGGTACGTCTTCTATCTCATGCATGTATCCATATATTTTGTCGTGTGTCGGCTTTTTCGTCTTCCTCCCTCTGTTTTCTGTATTTAAGAATAAAAAAATTAGAAAACTCGTTAGACATTTCATTGAAAAAATCTAAAAAAAGAGAATAAAAAATAAAAATTGAGACTGCTAATTGAACTTGACCCATAAAATCAAAAGTAATTGATTCACATCACTGATTTGGGGAGAGCAACCCCCTCATTGTTTGCAGGTACTGTCGAGATCGAGTGAGGCACATACACTTAAGGATTAGAGCCCGAAGCCTTGAACTTGTGCCCTAAACGCTTGGACTGACTTTGCTGCAAGTACTTGCCTCCGACCTTAGTAGAAGTACTCTTGTTTAAGTTGGTGTGTTCCATCAGCTTAGACATAAACTACCCTAGGAGACTGCACCTCTAAGTTTGCTAATAAATTGTTTGATCACCTAACTTTAAAATTAAAAGATTAACGACTAATCTTTTATGGTCATCACTGAGTTGAGTGGGTGAATAGGGGGTTTGCTTTGAGTTTGTATGTGATTGGTGTGAGTTGGTTATGTTCATCTTTTCTAGATCATTAGCAGTCAACTTCTGTTTCATTCTTTCTTCACCCTGTTTTCTTTTCGTTTCACTTCTCTCCCATCCTTATCTATCTTCTTCTCTCATCGTTCCTTCTATCTTTCTTGAGTAGTGATGATGGATCGATGTTCTCTTCTGTTGGATCTTGCGGCTTCATTTTTTCATTCCCATCATCGTCGTCCACCATGTCATGAAGTTGGAGCTCCGATCAATCTCTTGTCATCCTCATCCCCTTCTTCATTTTATCTTTCTCTTTCTTTGTACCCACGCTCTTTATTTCCTCAAGTTCCACTTATCATTCTTATTGGGCATGCTGAGCTAGGAGTTGAGGCCCATGGAGATTACACTGAGCGGATGCGAGATACGGGCTGCTTTTATATACTGGGATGACGGTGCATTCCATAGGCAACCGCATTGAGTTGCAAGCTTCAGACAATTCTATGTTGGGATGACAGATGAGGAACCATATCATGGAGTAAAGTCAGTTTCTACATTGAGTCCATTCATTCTAGATGTAGAGTTCATTCAACTACTGTCGAGGTTTTCAGGGGGAGTGCATGAGGAGCCATATTTATATCGTGTTGAGTTTGAGGAGTTTTGTGTGACCTGTACATATTCAGATATCACTTTTGAGGAGTTGCAGATGATGACTGATGGGCGTGCCCAGCGTCTCGGGTTAAGTAAGCAAATAATCAAGGGTCATTGTGACCCAAAACACTAAGAACGATCAACGAGAAAATAAAACCACTCAAGGAAAGTCAATCATGCATTAAAGCATGTAAGCGGTTCACTATTTTTATCTACCTGATATAGCCACTAGGATCGAACACAAGGAGCACGGTTAAAAAACTAAGTAGTCAAATTTTAGAGATAAAATATTTTTAGTGGTTTTTAATTTTTAAAATTTTAATTTTTAAATAAAGGCAAACAAGCACATGTACTTACAACACACACACCAAACACTCTTTTTGTGATTTTTCAAACAACCAAAATATACTCAGAAAATAAAACTAAAAATATTTTTGAATTTTATGGGTTTTAAAGTGTTTTTGGTAATTAACTAGGGTTTTCAGATGTTTTTGTGAATTTATAAAAATCAAAAAGTGCTAAAAAAATCAAAGCAGTGCACAACCAGGATCAAATTGCAAATTAAAAATGTCTAAAGTGCCCTAAGGTCCTGATCAGCAATTTTATGCAAAAATAAATATAAAAAGCTACAAATAGAGACTAGAAATTAAATTTCTGAATTTTTTGTAATTTTATATGATTCTTATAAGATGTTGGTTGTTTTTGTAATTTTAAGGTTTTTATAGTCAGTTTTCAAATAAAATTAGAATTGGAGGTAAAGCAAGCAAAAAGGAACAAAAAAATTTTGTGGAATTTTTAAACTATTTTTTGAATTTTTATAATTTTTATAAGGCAAACAAGGAGATTTTTAAGAGTTTTTGAATTTTCAAAAATAGAAAATGCAACCTAATTAATCCAACAAAATCAAAGTAAAAACTACACCCTAGCAAGAACTAATAGTGATTTTTAGGTGATGTTTAGAATTAATTTGATATTTCTTAAGTCCTAAACAAAGCATACAATTAATCACAGTTCATAGGGACATCTTTGTAAATACTTTAAGTTTTTGGACCCATTGGATAACACAATATGAAAATTCTAGGTTGATTTCACAAAAAACCCACTCAATTCGCGCATAGGCTCAATACTGAACGCACATGGGTATAAATGTAATTTCTAAGAAGTTAACAACCATTCAATAACAACAGAAAAGTCCAGGGTAGAAAATTCAAATAACCTAAAATACACGTGAGCACGCACGTGCTTCAAACTCAAGAGGACTAAAGTGTAAATACCACAAAGTCTGAGGTTCAAACTGTAAATGTACTCAACTACACATTTTATTTAGATTACTAAATATGAAAACAAAAATATGCAGGATAAAATGTGAAATATACACAAGTCAGGGGCACGTGGCACGCACTGGAGCTAATGCTAGCGTACGACACTGATCGACCGTAATTGCAGGATCTGACGGTGTAGGAAATGTCTGGGACGTGCTGGGCATATGCGTTAGATGCTCTGATCCAACGATCAAAAGGCTGCATGGTCGGACGGCTGTGACGTAATCTGGCAGAGGTGGGTCTCATCCAACATGCGAGAGAAGGTATGCAAGAACGTTCCTCGAGTGACTTTCAACCGAGCATCGGAAGGGATCTGACTCTCCAATGAAAGATTTGAGGGCTCCGGTAGGAACATGGAAGTGGTCCGCGTCAAACAAGTGGCTCGGATGGCGGTGACGGTTGGATGTGCGTGACGGTGAAGGGGCTCCGCATGAGCAGCTAGTAGTCCTAAGTGGTCTCCTTACGTGCGTCTCAACCTGCAAAGGGTAGAGGGGACTCGGGGTTATGCTCTGATCTTGGTTATTATAGATGGAGATAAGAGAAGCAATGGGGTATGGGGGACGACCTCCGACGAAGGTGAGGGATGGAGATCCAGATCTAATCTCGATCCGAAGGTCGAGCCTCATAGGGAATAGGTCGCGTTAGGATATGGAGGGTGAGGTGTGGCATTGATCTGAACGAATAGGTGGTCGAGATGGAGCTCCGACCGATTGGTCGGAGCTGGATGATGGAATCAAAATGGGAAGGGTAAAATGGGTCATACCTGAAGCTTCTGAGAAGCTCAGCAATGTCGGGCGATAGCGCGGAGACGGTTGCAGCCTTGATTCCCTAGTGGAAGGAGGAAGAGGCTTGTCGCGGAGGAGGACTCCGACCACGACTTGAGCTGCGACCAAATGCCAACCAAATTGAGCTCCAAAGGAGGCGTCAACCATATGTAACTCTGCTGAAGCTAACTAGTGGGCAAGGTTTGTGCGGGGCATGATCGATCGCGTTAGAGATGAGGGAGAATATTAATTATAGTTTGCACGAGGTCCCAAAGGATCAGAGAAATACGCGGAACCCTAGGCAGATTCAGTTGTACCTAGGGATCCGTGAGGATCATGGATCTTAAGGCTTCAATCGGGCACATGAATCAAGGTAGGAGGTGGTCAGGTTTGGGCATGAAATTTGGAGAAAAAGCTCCACCGAAAGGTACTCGACCCGACCCGATCTGAAATAGACCTTGACTGGGGTCAACGGTCTAACATGGACCAATCAGAAATTCGGATTTACAAAAATCAAAGAAAAAAGGATTAAAAATAGTAAATGAATTTAAATTAAAAAGTGTATAAAATAAAAATGCTTATTATTTTAAAACTATTTTTCTATAATTTTTATTATTTTTTAAAAAATAAAATATGTTATGTATAATATAATTATATACATGTATAATATGTCTTTGTATTATGTACATGTATTTTTATTTTAATATTTTTACAAAAAAATATTTTATATTTTATTTATTTACAAAATGATTTTAGGAGTATAAAATATTTTTATTTTATTTTTTAAAATTTAGTTAAGGGTATAAAATAAATAGTTAATGTAATATATACATGTGTATTTTATACAAAGGTTTGATGATTTTATTTTTATTTTAAATTTATTTTTCTGAATTTTATTTTATTTTAATTTTTTATACTATATACAATGGTGTAATAGTATAATTTTATTTTATTGAAAATAAATAAATATTATATACAAGTATAGGTGATATGTACATACAAAGTGAACCATTATCTCTCTCTACTTAGTTTAATAATCAAAATTGTTCTAAGTTCTTTCCTTTTTCTTTTCTTATATTTCTTTTTCACATCTTCATTGAATAAATGTTTTCTAAGGGACTAGCAAAGGTAAAGTATAGAGGAATGATGAATCCGTGATTCAACATATTTATTCTTTTATTATAGCCAAAATCCTTGATAAAACACATGTATATATATCCATTAATTCTTAGTATTTATCATTTATCATCTATTTATTAATAATTTATATTTACCATTATTTTTACCAGAATAAAAGAATAAAGAAAAAAGAAAACAAAAAGAAATAAAGAAGGATGTATTTATGGAATAAATACGAACTAACCCGAACCCTGAGAGAAGGTCAAGACATAATCTGATCGAACAAGAAAAAGTAGGGGCAGATACTGTCCCTAACTTATAAAAATCAAGAAAACCAAATTTCACTTGTACATATTTATCATTTTTCTCCTTGTACATATTTTCATCTATTTTATTTATAAGCAAAATAATGTCAAATAAAATGTTTTCTTCTTGAAAAGATGTTTCTAATAATGTATATAATTTATAAAAATATCATAAAAATATTTAACTAATAATTAGATTTTTTTTAATTCCAATGAATTGAAAAGCCTAAAAGTCCAACTTCCAAGGTTCATAACTATTTACATAAAACTCCAAATTGACCAAACTCACTTTTAATCTTCGCTTTGTAACTAATAATATTTATTAAAAAGACCAAACAATTATGGAACAAATCGTCTAAGTTTTGGCATTTGGACTCCTTTGTCTATTTATATATTGTGTATATAAAACTTCCTTATTTTCTATCTATTTATTTGTAACTCCAAATAACTTATTTATTCTTTTGAATTATTTATAAAAGTAACCATAAAATAATTTATTAAATTGTTAACATTATTTATTTTAATAATTTTGTAATTTAAAAGTATTTCCTAATTTATTTCATTTATTTTCTATTTAATATACTATTTTGTCTTTTCCATATTGTCTTTTTCCCTCGCAACTCAAATAATCTGATCAATCGATCCGTTTTCTCCCAATTTTCTAGAGCATGTCTTTGATCTGATTGAGTTCATTATTTACAAATCAAATATTAATCAACCCTCATTTTTGCCTACTAAAATTTCAAATTTTTTTGCCTTATTTTACGCGTTGAAATTTCATTTGAATTTTGACATTTCTCATCTTCTATATAATGATATCCTTCTCCTCTTTCTCCCTTGATCAGACTTAGGTAGAAGTGAGCCTAACCTTTGAGAGCCACTTCCCCTAGTGACAACAGGCAGGAATCTCGTCGAGGTCATGATGGCGTCAATCGTTTCCCTTCAGTGGAGATCTATTTTTATCTTAATTCGTCTAGATAATTGTAGGATTAATTGTAGTTTAATTTTGCTTTTTGATTTTTGGTCCTTGTTCTTAATTGCTTTGCACGACTCAATCCCAATTCTGATTTCATCATCATCCTCTCGATCTACCCATTTCTTGTTCTACCTCGTGCGATCTATTCACCTCTGATCACGCACGTATATGGAGACATTCCTCCACCGTCCAAAGCTCCAGCATCCATTCCCTATTCACTTACAATTCACTTTTCATTTTATCGCATGGATGGGATCTGCAATCTCGAGCCTTTTATTCATTATAGGAAGTTCATCACCTAGAGCATCATACGAGGATCGTCATCGAGCATCATAATAAGTGCATGCACCTGAGATCGAGTAACAGGAGTCCTGAATATCCCACTGTCATTAGCATCTGGAAGCAAAGCAACATCTGTTGATCTGAAGCAAAGGTAATCGGAGATCCGATCTAATTTTCGAGTAGCGGATCCACGATCTGGAACCTATACACTGCCATAGATCCACCATCGGAGTTCCTAACTTTTGAAGTAGCAGATATGATGGAGTATCAGATCTGGATATCTGATTGAAGAAGCATAGCTGCATCGAAGCATCACTACCGCTCGCAGTCGCACAAGCATCCTCGAATATCTGTCGCCCATTAGAAGTTCCACAACGATCTGCCACCACCATCCAGATCCGATCACTATGTCACTCTTTGAAGCCTCTCTGCTACCTCGAAGATTGCTTGGAGATTCAGATAATTGGGGAAGAACATCGGTTCCATCCAGGATCTACAAGAGTCGTGCATCAAATTTGATCTCATGGCCCAAAGTCGTTCACACATCGATCTCCAGCTTCATTAGTAGTCGCACGATCGTATTACGATCGCACGATCATCATTCAGCCATGCATCTGCTACAATGCCCTTTGATCTCCATTGATTCGACAGATAACAACCCTGCCACATGTCAAAACCTAGAGAAGCCAACCGCCCACCGCTTAAGGTCGCACGTGACCTGCACATGCAACATAATATTTTGTGAGTAAGTTAACGTTTATCCTCCATACTTTTATGATATTGCATACATAACCTGAGCTACTTATATACACATGATATGCATGTGCTGACCTATGAAAAAAATGCAAAATGTCCCAACATTATTTCTATGTTATCATTTGCGTAAACATTTCTTAGAAATTGCATATCATTCCTTTTATTCTAGCATTTGATTTCTTGCTCATTTGTTTGAAATAAATGTTTTAACTGCTCAAAAAATTCCATAAAATCAGGATAAATTCATGATTTGTTGTTTTATATCCAATAATTTTTGCTTGCAAAAATAATTTGATTTCTTATTTTTAATAAGTCAAAAACCACAAAAATTTATTTTGTTTGCTTTAAAAAAATAATAAAAATTAGAAAAATGTTTTAAAAATTATAAAAAATCTCGTGCTTGTGATTTTAGTTGTTTTTATTACTATCATCCTTCATGTTTCAACAAGGTTGAAGGAGAGGTTTTGACGTGATCGCCGTCACTATTGAAGCAGTTGCTCCGCTGCGCGTATAGCCTCCTCATCGCCGTACGTGAAGGCCACATTCAAGGAGCTCCTCCGAGCTTCTCCCACAAGCGACGACTTCCATCTTCCACTTACAAGGTAGGTCTTTCATCTTCATCTTCTCCCTCTTCCATTCTCATCTTCTTTCTCCTCTAAATTCCCATCTTACTCTCTATTATGATCTCAAATCGACCTTCGATTTCGATCCACCTCCGTTCCCCATTCCATCTAGTTCTACCTTCTATACATCTCCCACCACGTACGGTGGTTGGATCTAGAAGGCCAATCCACCGTCTCTGAGGCCTTTGCACTCACCTTCTCTATTTCTGTGAGATCGAGGCTTTAACCTCGAGTTGATTGAATTATTTGCAGGAACTGGTGCACCACCTAGAGCCATCACGAGCGCCTGCCTCATCGCATAATAATCACCTGAAACATTTGCTAGAAAACCGCATGCGATCGAAGCCCCACCGATCAATGCCTGAAACAATCCTTCAATTTTTGCATGTACTTTTCAGTTGATTTCGTTATAATCTGGGATTGTTTGCAGTAGATCGAAACCCTCGTAGATCATCATCTCAACCATCATCAGAGATTGGAGTAGTGAAACCATTGGCTTGAAGCGAAGCACCTACTTTGATACGAGATCAACATTGCCATCATCTTCATCGCCTGGAGCTCAATTGTTTTGGGGAAGAAAATGACAAAACCGCTTTGAAACCGAAGCCTTAATACGGAACTTTGTCGAGAATAGACCTCCACATCGGAGCATAACTACAGCTTCTGGACACGAATCGTACCTCTGTCTTGTTCATCCACCGCAGATCGTCTCTATCACAAGAGAAAAATCTCCGCCTCGAGATTTCGCTATCTGCTCAACTGATTTGGGGAATAATGTGTTCCCCTTCCCAAATCTATCACATCCATATGATCAAGCTCTAATCGTGCTAGTCGTGACGTGCCACGTGTCATATACAGAAGCGCCCCCACTGACCACTGAATTTTTTTTGAGAGATTTCACAAAACCCCTCGTAGTTATTGTAATACTAAACATGTCCTCTATAGTTGTGTGCACGTGCCTGAGCATGTTTTGTTTGGGATTTTTTCACGCCACCACTCAATACTTCTGATATTTATTTACAGGTCTAGGTGTAACAATCTGCATGTGGTCTGCATGTGTGCTCTGGAATTCTTGTGCAAAACCCCCCTCTGTTTACATTATTATCGCCCCTTTATTTTCCAGATATTACAATAAAGCCCTATAACCGTGTACTAAATACTATATTATTAAATATATATATAATAAGACACAAATATATGTATATACACTTAATAAAATACTATATAAGTATAAAATCAGTTTTAAAAAATAAAAATATTTTCAATTTTTAATAAATAAATAAAATAGAAAAATTACATAAACTTTAAAAATACATAAAAATAGTAAAACATAACCAAAAATCCAACAAAACTATATACATTATATTTTACTATATTCTACACATAAAACCAAAAAATAAAAATTGAATATTAAAATCAATACAAAATTTAAAATGCAGAAACTTCAAGAATACATAATGTATTCAAGACAAATCATATAAATACACATAATACCTTGTTGGAAAGATATTTTTGTCTACTTTAAGTAAAAATAAAATAAAATTACTCTCTTCTTGTTTTCTATTTTAAAATAAAAAATACATCCCTGTTTTCAATGAAAACTAATTTTTCAATTAGAAATAATCCGAAGCCCACAAAATTTGTAAAAAACAACTAAAAAACATTACAAAAGCATGAACTAAAATTAAAAACATAAAAATCACAAAATAAATTCAAATAAAAATATAAGATATAATAAGGCAATTTCTTTACTTATAGGTATATAAAAACACAGAAATATATAAAATCCTTAAAACTAATAAAATTTTAGAAAAAATTCATAAAAAAATAAAAATCGAAAACCCTCATTCCTTAGATAATCTCCCTTTTTATGTTAGTTTCCATAGTTTTCCTTCTTGAGTTCGATACTTTCGTACTTATTGCTATACACATTAGTTTAGGAGTATAAATAAATAATAAAATAAAAACTTTTTATGCAAATTTAATATGACCGCCATAGCGACGATAACTTCTTCTTTTAGAACTATAAGGCCAGTTTGACTTTTTCAGTGATCGCTGCAACAATTTCATTTGATCCCATCTTAATGACTATCTCCCTTTCATCAAGTTTTCTGGCATCTTGAAACATTTGAAACTAATTGCATACATGAATAGAAGCACCATAATCAGCAACCCAACTTCCTTATCATCCTACGAGTAAGTTGGTTTCAATGATGAAAGTAGATTTCTTCTTTTCCAGAGTTATACCTTTATCCTTCTCTAATGAATTTATGTATTCTGGACGGCTAACTTTCACAATTCTGGTTTATAGCAGTGATGGTAGACATCCATCTCCATTGATGCAAGATGTGTAGAAGCATTAGAAGATTGATCAATAATATGACCTTTCTTGTTCCCTTGGATTGGACCCTTTCGAGATCCATGCTTCTTGCAACGCTTCCCTTTAACATGTGCAACCATTGCGTCTTTAGAGGGATATTCTTTTTCATAGTGTCGTTTGTGGATTTACTGTAGAAAGAGTGTAGTTCACATCTCTACCTTTAGATTCACGAGGATAGCCTTAGCAGTTGCAATGTCTATAGTTGCTTTTGAAGCACAATAGACAATGATCTAAGAATGTATTAGTGAGCTATCAAATTATCCTCATTCGACTTCAAGCATCCTATATATGATGGTTCTCATACTTTACTAACGAAAAAATCTACACTAAGCGTACTGTCTCAAGTATGAGTTCTAAGTTCCAAATTATAGATCCAATCCGAATAATTTGAATTAGTCAATTGATTGAACTTAGACAACTTGTTTAATGGGTTGAGAGATTTCATCTAAAATTTAAATAATAAATTGTAATTAATCTTATTTAAGGGTATTAAACATTCTAAATATTTTAAATCAAGATGTTTCTTATATTTTTCACACTTTGAAACTCTGTTCCTTGTAAGCTTTCGAAGCATGAAGTAGGCTAACCCAAAGACCTCACTACAAGATTTGAGTCTCCTTTCCTCTTTCATTGCACCATATTAATATGAGAAAATGCAGCTATAGTTAAAGAAGCAGGAAGTCTTTCCTTCGTGCAAGTCCAACTTGCATTCTCATTTCGGTCTTCAACATCCACACCCCCTACATATATGGAGTTAGCATGTTGTTGATTAAACCAACCGTTAATGAGCGAATTAAAATATTAAATTATGTGCAATCCAATACCATCTCAATAATTCGAAGAAAAATACTGGGATCATTACACATACAATCCATCTTTTTCGAGAAACAACGAATCCATTACATGTTTGTTTGTATTCCAGAATTGTGACTATGGATAAGCATCTCCAAAAAAACAATTCATGGCAACAGAGTTCTTCATAATGACAGAAGATCATGTATGTCATCATATGACTTGTCCATATTTTATTTAAATTGATGATTAATCATATGAATTCATATTCTCATGGTTAATCTAATAAATGATCTATTAATGATTCTTGATTATCATCTTAGTTTTACTCTAATTAAAACAATAACAATCAAGAAATCCAAGCATTTCACTTTATGAAATTGAGTTATTATATAGTATACACCCTCACTTACCGCCGTTTATTATTCCAATTTTAGTGTTAAAAATATACGATCACGTCTCATGCTATTCTTCCTTAAAATAGGTTCGGCTTAATCATGCAGACTATACTAGCAGGGAGTTCTTCTACTGTCAAGCATTAGAGGGTGTCGATTAAGTAACCCATTAGCATATCCAGGCCCATTCAGCTTCATCATTTCAATTCTATAAATACAATTGGTACATATTTACTAAAGAATTTTATCGATCTTTCGATAATGTATTATACTATATAATAATCTCTCATAGATTTAGGAATTTGAAACATTTTTAATTTCCATTCCAAGAAATTAGATAATTTGGCAAAATCGATCCATTCAATTAACAAATTCTAATTGATTCTCAAGCAATCAAGTGCACAAATCAATAAAGAAAAAATGAAAATAAATAGACATTCTACTTTATTCCATACACCAAAAAAAACAAACAATGATGTCAGATTCTAAATTTGCAAATCGTGACCATTGCACTTCAAATTAGAAAGCATTACATACCTTAGACTTAAAATTTGTTGTAACTCCAAATATTTCCAAAATATTAAGTCCAACTCCTGATGTAAATATATCACATATATTTCAATCTATTTTGAGCACAAAAATAAGATAAAATCAGTCATTAAAACAATAGAGTCCTCTTCCAACTTTGCTTATGGAGAAATCTAATTTCCCTAGACCACACGGTTGGAATCTTGCAGAGACTTTTTTCCATTGATTGGGGACTTGATTTATAACTTATTAGTTAGTTTTTTATAATGTTATATAACTCAAAAAACTATATCAAAAAAATTAATATTTTCTAGCTATAATCTTTAATCGAAATTAGAGCCTACAATAATTTGCAACATCCGAGTCTTCTCCTGAATGCCACAAACTATTTATGTGTCTTGGGCATGAGTCCATACCTTCAAGTTATCATATATATAGCCCCCAAAAAAAATTCTAAATCGGGGAGGACATCATCAATCTCGTATGTCGCTGAGAAATTCGAATCATAAAAAAAATCGCAAGCCAATATACCCCATGACCAGGAAAATATGATTGATTATTCATCAGACTTGGATGCAATCTTGATCTTATAAATTATGGATCCGATGCCAATTGAAGGAAGTTCGTAACACTAATATCATGGAAACATGGAAAAACAACAGCAAACAATTAGCAATTTCACCGTGTTCATCACATTAACGCAAGTTTTAACATAACACAAATTTTATGCGAAGAGAAATCATAAACTCAAGGAAATAAATTTCAAAAATAGTTTCTTATATTCTAGTAAATATTAGGAAGATTTTAGGGTTACCTCTTGAAATATGAGTCTCAAAGATACCTCTCAAAAAAATTCGGTGCGAGGGCTCTCTTCTCGCAGACGCGATGATGGGTCGCATAGCTTCCCACGAACTTTGATATCTTCTTCTTGTTATTGTTGTTGAAGTTGTCTACCCATGGATGAGATCAAGATGGCCTTAATTCCTGATTTCTCCACAAAATTGGGTATTCTTACGCATACGTGAAGCATAATGAAGATGACAATCTTCTCTCTCTCATAGGGCCACACCTATGAAGAGAAGGAAGAGGCTTGATGGTGGATATGTAAGAATGCTTAAAGAGAGGGGAAAACATGCAATTGATAGTCCTCTACTCTCATGTCTTCTCTCTCAATATTCAAGGTAACTTAAGCTCTCATAATGCAAGGCAATCGTGTAGGGAAAAGAGAGAGGCACGCTCTCCTTTTTATACACATGGTGGATGTCCTCTTAAAGTTCAACTATAAGATAAGATGTACACCATGAAGTCCCTTAAATGATAAATCAAGGGGTAGGATCTTATCCTAGTCCTATTTTAATTGAGAGAGAAGTTGCCTCTTAATTATCATCTAAATAAAGTAAATAACAAACAACAAAATATGAGAGTTTTTATATAATTGGTAGACAAGATGGACGTCCAACCTTCTCAAGACTGGACATCCCCTTTATCCTAATTCATGTCCTACTTTTGGTTTATTAGTTATTGCATTATTTTCATCATAATTCAATTATCATAATTGGGGAATTTTATGAGAGCTACCTCACAACGAAATGTAAATCCAATTTATATTTAATTTTCAATGTGAATCCAATTCACATTTATACCTTAAAATAACATATGAATCATATCCATATATGTAAATATATATTAAACATATGAATTAATACTCATATTATACAAATTAATATTATGTGAATCATATCCATAATATCTTAGGTATACACATATCTATGATAATAATAACTATTATCATATTATTGATATAATTAATTACGAGTCCTAGTCCAATTAGGAATCGTGAGAAGAAATCTCGGATAGTCGAAGATAATATCGGGGAGTTTATACAATCTATGTATAGTGACTTAAAACTTTGATAGCTATTCAATGTCAGGGTTTGTACCACTTTCATCAAAACTTGATCTGAAATAATTTACACTCTATAACAACTCAACGAAATGCATAACACTCTATGTAAGCTGGAGAATGAATCAATGAGAAGAACCCACCTTCCATGATCATTTCTAATCAGTGTCCAAGCCTTTTGGATCTTAGAAACGAGTTCATGAGCCGAGTTCATCACTTTCCATTTCTATTTCCAACATTTGGACATTGAAATTAGAATTGGACATTGGAAATGAAATTAAATTTAATCAAATTAATTCTCATGTCATTAAGCCAAGAAGTGGAGTCACTAAAATCCATTTGATTTTATCATTCCCTAGGAATGGAAGTGTCATACTAGAGACTGTTAATATAGATTTAACCAAGAGTTTTTCCAATACATGTATCCTTTATACTAGAAGACTTTGATATATACGAAGCTCAAATCCTACTTTGATTGTCTTCTTCATGATATATCAATAAATTTCTCATTTGATAATTAGGCGGCAATATTAATCATATACTTTACAAAAGTATATATTATAATCTCGAATTTATTTCTTATTTCAAAATTAAGACGATCATACATGGAATTCTTTATGACCCAAAATATCTCATGAGTGAGCTATGTCTCCTAGTTCATCAAGTATGAACATGTATGATTCCTTTGAGAGATCATACTTCTCATATGTTTTCATATGCACACTGCGGTGAGGGTGGGGCCGTCGTCGCTCGACCGCGGTTGTGTCGCTGTCACCAATTCAACTCCGGAAACTAGGCTCTCCTCACATAAAGATTGATCAAGTGCAAATTGAGGAGGATGGGGATGTATATAAAGAGGATGACATGAGAAGTTATTAAGGTGGTGGTGTTGAATGGGAGGTTGTATTTATTAATGGAGTTGAATGGGAAGTTGGAAAAATGGTGGAATAATGGAGTTGAATTGGTGGTTATTGTAAAGAATGAAAATTAAATAAATAAATAAAGTGAAATAAAGTAAGCTACTTTAAATACAACAAAAAATGTATTTTTGTAATTTGTATACATACAACATGTACATTTTTTTGTTTGCTTTTCTAATATGTATTTTTTTTGTCTTTTTAATAAGAGATATTGACAACGGAAAAAATACAATAAAATCAAAATACAACACAACCATAATTTTTTTGTATTTTTAATAATTAGGAAAGATAGAATAAAAAATGAAGAAAAAACGAATATATACATAATATACAATGTACATCTAGGTCCCAAAACCCAACTTTTACAAATGAGCTCCGATTTTAATGAAATCACTTCGACTGAATAGATAATTTTCTAACTTGAAATTTAAAAGTGAGTTTAGTGAATTTGGAGTTCATACGGAGTGGGAATTTGGCTTGGAAGTTTGTCTTTACGGCTTTTTCCCTTTGGGAATCTAGGAGCATTTATTTGAGATAAAATTTGTTTTGTATTTTTGTATTTTTATGTACATTGTTATGAATAAGTTGGAGAAAGAATTAGTCAAAAAAGATTTGAAATGAAATTATTAAAAATATATGAAGTTTTGGGTAATTTATAGGTGAAAAACTCCTTTATTTTTGCGGCTTTTTACTGTAAAATTATTTTGTAGAATCTAATATATTTAATTTACAAGAGACAATTTTGTTAATTTAATGATTTTATGTACATTTATTTGAGATTTTACTCAGGGATTTTGCTAAGAACAAGATATTGAGATGATTATTCGCGGATTCATCACACACCAACTCATGGATATATGAACCTTGATTAAGCTTTTAACCTACTGGTCTGTTTTAATGCGCATATTCAACATATAAATGTATTTCTGCCTCTAGTCAAGGGATGTGTACTTGATCGTGACAGTTCGATTCAAGTCTTAATTTATCTCAACCTCGTCAAGTCAGCTCCTTAACTTGATTATTCCGACACCTCTGAATCTTTATTACTATGTAGAGGACATGCTCAAGAAGTCATTCAAAAATCTGTCTTTATAGAAAGATTGCCTTCTTTTTCTCAGATTGGAGATCATTATTGAATATCACATGTTAATGTTAGTTGTGTCCTCTCAATTGCATGGTATTCAATATGACAATGGAACATAACCCTACTTGTATATAGGGAACCTATTATTAAGTGCATTCATAAACATTCATTTCAGATAGACATGAGAACATAATAATTTTTATGGTATTAGTTGGTCGCTAATGGCTTATGAGTAAAACACTTCTAAGGAGAGGTTCTTCCTACGTATAGTCTGGGACTATGAAGTCGATTTGGCCAAGGATCAAATTTCTTTGACAGAGGTAGAAAAAGATCATTTGATCGAAATGGCATACATAATTAGTTCAAACAACTCCACCAAATTTGAGATGTCATATCTTTAACTCTTGGAAGATATGCATATAGTCTTATCTTCAAAGACAATACCTCTGGGAGGTCACTTGTTGTAACGACATCACGTCACCATCAATAAAATTGGTATACGTGTGGAGTAAATGGAAGATCAAGACTAGGAAGGCAAATGTTTGTCTCAAAATAATGATTGAGGATGATCTAATTGAGCACATCCAAGAATCCATCACTCTGAAAGAAGAGTGCAATGCACTCGCCATGCTATTCTCACATAAAAATGATGCATGATAGAATGTAATGGAGAATGAGACAATGACATTAGGTAATAAGAAACGACAATCATTTGATACTTCAGAAAGGTATGCTCACTCTATTGGGATATCTCTCAATTAGATACAGAGTATGATGTTAAAGACACAGACGCGGATAATCATTATCCATGGCTTAAGATCAGAATATAATACTTTTGTAGCTGTTGTCTGGATGTCCCACTCAGCCTTGTATATTCGAGTTTGAAAGTCTCTTAGCAAATCAAGAGACTTTATCTACGAAAATGGTTAGTCTGTCACTAAAAGGTGGTGAAGAAACAACGTTAGTGCATATAAGCATGGGAAACTACATGATTGACATCATAAAGAATAAACTCATTAGTGGAAGTAACACCCTCATAGGAGCTTTAAGCAATGAGGAGTTCCATATGACCGATCACAAAGGCCAAATGATCTTTGTTCAGAAAAAGAATAATGGATGCCTCATTTACTGGAAGAAGATATACTATGTACATGACTGCAGGTTCAGGAAGAAGGCAGCTAGAGGTAATACAACATCATCAAGAGGTCAATACAAAGGTTTATCAAAAGAAACTTCAAATAAGGAGGTCTATAAAGCAATTGTCCAAGAAGGAGACTTGGCTTGAACGACATAGATCCATTCAAAAGTAAATTGTAACAACGATTGGACAATCAACTCGAGCTGATCAAACCACATGACCAGAGATAACATGAAGCTACAAGAGATTTATACATGTAATCGAATTGTTGTACAAGTCAACAACGCGAAGTTACCAATCATGCATGTAGGCTCCACAACAATTACTCTGCAATATAATTTAGAGAAGTTGAAGCTTCATCGTATCTATCATGTGCCAGGTATGAAGCATAATCTACTCTATGTATCTTGACTAACAACCGCAGGATGATATGTCATGTTTGGTCCCAACGATGTCCGGGTCTACCAAAATATAAAACGTCAAGATACTATAGCCATGAGAGGCAGACGAGTTGAATCTATTTATGTTATTTTAGCAGAGTTTGCATATATGAATAAAGGAAAGAAAAGTGAGACAACTGATCTCTAGCATGTGCGAGATAATAAGCTGAAAATAACGATGAGGGCCCAGTTCTTAAAGGCCTTTCGCAATTGCTTGTTCTTGAAGACACCATTTGTGTTGGATGCCCATATGGTAAGGCTCATCGGTTAGATAAAAGTAAAGAAATATGAGACAATTGATCTCTAGCATGCAAGGTTGGGATATGTGAGCTATCATAAGCTGAAGATAATCATGAATAACTCAATGCTTAAAGGTCTATCACAATTGGTTGTTCGAGAAGACACCATTTGTTTTAAATGTCTTTCACAATTACTTGTTTGTGAAGACATCATTTGTGTTAAATGCCTGTAAGGCAAGGTTTTAAAAATCAGACCGGATATTGAACCAGTCCGTCTTCGATTTGGTCCGACTGGGTCGGACCGTCGGTCTAAACCAGTCAGACCAGTGACGATGTCAGCATGATGTCATCATTCCTATCGGTTCGGAAAAACTGGACCGAGCTTAATTTAATGGTCAGACAGGTCGAACCGGTTTTCTGAACCGATAAAATCGGATACATACATATAAGTATGTATTTATATATCAATGAAATAATCGTTTAAAATGTCCAATCTTTCAATAAAGGGATTTTATCACTTGTGCCCCTCCGAGATATCGCAATATCAGTTATGCTCTTATCTTTTTGGTAATATTAGTTGTGCCCCTAACTTCTTGCTATTTTATCACTTGTGTCCCTCAGGTTAGTGACCGTCCATGCACAGTGCAAAACGGACGTTAACTTTGAGGACATAAGCAGAATTGATTTAAAAAAAAGGTTATGTGGTCATTTTATACCCTTTCCTCATCCTCTTCTTCTTCCTCCTCCCTCTCCGCCCCCGCGCCGCCCAGCTCCGCCCCAAGCTCCCCGCCCCGGTGCCGCCCCTATTCCCCCTCCTCATGGGCTGCACCTAGGGTTGGGCATTGGGCTGGGTCGGCCCGACCTGACCCAAAACCCGACCCGTATAACCCGACCCAAACCCGAACTCGAAATTTAATGGGCGGGCCGTGGGCCTTAAAACGAGCCCATATTGATTATCGGGCCGGGTTTAGGCCTGAGAAGGCCCAAACCCGTTAGCCCGATAGCCCGACCCATTCTAAAGCAAGTATATTCATATCTAGTACAGTATAATTATATCAATTATATTCATGTTCATTCCAAATATCATGTTCTAACTTTAATATCCTTATTCGAGTGTAGAATAAATGCTTAGACACATTAATAATCATATCCATTAACGTGGATTGAGGATATTATTACATTAATATATAAGATTATTAGATTAATATGCAAGAATGGAATCTGTGTCCTCAAGTGTTAGAGCATGTACAACTGTAAGTAACCAATCTGTATTGGGTCATAGTGCCCGCATCTACAATAGAATCTGTAACGGTGAATTGAATGATAGTTTAAGTCGCCATATTTTTACCACATTTCTATTTCCAACATACAACTAATGTTAAAATCACAAATTAGTTAGCATGCTTATAGTTTTAAACATGCACACATGCATAAGAAACAACCACACAAATGTAAGAAGAATGGAAGACATGATATTGGATACATAGGTGTTAAATTGGGCTGGCCCGACCCGAACCCGACCCATTTTGTTTGGGCCGGGTTTGGGCTTGGGCCTAATTTTTGAAAATAAAATGAGCCTAGGCCCGACCCATTAACCCATATACTTAAATGGGCTTGGGTCGGGCCAACTCAAACCCGAGCCGACTCGGCCCGATGCCCAACCCTAGCTGCACCCCTTCCAGCCACCCCCCCCCCCCCCCCAACCTCCTCCCCTCGCCGGCACCGCCCCTTGCTCCCCCTTCCCCTGGGCTGCACCCTCCCCCGCACGCGTCCCCCCCCCCTGCTCCCCCTCCCTCCCAGCCCGGTACCTCCTCCCCTTGCTGGCCAAAAAACAATCGAAGTCCTCGCACAATACTAAAGGTAGGCCCCTCCGTTCTTTGTTTGCGTCTGTTCATCGCCACCTCTATATTAAATTCCATTATTAATAAAAAAAAGCGACAAATATTTATTTTGAAACGACAGTTCGTTGTTTATTTATTAGACAGAATCCCTGCTTTTTTCGGTTTTTCCATTTATGCGTCGAATACTCTGGTATTTTACGGTCAAGTTACAATATAAACCCATAATATTTGTAATTGCAGCACCTCCATCTTCACGTGAGGGAGTTGAAACACAGACCTCCGTGCATCTGCCGATCAAGCTCCGTCATTCACTGTGTTCCGCCGACGCTAACTCTCCACCGATCGCGCAACCAGCGTCAACCCCTCGATAACATCGTGAAGCCGACCTCCTCCCGCAGCCACGCACTTCTCCCGGCCCCTGCCGCCAGCCCGCACCTCCTCCACAACCTCACATCTCCTCCCCAAGCCTCCTCCTCATTTGATTTTATTCTGACCATAATACCCCTCTTAACCACACCATGGTTTGAGTAAACTATGGTTATTTCAATTTTGGGATTTTATCAGTTGTGCCCCTCCGAGATATCGCAATATCAATTATGCCCCTATCTTTATGGTAATATCAGTTGTGTCCCTGACTTCTTGCCAATATTTCACTTGTGCCCCTCGGAGGGGCATAACTGATAAAAATCTTTTATCAGTTATGCCCCTCCAAGGGGCACAAGTGAAATATTGGCAAGAAGTCAGGGGCACAACTGATATTACCAAAAAGATAGGGGCATAACTGATATTGCGATATCTCGGAGGGGCACAACTGATAAAATCCCTTCAATTTTTTGACGGTCAATCTGACGTAAGGGCACAACTAATGACGGAGAAAGAAGTGAGGGGCACAACTGATATTACCAAAAAATTAGGGGCATAACTGATATTGCGATATCTCGGAGGGGCACAAGTGATAAAATCCCTTCAATAAAATAACATGATCGCCTATTTCGAGTAAAACTTCACAAAAGTTAGTCACGTTTTCTAAAATTATATATAATATAATATTGCAATAATTTATTTATACTTGTTTCTAGAAATTACTCTAAGAAAGTATTAATAGAACGTATATTCCAAAAAAGAGAGGGACATAACTTATATCATAGAAGTTAAGAAGGGCACAAGTGATAAAAATCTCATTATTTCATTATTTAACCTTTATTATTTGAAAATTTATCAAACCATCACAATTGGGTCAATTCGGGTCGATCCGGTCCGAGCACTGATCGAACCTGATTTTTTTTTTAATTTTTTTTGAAATAATTGCACAAAATCAGCCGAATCGACCGGGTTGGAGCCGGTTCCCGATCCAACCGGTCTGACCGGCCTGTCCGGTTTTTTAAACCCCGTTGTAAGGTAAGGCTCATCAATTGCCTTACAAGGAGTTTGGATTTCATGTGAAGGAAGCGTTGCAACTGATCCACTCATATGTATTTGAACCAATCGAGCAGCCTTCTATAAGTAGAATGAGGTACACATTAACCTTCGGAGATGTTTTTTCATGATATATTTGGGTATTCTTTTTGAAGCAAAGCCACTGGCATGTCTATTATGTCACAAGAAATTAGAGAGTTTAGTTGACAATGCATATTCACTTGATTGAATGAGGTCAAGTTGACTTAATGTACTTCTAATCTCTAATAGATACTAAATGTCCATGGATAAAAATAAATTTTCATAGCAAATATGCTTTCAGTAATTGGTTATAAAACCTCTTTCATCATTCAACTGATATTTTGACTTTCAATTGATTGAAATTTGGACATGATCTGAGTTTGATCAGTCCATCTGGGAGCCGAATAAATATTTAATCAGATATATTATAATATCCATGATATTCGAGCCGAGATTTGCGTATCTCTACCGTGATGTCCACTTTTTTACCGTCATTGCTGAGATCTTGCTATACTAATCAGGGGAAGGAGGATATACATGGTTTAAGTCACATGACTATCGATCATTTCACATACATTAGCTGCAGATGTCGGGTTTACCTTAAGTTTCATAGGAGTACAGAACAGAATATGTACATTCAGTCAGTATGGTTGGATATTGCATGTCAATTTTGTGTTTATGGGTTAGTTAATCCACAGCAGTATATCTGCTCCTTTTATCTATGTCAGCAAGAAAAGAAGTAAAAAATCCAACAATATACACAAGTTGTATCATTTTAGGTTCTCAAATTTTCTTTGCTGTTATAATTTCTTTACTGTTATCCTTCCCTTTTACCATCATAAGTTAAAGTCATGAAACAGAATTCAGATCCATTTGCCAATAAGAAAACTACTGGGAAGTCTCTTGTCGACATTGTTATGATACAGTTTTAAAAAGGCATTGTTTAATGAGATATTGTGATTCTGATGGTCGAGAAGGTTCTTATTAAAATAATGCAGCTCCAGGGAAAGGACAACATCGGAAAGGGACAGAGCATAGGACACCAACCAATCCAATCTGTGCAAAGGAATAGCACTAGTGTTGTGACCCCATGCTTTTCTGGAGATTTGGTATAATCTGAGGCTTGCTCGGATGGAGGCCCACCCCCCACTATGCTTTGTTACATTCCTTTCGCGATATAGAGCACGAGGTGTATCATCCAGGAAGTAAATACAGATCTTTCAACATGAAGTCATCAACATGAATTCGGCTCAAGTTGGCAATCAAAATTCTCCAGAATTTGGTTTATTTTGAAAATGAAGAAGATTCTAGAGATATGGAAGCTAAACGATAGAAAATTAGAGTTGCAAGGAAGATCACTTGTTAGCAGTACTGCTTCCAATAATCTATCTACCTTATTCATACATCTATTTACCTCATCAAAACGGATAAAACTATCTGTTCTTTCCCATAGAACCAAGAGTTTCTTCTGAACTTTTTATTGGCCAAGAAACTCGAGCATACTGTGGTAAGCTTAGGATGGCCTGATAATACAAGGATTGTCATTAGACATGCCCAAGAACCAATCCATACTTGAGTCGCATGCGACCGTCATCCCGGATTTGAAGGAATATCTGGAAACGCCAGCTTCATCAGCTGCCATGCCACCAATATGGAGTGGTTCTTGGCTTGCTATGTATGGTGACATGTTGGCAATCCTGCATAGCAATCAGATTGCAACATAACCACGCAGAGAGAGAGAGAGATACAAATTCGAAAAAAAATGGATTTTTATCAGTTTTATACCTTTCCTTGCGCTTCTCCAAGAACCTCATAAGCGATGCCTTGCGCGCCAATGGAATAGCTGCAGACATCACTTTTTTGGTATCAAGTTGGTTGCAATTTATTCTGAAGTTGGCCGTTTTTGACACAGGATGCAATCGTTACCTTTTGAAGTGAGGTTTTTGTCATCAGAGGACAATGCAGATGAGGCATGAGCGATATTAGACGAAAATCCCGCAAAGTTACGTGGGATTCCATTGTTGCATCTATTCAATTGTCTGATTCTTGGGAGCATGACTGAATGCGACGTAACTGATTCAGGACTGGCAGGATCGATGCAATGGATCTCCTTATTGATGCCTAAGCATTTGGTTCTTATGATGTTGTCAGAGGCAGCCTCTGGTGTTTTTCCTTTCAGAAAGGCATTGTTAAAGGTCTTTTTTGATCCATTTGCTGCTAGAAACTTGATCTCCTCAGCCTGGAACAAAGATTGAAATATAACTTGCACATGTTTTAGTTAATGGAGGATATCAAGACAACTACGTCACAATACCTTGTTTATTGGTATGTTATCATAGACATTGACGTTCCCTCTATAGAATATGGTCATTTGATCTTGCTTTGGTTTGTTCACTTCCTTGCTGCAAGATGATATTCTTTTAAATAAATTTCTCGGCGATCATTGTGGTGCATAATAATTAAAATTAATACAATTAAGATACGTCACCATGAAGCAGGAACTTGGGTAGTGGAACAAGCTCCATGTGTGGAAGGGATTCTGGTCCCAGCAGTGGTCTGTAGCTCAGTGGCGTATGCGATCGGCTGTCTCGATCCATTTACAGAACCTTGGCATTTGAAGAAGCTACTTCCAGCAGTGGTGGGAATACTGTAGCCTGAGGATGAAACCACAGGAAAAGCTCTAGCATTTGAATTTTGGTGTGTATGGACGCTGAAGGATCTATTACTCCAAGTTTGATAAGCAGAAAGCTGGGGATTTTGGATACCATGACGACCAGTGTTGGATCTTCGCTGTAAAACCATTGAAAGCTGAAAAGTATCAGCTGGCATGGCTTGTGCAATGTTTTAGATGATTACAGAGAAAATTTAAGAACCTCTGATTGCATCTCAGGGTATGATTTGCGAGGAGCATAGTATGCCAGAGTTGCAGACGAGGGCTGAGGGGGGAACAGATTGCTGCTGGATCTCTCTTTTCGTGCTGAACTTGGACGGAACACTGAAAGTTGGCATATAAAAAATTTAAATCGGTTGAAAGAACAAAAAACCATCAGAATCGTTACTGCATATCCTGACCAAATATGGGATCTTCATTCGTGAAAAGCATCTTAAATCGACTACATTTCATAGTTGTTTCTACATTTCCATGTGCCCCGAAAAATCTAAAATAGTAATCTGAATAGTGACAGAACATCACAACTTCACAAGGTGCCTCAAAGGCTCAAACCAGAACCACGTATAGCTTGGTAAAAACAAATGAAATCCAACTCGATGGATCGAAAGCCCAAAGGGTTCGTGACCGTGCATTCTAAGTACAATTAAAAACAAATTAATACATAAGAATCCAGAGAAAGAGCGAAATAACATCAGAAAAGTTTCATGATTTGCAATATAAACAACGTCGTTCTGACATAGGAAAAAACTCCTGAGAACGATAAATTAATTCAGCACTTAGTTATAGGACAGCTGATGTAAACTCGAGTCATTAGCCGGTTAGACAAACGAACACTGACAGAACGTTGGAAAAATCCGAAAAGGTGCACACTTTAGTCCAATCCATATCCATGCATCGTCGAAGCACTGCAATTTGATCCAAGTAAAATAAAACAGAACACAGACACACTCATTTCCTTGCGGAACCAGTTGAAACAGAGCATCACCAGAACCCAAAAGAATGACCATCTTTGCACGGAATTCTAACACGTTCCCAACACAATAGCAAGAAAAACAAACGACAAGATCGCAACATACCCACATCACGAAGCCTTGCATTCTCCTCCCAGCTGGCCTTCATATTACTACAGGCCACGCCCATGCCCAAGAAGTCCCTCTCCATTGCAGCGAACCTGCCAAGAACGCGACTTTAGGGGTCAGGATCGATCCCACGACACCGAGGGGGTGGAGGAAAACGATCAGGGAGCAGGATAGTAGCAAAGGGAGAAATAAATGGCATTGGTTTGGGTTGCTTGAGGATCTGCTCACTACTTTGGTTGCTGTTTATATTGTCGGGAGGGCGGGGTTGCCTCCGAGCAGAGGAGAGGACATCTCGGCCGTCGGATTAGGCTTTCCTATTCCGTCACCTGCCCAATTACCGGAGGCTGCTTGTCCTCACGTGCGCAAATTAACGAAGTCTACGCTCTGTAAATACTGACGCAGCTGTGGATATTTTTCTACCGTCTCCATAAATAAATATAAAAAACGGACGCGACGAGGAATCTGCTTTATTAGGAAAGGCCGGATTTTTTTTGGTAAAAAAGGTAAACTATATATTCCAATAACCGAACCAATTACATACAAAAAAGAAGAATTAGGGCTCCCAGAGCACTGTTAACAACATATTAAAAACAAAGGTATCACCCGCGTCAAAACCCAGGAGCCCTACAAAAATCTTAAAAGGTTGAAACACCGTACAATCTCCGCGATTGTGCGGTCCGGTGGCGGAAGCCTAGAAGAAGACCAGGCGAGGTTTCTCTCCTGCCAGATATGCCAAATCGTCAGTGCAAGGAGAGCAGCAACAACAGATCTGTCCTTGGAAATGGGCTGATTGAGAATCCATGAGATAATATCTGCAAGGAGAAACGATGGAGATGCTGTGATTTCCAGGGACGAACAGGCGCCGAGCCATACCATCGAGGAGTAAGGGCAAGCGAGCATTATGTGATCATGAGATTCTGGACTTGCGGAGCAAAGGGGGCACAAAGGGGGAAGGACCAAGCCAAAGGATTTGAGTCGATCAAGTGTGGGAAGACGGCCAGAAATAGCACGAAATAGGGTAAAAGCACATCTGGGAGGGGTGATCTTGTTCCACACAATCGGGAACCAACCGACGGGAGAGCCGCGGGGACAAAGAAGTTCGAAGGCATTTCTGAAGGAGAAACCTTTGGGAGAGTGGGCCCAAGTAGGGGAGGGGTAGTCTCCCCTAATACCAGGGCGAGCCTTGGCCCTGTAAGCCAACATTGCACGCCAAATTCTGGAAGAGGAATGAGTAGCATTGACATCCCAGAAAGATCCCTCCTTTAGATACTTAGCGCGCAAATAATCAACCCAAATAGAGGAATCCCCACTAAGGAACCTCCAAGTCCAGGCCACAATCATGGCGTCCCTCAAAGAGCTTGAAGAGGTCAGCCCCATTCCCCCCTCCTGTTTAGGAAGGCAGATCTGATGCCAAGAAATATCGTGGCGATTGCGGCCCCAAAGGAAGTAGGCGCACAACTTATCGAGACGACGGACCACGGTGAGAGGAAGAAGAGCACAAGCTGTCCAATAGAGCAGGAAAGGCCAGATTGGGATTACTTTAGGTATTTTTCCATCTCATGGTTTGTATTTTAAAGTGTTTCAATATTAAGGGTTTATTTTTGGGAATTTGCTTTCCATTGGTAACGCCGGCTGATTTTCTGACCTCTCACTCGATGTTAATTTAATTTCGGGTAGTGAAGGAGGAAATATGCCCAAGTTTTTAAAGGTCTGAGATCTTTCGTGCCTCGAGACTCTCTTTATTTGTTATTTGTCCTTTTTAGGAGAAAAATGAAAACTAGCAGTATAGTGATGTTGCTGCCGAAAAGACGAAAAGAATTAGAAATAATAGTCCTTCTAAATAAACTTCAAAATGAGCTACATATGCCTGAGTAGGGATAAAAATAAATGTGGATATAATTTTATACGATTTGCTATCGTAATCATTTTATACATATTTCGATATTCGTATTCGTATTTGTTTTAAAATTAATGCAAATATGGATATCACTTTGACATTCATTAATATTTGCATTTATAGTCGTATATCCAATTTATTATATAAATATACTTATGAATTTATTTATAACTGTGTAACAATATTTTATGCTTGTGTTCCCCATTATTGACATAACTGTTATGAAATGAATATATATTTGGAATATCTATTTTATATGTAGACCATCCTAAACACTCTTGGAGGTGATCAATGGAGCTTTGGAGGTCGAGCTTCCCTAGAGTCGCGATGAAAATCTGATGGAGGAGGCCAAGATACCTGGATAAAAGATTTGGAAGTGACATCCTGAAGTGGAAGATGAAGGTGACAGGAGCTCCACTTTGGTGTCGAAATTTGGAAGTGTTGCAGGAGTCTCTAATACATCTCGACGAGGTCGTGGGGATGCCATGCAACAGTATGCGGTCGTGTGATGGATCAAAGGTGGTGGTGGAGATTTTGGGGTGCAAACCCTCATCATCCATGAGTGCAGTTTTGAAGATTAGGCGAACATCGATTCCACTATGGCCAGTGGTGTTGGATTAGCCTATGAGTCGGGAGGATAGTGACACAACCAGGGAAGGCCAAGCGGTACATGTTGTGGTGGACAACTTGGGGGGCACGAGAATCATGGTGAGCAGTAAAGGCGACCACAACGGCTGGAAACCCTAGCATCACCACCTCTTTATTAAAAGCGGTGTTGTTTGGCTCTCAAATATCTCTTCGAATTCAGATGTGCGTCCGAGCTGTAGGGCAGGAGAGGCAATTTTCTCGGATGCTTTGCCTGACCTGTTAGACTGCATGGATGAGTTTCTACCTTCGAATCGCCACACACTCATTTCATACGCAAATCTTACCCCAATTTCTGATTCGGGTACTTTTATCTCATTCAAGCTTGAATTCTCAAATTTGTACCAAAATGTAGACCAATTTGAAGATCCAAATCACGTCGAGGTTCGGGCTATCTAGGCGTAAATTTTCATAGCGACGATAGGGCTTACTGTGGGGAAGGGCACAATGACAACAGTGACCTGATCAAGGGCTTATGCAACCTTAGCCAAAGGGACCAATCGACTGCTATGAAACTGGCCAAGAGGAGATGCCGATGCCAATAAGGAATATTGAACCTCGTGTTCGACATGCGAGTCCACGATGAGCCATTATGCAATAAATGCTATTGCAAATCATTCCCTAATCTGAAATGAAGAATAACTAATTTGCATAATAGGTCCCTTAGTACAATTAGGCTTATATACCACGACCATCTTAATGACCATACAATTGTTGTTTCAAATGTTGAATCATTGAGGCTGGTGCTTGGATGTTATCTAAAGAGTTAGATTGACGACTTATCAAGCACCGTCAAGTGATTATTTAGAAAGGATCTCCATTCTGAGAAGAAGATGGCAATTCTTCTCTAAAGGTTGATCAGTCCTCTACACAAGAATAGGGATTCGAAGGTATTAGATAAGTTAGGTCAAAGAATTGACCTAGCCAGATCGAGATAACCAACACCTATATCTTATGCTATCACGATACAAGAACACATCCTCTGACTGGAGATAAATGTGTTACTATATTTTTGAGTATGTATATTTGGCAAATCGATAGGGTGATGATCTAATCAAGGTCTATACACAGGTGAGTTGGTATACAAACAAGGGCATATGAGTATTACGATCTCTCAAAGGGATCATATAGTTTCATTACTGAACCGGAATACATGAGCTTACTCATGAGATATTGAAATCAAATTCCATGTACGGTCATCTTTCTTTGAAAGCTTGGCTGAATATATAGGTTTAATATATGTTTTTGGAAAGTATATGATCAATATCTAGGTATGATATATGCTTTTGGAAAGTATATGATCAATACCAACTCCCTATGATTGAATGAGAAACTTAATGATAAACCCTGAAGAAGATAGTCTAAATAAGATCTAAAACTTTTGGGTTTATTGTACGTCTTCCAGTATGCAGGTTGTATAGATATTAGGAATACATAAGGGGAGATGTGATCATAAACGATTGTATAATAATGACACTTCCATTTCTCAGAAGTGATAAAACATGTTTGGATTTTATTGACCACTCTCAATAGAGAAGTAATCTAATCTTAGTCCAAATGTTAGACATTGATCTGAATGTGATTAAGATGCAATGAGAAGATTAGATCTACTACCTTGATTTAATCATGCATCTATAAGAGGTCCCCAAGATCTGGATTTGAGACATGATCTCAATATCCAAGTCACTATACATGGAACCTACAACCGCCATACTATGAATGTGCATGTTATCTAGAAATATGAGAATATAGATCCAAGATAACTAAATATGATTTAATTATTAAGGATATGAATAATGTGGATAACACCACCCATATTGATCATATATATTATAAATGTGATTTATAATATATAAGAGAAAGCTATTTGTAAAAAAATTTTGCAATTTAATGTTTATATGATTTGGATTCACGTTGAATAATTAAATGAAAATGTAATATACACATTATTTTGGGTAGATGAATGTGATTCACATTTTCCCATGGCATGATTGTAATATTTACAAAATAATTATGAATTATGTATATGAATAAAATTACAACAAGTGTTGTTGCAAATTATGGAGAAAATCATGTAATAAAGGATTTCATGAAATAGGAGGAGGTTCCCTTCCTAGTGGGGAGGGTGGACGACCACCTAGTCCTACATCTAGTAGGGACGTCCACCTCCCTTAATGGAAGGAGGATTGCCTTCTTTTTATTTTTCAAGGATGATTGATTTAATTGACTTATATTTTATATTTATTATTCAATATATATTTAATTAAATTAAAACAATTGTTATTTTATTTTTTACAACCAAATCAAGGCTATTGAAAGAAACACAAATCAATCTCATCCATTGATTTTGTGTTGTCCATAGATTGTGATCCATGGACTCCTAAAATATTATAAAAGGAGAGGTAACATTATATCTTCTTTTTTAGACAATATAGTTGCAAGATCTTCCTCCCTCCCTCTCTGTCTCATTCTTACGCATCCTCTCTCTCCCTAGAGTGGATGTCTACTCTAAATCCTAGGGAGGAATTGTCGTCGTCGCCACGTCGTTGTGTCGCCGCTTCGATTGCTTGTGGATCTCCGTCTCCTTATGTGCACCTCACTCGTAAAGAAGACATCGGATCTTGTGAGATGAGATCAGGAGATTCATTGCTTGGATCATCAACTTAGATTGCGAGGAGCATACGTTTCATTAACGCGCTCGCAAGTGTACCCTCCGTTGGATCGAACTTGAGAAAAGAGATCTCTTATTTAGAGACATGATCACAACTATGCTTCAAGTGATATTCCTATATCTTCTTTGTGGTTTAGAAGAAATGATCCGAAAAGTATTCGTGGATCATGTGGTTTGATCTCTTTAAAATTTTTGGAATTCCGCTGTCCCGAGCAACTAGTGAGACTAGTTGCTCCCGATCTCCATGCTTCCGTGATACACTAAAGTTTTTCTCATAACATTCAAGCAATATCAGAGCCTTGGTTAGATCTTGGATGAGATCTAAAACATTAGATGAACAAGGTCCATGTTTCGGATGTGCGGGACTCATTGCTTTTACATTGAATGCAAGATTCAAATTATTTTTTTGCTAAATTAAAAACATACTATTTGTGCACTATTTGGACATATTTTTTGGTTATTAAAATGTATTTAGAATATCTAAAATTGTTCCGAAAATGGTAGCCTAATATTGATACCAAAGTGTATGAATATGATTCGAAGAGTTCTCGCCAAGAAAGTTATTTTTGTATGTATTCACAGATCTGTAAGGAAAATAATTTTTCTTACTTTTTTTCCATCATGAAATATGAAATAAACACTTGAATTAAGTATAAAATCAAACCAACAAACTGCTCAAATTTATTTCGCACGATTCCGACTTCATTTGCCCTAAATATTCCATATTAGTGGAAATGCATCAGATGATGATTATATCATCAAATCTTCTTTCTTAGTTTGTTTTTATTCAATGAAAGTCATAAAAATTATGAATTTACATTGATTGACTATGATGTCTAATAATTATGAAATTATTTATTAAGCATCATTGGCCATTGAATGCATGTTTCATGAAAACCCTACTTTATCCTACAATAGTTGTAGGACAACTTTTACATGTAAAACCAAGAAAATGTTTGCTTGATATGACTAAAAATTTAGGATCCTTAAAATTGTTTTAAAGATGACTAAATATCTGAGTGACTATTATATATAGTATAATGGCAGTTATCAAAGTTGATCGATAGAACATCAAGTAAATTGGTGTTATTTTGTATTATTCTCAATAGGAATGGTGAAGGTGTCTAGTCCAGATATACTGGCTTGGTTTCCATAATTAGCACCTTGCATGTCAACGAATGCCCTCCTGGCAAAACTTGAGTGTACAAGCCAGATCCATTTTTGAGGAAAGAATAATTTAAGTATGCCAAGTTGTACTCTAGTTATTAAAATACAAAATAATATGTACTTGTTAGGGTGTATGCTTATATAGTAATATCAAGCAAATCCTAATTGATTTTTAGTTGCATTGGATTGATAATTAATTTAATATGATTAAATTAATTAGATCCAATTAAAATAAATACTCTATTAGGAATAGAGGTGTAATTCCCTTGGAAGAATTGATTATGTGAATATAATTCACAATAAGTAATAAAAAATTTGAATAGGGTATGAAGGATCACGTAAGTGATATCCATGGTCTCTTACCAAGGCGAAGGGTTCCATCGCCATAGATTGTATATAGGAGACATGTGTTCGAAGTGACAGCTTCTGCATACAAGCGCACATGGATCGAGCTCTTTGCTTTTAGAAAGATAAGATCGTATGTATTTTGACCCTAATATCGAGTCCTCATGTTATGGGGTTGATATTGGATTGTGCATAGCGAGTGCTATTCCTGTTGGTGGTTTGTTCAATTGATGACGGGTCAACATCACCTTAGGGATGGTGGGCCCGGGTGTTAAAGATCAAATTGGGAAATACAAGTAGCACTTGTAAGGCAGAATGAGGTTCCTGCTTCTTTCTATCCAAGTTACAAGTTCTCATATTATTGGGATGTAACAAAGGTAAGAAAGGGGATCCCGGATCTTTCTTGAGAAATAATGGTAAGTATGTCTCTTACCTTGAAAATGAATAAATGAATGAACTTTCAGAGTTGACAAGGTAAGAAACCTTTGATATAAAATCCTTAATTAAACTAAAAAAATATTTATGAAAATGTATCCTATTTAAGATAACCTACATTAAATCCACTCAAAACTATACTCAATAACCAGTAAAATATCATGGATTGGATGCATGATTAAGATATTGTACCTTGCAATTTGACACATAATGTATGTAGCTGCAATGACAAGTTTTTTCATAATAATGATGAATGGCAATTAAATAGACAATATGACAACAACGTTGGGTTTATATATCTCTATAGCCTTGATTTCTCATCGAATGTGCTTTGGAAGTATCATGTCGATGATGATCGTAATTATCGAAAATCCTTATAAAACTTAAGAAGATGTTTTGGCATACATATGTGCTCTCAACAATTAATCATGAATGACATGGTTCGCTGCATATGTAGAATAATGGCTTGATAAGAGAAGATGTACTAAAAAATGTTTGAGTACTTGTCTGAACCAAAGTCTTTAAGAGTCTAGATGGATGTAGATACGATGAGTATCATCATTCTGTTGTATATACTCAAGTCATTCATGATGCTTTATAATATCCATATTGTATGAATTAAATGAAGCATTTATAAATGTTGAAATACTCTTATATTGAAATCGTCCGAGTTCAACATAAGAAATCCTTTGTCTTACGTGATGGTTGTTTATAGATGAAGGAACCACAATGGAAGCATCGGTTTGATCCATATAAAGAAGGAAAGTCAAACTGCTGATTGTACTTATGTGACTTCCTTACGTATGACATTTAAAGAGTTGGATGAATGGCAATACTGTAACAAGCTTATGTATTGATAGTATGACTATCTAGACCATCTTAAATCCTTAGAGAAGGATCTATATAGTATGACATATTTTACGTCTACATATAATCATTGATATTGACTTGCTTATTAGATAAGATCAAAGTCTAATAATTGTATCTCATTCCTATAATAACATTTGCAATTTGTTGCATGTGATTTAGAAGATTAGAATATCCAATCTAAATGTTTAATAGTCATCCACATGGATGTTGATGCAATTATTGCAGCAATCTCCATTGGATAGATAGAATATATTTTCAGTGGGAGAGTTCTTAGTCTTAGAGAATGTCTTGATGACCTATATATTAGAATACATTCATTATTTATTTCTAAATGTTGGAAACAAATATGTTTTCTAGAATAGACCTATCATAAATAATTATGATGGATATATTTCAGATAGTAATCTAACATCTAGAGGACTCTACTTAATTAGAAAAATTAATAAAATATCCATTAACATTTCTAATAGTGAAAAATTAAACCTTGAAAGATTAGTAGGAGGATGAAGATGATTTAACAATGACCTTGCATATAGCATTGGACATATGTCTATTCATGAGATCAATAGACTAGTAAGAGATGAAACTTTAGACTATCCGAAATTTCAAATCTTACATACTTATGAGTATTGTTTCAAAGTAAAATGTCCAATACACACTTCTCTGAGAATGGTGTAAGATGCCAATGTATTCAAGATCTCATATATATTAATGTATGTGGATCATCTATATCATAATAAACCTAAATGACATATGAAATTAATTGACGATTATTTATGATATGAGATTTCTTCCCATCACTTTAGAAACCTTTGAAATGGTCAAGGATTTCATAATTTTGATTTAGAATTAAAGTATGAAGGAAGCTGAAATGAATTTAATCTAACCTAGGTAACAAGTACCATTTTTTTAGCTAAATTCAAGGAATAACTTACGGAGAAAGGAATATCATTCCTATCTCACTTTCCTAATCCATCTAAATTCAATAGAGTTATGGGGAGATGCAATTAGATCATGTATGAAATGATTTAATCAATTATAAATATTAGTGTAATTACCTCTTAGTTTCCATGTATATATATGTAGTAGAGACTAAAATATATATCCTTAATAATATTCCATGCAAATCTAAACTCTAAAACCCTTATATGTTATTAGTTAGAATCTAGCTTAGCGTTGGACACTTGAGGATTTAGGGTTGCTTGGTTTGTGGCCATATCATGGATGCAAGTAAGCTGGAATCTAGCATTATAGAGTGCTACTTCATTAGGAATATAAAGGATGGTATTTGATACATACTTTATGATTATGAGATTCTTAAAAGATTCCATCTCTAAGAATATGATTCTAAGGGGATGAATTTTCTTGATAATCGAGTTAGGAATGAAGTAAATGGACTCATTAACCCTAAAGTGGATAATGAGGCTCCTAGAAGCAAAAACTAAAATGACAATTAAAGATGAAACACTCATACATCTTCAAACTAGTTTGAGGGTGGTAAGACTACCTGAAGTGTATGAATTCCATGTGTCAGTCAAGTGTGACAATGATCTGACTTCATATGGTGAAGCTTCTAAGTATCATTACATGAATGATGGATGTTAGCAACAATGTCTAAAGTAGATTTCATACGCAAGTGTTGTATATGGATCCTCGAGGATCACCTATAAGGGTAAGACCTGTTAGGTGTAAATGCATCTTCAAGAGAAAGAGGGAACCTAATGAGAAGGTAGAGACCTTCAAAGCATGACTTATAGTGAAAAACTACACATGAAGAGAAAACATATCTTGCGATGAGACTTGTTCTCCAGTGACCATGCTTAAAACCATAAAAATGTTGCTAATTATAGCTACACAACTTGACTGGGACATCTTCAAGATGGAAGTCAAGATTGCATTCCCATATGAATACCTCAATGAGGATATTCACATAAAGTAGCCTGAGGGCTTCATGGTCGAGGAAGGAAAGGTGTGCAAGCAGAAGAACTCCATCTATGGACTCAAATAAGCTTCTGGTAGTCGGAACATCAGATTTAATGAAATTATAAAGGTTTATGACTTCATATAAAATCTTGATGAACCATGTGAAGCTTAGTAGGAGTGCCATTGTATTCATTGTGCTAATTGTAGATGAAATCCTAATCATTTGGAATGATATAAGGATGATAATAAGTGTTTTGTGATCTAGTTTGTATATATCTTGAGATATGATCTTAAGGATTCCTCTTATGGAAGCTGTTCAGAAGCAAGAATTGAGTTGGTCGAAAAGGAATAAAGTAGGGGGAGATAAGGGCCAACAACAGAATAAAAACCCAATTCTTTTCTTCATTATTTGTGCATTTTTTATACCTATTTTATTCTTTATTATTTATTAATCAAATGAAGAAATTTTGTAGATAAAAGTTGTAAATAATAATGTAAATAAAAATACAAGGTTGAGTTTATGCAAAAATAATACACAGTGTTCATTTTATACACAAAATAAAAAGCCAAAATCATAACATCACAAACCCATATCTTTCAAATAAAAACTCAAAACATATCAAAATCACCTTTAACTGTATATAACTTTTCACAAGCTATTTAATGATGGTGGTTATATATTTTTGGGAGTTACTATGTGAAAGTTAGGTTTTTACCTTCATTGTATAATAGACCCGACAAAAATATTCATTTTATTCATTTCTTATTATTTTTACAAATTTATATTTTTATAATTTTAAAATAATTATTTATATCATATGTTCATATTGTAATTAAAATAAAATCAAAAGAAAAAGTCAAAATAAAATAAGTCTATAAATACATAGACAAAATACCTATGTTATACATGTACATAAATAAAAATGGATTCTGTTCTTTTATTATTTATTCTTTATATTTTTGTAATATTGTAAATATTATCTATATTCTATTAAAAATATAAAATCAAAATAAAACTCATTAAAATATATTAAAATAAAAAGATGTACATAAAACACAAGTAAAATACCTATGAATATACCTATAGAACATACACATCTATTCATCTAAGTGTACAAATAATATCAAAAAATAGAATAAAAATATATTTATACTCATAAAAATAAGGTATAAATATATAAAATAAAATAATAAAATAAAATATACAAAATAAAATATACAAAATAAAAATATACAAAACATAGATCAAAGTGCTTATAAATAAACCCCTAAAAATAAACTTGTAATAAAATACATACAAAAAATAAATAAAAATCATAATAAAATACTACACTAAATAATAAACATTTTTATTTTATAATAAGAATTAATGAAATCATTTATTATTTTAAATTAATTATTTTACAGTAGTATCAAGTTTTGTCTCAAAGCGGTCTATGTGGACGAATCCCCTTCTAGGGATTGTTGACTGCTCGATCAACAGTCCCCCCCCAAGTTTATTTGACATGGACCTATCTAATCCCTTATTTTGCACCTTTTTCTCGCTCAACTCATCCATCTATTACCTTTTCTTCCTTCAGACAAAATGATCCTAGAACTACCATGATCCACGCCCATCCGTTAAATCTATTGTACATATCGCCTATTCAATCCATTCCACCAGAGAAATAAGGATGCATACATGTATACAAATAATAACCTACGACCTCCATGATCAATTTGGTCATCTTCATCCTCCTAAACCTAGTTCCTTAGCCAAAGCAGAGCACCCTCATGATAGGAGAGGATCCCTTGAGCTCACAACAGTCGACGGAGGGCGGAGGTGCACCCAAGCGGTCCACTCCGGCGACCGTCCTGCTCCTTGGCCAAAAGCTAGGTTTGAGCTGTGCATTTTTATCATTAGTTAGATTTTTATTACAACGTTTTTATTCTGAATTTAGTGTAGTGTTTGACCTAGGTGTTTAGCGTAATTAGCTGGATTCGAAGTTCGCTGGAGTTCTGCTCTGGAGAACAATTCTGCCGTAACCTCACGTTCTCTGACTCGCCAAATCATTCCCACTTCCTTTTATTCCGTTTTCCCACATCCCCGGCACCTTCGTATCCCTCATATCCATCATGTATATGGAGATCAGGTCTCCACCTCCGCCACCCTCGTCGGTGACCTCCACCACCTTCATCCTTTGTCCATTGCACCCAATAAAGGCCGAGCCCCTTGTGTTTTTATCGCTAGACCTTATTGCAAGAGCTGGAGGGCCAAAGGACCCCCCTAAGGGGTCAGATTTTGCAAAAAGGAGGCACATGGAGCTGTACTTTGTTTGAGAGCTCGATCGCTGTCATCTGAGCTCTGTTGTTCCTCCAAGTGACACCAGCAGCTGCAGAGAGCCACCCCAGATGTGTAGAGCCCATCGCCGTTGCAGAATACTGTCTGTGGCTGGAGAGATCGACAATTGAAGCTCGAAGGCAGGGACCTTCTTCCTTGTTCTTCGAGCAATGCATCAACGCTCGATATGGAGAGGAGCCCCAGATTTGATCGTGGTTGTCCATCCTCACCACATTTCAGTCATTGAAGAAGATTCAAGATCTGATCTAGATCGATCATCGGTGAAGCATCATCGGGCCATCACAACGCGACGCTTGTCAAGTGGAGGAAGCAGAACCATTGTATTGCGTGTTGAATGGGGTAAAATTCAAAATCAACCCCTCCCTTTTTGTATTTTATTATTTTTCCTGTAAATAAAAGTTAACATTATAAATAATTTGGACATTTTCCAATAGACCCTTGTATTTATTTAAATTACATATGGGTCCAGTCCACATCACCTCACTTGTCGTCCCACGTAAGGTGGCGAAAGTGCAGGGACACCCTTGCGAGTTTTTGTATTTATATTTAGTCCAATTAAATGAAATTAATGTTGTATATTTTTGTAAAAATTGCTGGATGGCCCTGGATTTTACATTATTTGCTTGTTGGTCCCTCCTAGGCTACGTCACTTGTAGTCCCACGCAATGGGTAAATTACATGTATACACTAGCGAATTTTGTAATTATAAGATGGTATTTAAAAATTAAATAAATACTTTATTGCACTGGCACATTTGCAAATGCACCACTGATGTTTATTCTTATTGCATTTATGCCCCTACGAGGACATGTATTTTTATAACTTTTATCTATTTATTAAATATAGCTAATGAGCTCTGAAAAATGTGCAAAATAAGGTTAGATGCTCCAGGCTTTGTACTTTCACGTCCATAATTTTATTTGGAATTTTTTGCATTTAATCTAATTATTAAATAAATAAATGGAGCACATATATTCCCCGTTTAACCTATAAAATTGCAAAAAATATAAAAATGTCTAAAAACTCCAAAAAATTATATATAGTATATTTGACCTATTTTAATTTCAGACCAAAAATCACTAAAAAGTGAAAAACAAAAAGCCTAAAATTCAAGCCCCCAAAATCTTTTATAAAAATCTAAAAAATCCTTTAAAAATCAAAAAATATATATTTATGTTCGATAATTTTATTCATATATATATATATATTAAAATTTATTTGGATAATTTTTAACCTATTTACTATTTTTAAGACCCAAATCAATTTCAGGTATTTTAATTAATCCCCCTATTTGGGATATTTTTGACTTAAAAAATACATAAAAATAGAAAAAAATACAGAAAAATAACAAAAAAATTAGGAAAATATAAAAATCACACAAATATCATATCTACTGTATTTTGATTATTTTTACATATTTCTATATATATTAGCTATATATGTCTTATATTGTGTTTGTACATATATACATATACATATATATATTATATTTAAATAAAAAAGAAATATAAAAATTTAAAAATAAAAAAAGAAATTCAAAAGTATAAAACCAAAAATAAAATATAAAATTAAAAACCTACAAAACAATAATTTGGACAAGAGCTAAAAGACATAATGTTTTAGCATTGCATTTTACCTCCTTCTACCGTTTGCTCCCGGTGTTCGACCTCTACACGTACTTACACCTATAAACTTTTACTATAGAGTTATAATAATTTTTAACTCCAAATTTTTGATACTTAATTGATTGATTCTTATTGTGGGTTAATTGATTGATTCTTATTGTGGGTTAAAGTAGGGTTTTCTCGAGCAGTCACATCAACGAAGGTAATCGAGTTTTATTAGCAAACCCTCAGATAATCCCTCTTTATCTAATGGCACTGTTGTCGGGGAGCAACGTCGTGTAGTTGGAGCTTATTTTGTTTTGTCTATTATCTCTTGTTCATTTGTTTATTGCATTTAATTATCTTTGTTATTCATTTATTTATTCTCCTTTTGTTATTTGATATTATTATTGACTGCTCTGACGACTCTTATTTTCTTATCTTTAATGTGAGGAACCACTGCGTGAAGGACCAGTGCACCCAATCAAAGCGGAGTCAGCCTTTCTTGCTCGGTTGGTAGGAGAGAGCATCAAGGGCAGATGGAGAAGAGTTTTTGAGGACCAGTCTAGTCTATTTTGCATTATTTATTTATTATGTATATTCATATGAGAGAGTGACTCTATAGTTGTAATAATTCAGGAATCTTAGAGACTTTCTGACTTCCCGAGGTCCAGTGCCCGAGGGATTGTTCCCTCAGGGGCCTCGACGGTTTTAACGCTTTTTCGCTTTGTATTTTTATTATTTTATGTGAATGAGCCTTAGTTTAGGAATTGTTTGTCGATAGATTAAGGTCCAAATCCCCTAATATATTTTCTTGACCTATAGATGCACTTTTGGACTTAGTCAAATGATAATTGTTGGTTATTTAGATTTGAACCTGCACGTTGTGAGAGACGTCATACAGCACTGGTAGGACCCATTGTGGCAGGCATCGAGACATCTCCAAGATCGGACCTTAGGGTTTGATTCTAAATAATTAACATTTTGTTCTTCATGATAATAACAATTACTATCCTAGGGCGATTTCATTGGATTGCATCTCATATAGCATAAGTTTTTAAATTTTGTTATGCATCTCGCGTGGAGAGAGCTGGAAGCACTTTAAGTCTTCTTACTTTGCATGCATCATCATTTTCTAACTTGCATGGCTTTTTCGATCTTCTCCCTATAATTTTTGCTCACCTAGGAAGCTAAATGGAATTGGAAACCTCGTTAGGCACATGCATTGAAAAACAACAAAAAAGTGATAATCGAAATAAAATCGAGACTACTAACTCTACTTGTTCTCTAAAATAAAATGTAAAGGATTCCTTATCTTGGGGAGAGCAACCCCCTCCTTGTCTGCGCATTTATTCTCACGTACATGCTAAGGATTAGTGCCCAAATCCCAAGCCTGTATTCGGTGTGCACAACTTTGTGATGATCACCTAACTCTAAAATTGAAAAGATTAAAGACCACATCTCAGTTTTCACTGGGTCGAGTAGGTGAATAGGGGGTTTGCTTTGTGTATTGATTGTGACTTTGAGTCCATATGCATTTTTCCATCTCTTTGAGTTTGTGGTCCCACCCGAGTGACTCATTATTTTTCATTATTTAGTCTCTCTATCTCTGTTATACATATTTCCTCATCTACATTTGAGTCGTGATATTGGGTTTTGAGCTTCACCTTCTTAGCCGGATTTTGCGGCTTCTCTCCTTGACCATATCACCCACATCTAGTCTGGTTCAAGGAGACCCTCTCCTTGAACCACAATTTTGATTGAGTCCACCTTCATCTCACCCACCCTTCTCGTGTTCCATGTATCATCACTTCTCTTACGCGGGATTGTTGTGCTTACGGATATAGCCCACATAGGGAATTATGATGTATATTGATTATTGGAGTAAGTCGAGCATGTTTTGCGGACGTTGAGACTGATACACTACTCTTGGTGGATTTGACTTCCAACATGTGCAGAGAGCTTATTGAGGACTTTGATGATGCACGATCACTAGGTGTGATTCTTTATTGAGGATTTTTAATCACGCACACTGGATTGAGGATGTGACATTTTTTGATGATTTGATGATGATATCATGAGATATGATCGATCAATCTATTTTGCGGTTCCAACCATCTTAATTTTGAGGACTAATTAACTATTCTGATTCGGACTTCTGAGTGATGGTGTGCAGAAACCACATGATTTCATTCATCTACTTGTCTGAGCCATCTTCGATCTTCGGACTACAATACACCTATGACATTTTGAGGATTTTTTTTGTATATTTTGTGCCATCTCATCTAGATTGATTGATTTGAGGGACATACCGTGATAGACCTGATTCTTTATCCCTTACATGATCTTATTCCCTCCTGAGGATTGATTGATTAATTTCGAGGACCTGAGATTTGATGCCAACAATCCCAAGACTTGATTGATTTAATTTGCATTACTCCCAGAGGACTATCTGCGGGAGAATGCAACACATTCTCTACGCTCAGTTCCACTTGCTGACTGTGTTGCCATTTGTTGGAGCACGGATCCGAGTTGTTTGATTTGACTGTTTAGCCTCCCTACTGATTGTGCGCCCGATCTGTAGGTGCATGATGAAGCCACATTTCATCATCTTTATTCTATCATTTTGGCATCAAAAACCCTAGCAAATGCATGCAAATAGCATTAAATCCATCATCTTAGCATTCATGCATGTGCATGTAAATAATGTATAAAATACTATATTTAAAGCAAAAATTATAGAATAAATAAAAGAAAAGAAAAGAATAAAATATTGTAAATATTTTATGATCCAAAACCCCGAGACCTAGGCATCTTGATGAATAGGTCGACAAGGAATAAAGTAGGGGAAGATAAGGGTCAAAATACAGTATAAAAACCTTTGTTTCTAATCCATTCATTATTCATTTTGGGACCCAATTTTGGTTCCACTTTTTATACCTCAAATAAAGAAACTTTGTACATGAAAGTGTAGATAATTGAATAAATAAAAATACAAAATTGATTTCACTGAAAAATAATGTACAGATAAAAAGTTATGATCTGAATAAGATTCGACAACTCTAACTTCCCAAACATGTATCTTGCAGATAAAAACTAGAAATGTACCAAAATCATCTTTAATTGTATATAATATAAAATAATCTATTTAATGGAGGTGGTTTCGTATTTTTTGGAGTTACGGTTTGAAAGTTGAGTTTTGGACCCCTATTGTATACTTATAGATTAAAATATTCAATTTATTCTTTATTCATTATTTTTATAATTTTATATTTTTATAATTATGTAAATATTACTTACAATATATATGTACATTAAAACCAGAATAAAAACCTAAATAAAACTCAAAATAAAATATTTGGATCTATGATACATAGGTATACTGCCTATACTTATACTTGTAGAATGTATACTTATATTTTATTATATATACAAAACAAATCAGAAAAATAAAATAAAAATGTAATTAAGTGTATAAAACTATTTTATCATTATATAAAATAATAAATAAAAATAAATAAATTAAAATACACAAAAGAAAAATCAATTAATAAAATATACAGTTAATATACCTATAAGGGGTATAAAAAGCAACTTGTAAACATATACCTCATAAAAATAATTAAAAATCAGAATAAAATAATAAATAAAATAATAAATATTTTTTATTCAATAAGCAAAATTTAATTCGATCATTTTCTATTTTTAATCGAATTAATAAAACCATTTTCTAGGGTTTTTCCTGGTTGGTCCACGTGGACCAACCAGGTGCAAACCCTAGTTGACCACGGTCAACTAGGTGTCCTAGCCTTGTAGCTTCTGTCAGACTACGATTTGACTCCTTTTCAACCATTTATCGAGGTCAAACCCTCCACTCTTTCGCATCGTCCTCTTAGGCATTTTGCTCCTCGATTTCCAGTGATTTACGCCAAAGGGAAACCTAGGGCTTTGGATCGTTGCGCGGGGCGTTGTTCTTCGTTCTTTGGAGTGTTCCTGTCATCGAGTCAAACCTCATATATTGGACACTCGATTTCAATTTTGAATTCGAACCCCTCATTCTAGGTTTAGCTCCCTTGTCTTGTGCCCGAGCCCTCCAGGAAGGTGACAGCTATCCTCGGAGCGTCTTGGGCCGGTCGAGCGAAGCCTGAGGTGGCTCCAATCACCTCCGCCACCATCGTCGGCGTCGAGGTACATCCCTCTGGTTTCCACCGTCGAGGCAGCCTTATTTTCTTGTTATTTCTTTTGCATTTAATTTGCCATAGCCCTAGGATTAAAAGCCCTCTAGAAATTTTGAAAGCCATCCATCCAATCGCCCAATCCGACCTCTTCGCTGGAGCACTCCTCCGGCCGAGATCCCAACTGCCGCTTCGCGTCACCTTTCCACCACCGCGGGACCCAGGCATTTTGCCCTGGGTCCTCTCACCTCTTTTTGCAGATCAAAGTGCCTTGACTCGAGCCTGGGGCTCATTTTGCGCTTCGCCGGAAGTACCTGGGGCCCCATAGCTCCGCCACCTTCCAGCGAAGACTCCAGCCATCCTCAGAGCTTTTTGGAGTCCCCAGCATCATCTCCGACCCTCCAGGAGCATGCCCAGCCATTTTGAGCCTTCTAGATCATCGGAGGCCCGAGATCGAGGTCGGGGAAGATCGCCTCGCCGGTGTTCTTCCCCGTTCTTCCACAGAGCCTCTCCACCGTCAGATCGAGGTGGAGTTCCAAACGCTACAACTGCCATAGGATTGGATCGCTTCCCAGCCGTCCGATCGTCCGTTCAGGTTCTAATCCGGGCCGTCATCCGCGAAGGGGTATCGGCGCTCCTGAGGCCGACGCGTGTCAAGTGAAGCACCACCAAGCCGTCGGATCCCGTGCGTGGGTATTTTACGCATCCACCTTCGCCTATTTTTGTATTTAACATTCAGTAGTTAAACATTTATCAGTAGTTTAAATATTGTTGTAATATTTGCAAACAAGCCCCCGCATTTTTCCTATTTGCAAATAGGTCCTGGCCACGTCACCTCGCGTGACCAGTACACGTGAGGTGAGGGCATTTTGCACAGGACCCCTCCAGGGTTTACTTATTTCGATTCAGTACAAGAAATTGTGGATCACGTGTAAAACTTTTGGTTATTTGGCATCAAGGCCCTCAGATTTTTGGAAATTACACCTAGGTCCTTCCCAAGCGCGTGTCATTCACGCACCCTGGTGGGATATTTGCAGGCGTGTCCCTACAGGTCTTGTATTCTATATTTGATCCATTAAATTGCATATTCAGTATGATAATTTGTGTGGAAATTGCATTTTGGCCCTTGGTTGTTTGCTTATTTGCACTTATGCCCTTGCTAGTAGTGTAGCTTCTTGATGTTGTCTCTATTTATTTAGTGCATCATTTTAATTCCAAAAATTACCAAAAAAATAGCATAGGCTCCTGTTTACTTGCTCATTCACGCCATATTTTTGCATTGCATTTTTGTTGCATTTTCATATTTATTAAAAATAAGAAACATGCATTTTTCCTACTGTTTGCATTAGAAAATCCATAAAAATTACAAAAATGTTTTGAAAAAATTCCAAAAAAATATATTTTGTTTGTCCTATCATATTGTAGTGTCAGTCCAAAAACCACTAAAAATTTCAAAAGAAAAACCTTAAAAATTAGAAAATACCTAAAAACTTCAAAAAAATAAAAAAATCCTACAAAATTCCTAAAAATATAAACTCAGATTTTGTAGCTTATCTATTCTATTATTTTTTATTTAAAATTAATTTGGGAAAATTTTGTGGCTGTTTGATATTTTTCATTCCTATTTTACTTTCAGCCAGCAGCTAAGTCACTGTTTTCCTTTACTTCACCTTTTAAAAATATCAAAAACATTTCGAAAAATACCCAAAAATCATAAAAATAGTAAAAAATCATAAAAAGACCAAAAACGTTTATTTCCCTGATTTTTGAGCATTTTTACCTATTTTTATAAATATATTATCACCTCCTTTCCTTATATTATATATATACACTCTATTATTGAAAAAGCAAAGATAAAAATATAATATCGAAAAAGGAAATACAAAATCAGTAAAAAGAAAATCAAATTACAAAATTAAAAATTAAAAATAAAATAAAAAATATAAAACTAAAAACCCACAAAAACCTTTGCATTTTTGTAGACAACTTAATCACATTCCCATACACATAATTGTTGATCTATCCTGCCTTGCTCCCTGTGTTCAAACTCTCTACATACTTACACCTATACATATGTTTGTAGAGTTAAAAATAAATTTGACTCCACGATTTATTTTTATTGCTTGATATTTATATTGTGGGTTCATTGTTGAGTAAATTCGGATTTTTAGCGGTCACCGCAGCGACCTCTGTGTTCCCGCCTTGTGTGGATCACAATACCGTTAGAGATTTGGGTTTATCAAATGGCTCCGTTGCCGTGGAGCAGCAACGTATAAATTACATTTTTGTGATTGTGATTATTTGCTTACATTATTGCTTGCTTATTCTCTCAATTTTGATATATATTGTTGAGCTTTCTAACCATTGTCTTTCTTGTCTTCTTGCGAGGGACCGTGGACCGAGGAGGATCGCCTAGGTGATTCGGTACAACCTTGGGAGGGGGAGTCGGTTTTTCTAGCCCAAGCCGACAGGAGAGAGCAGGAGGAGTGAGAGAGAGTGGTAGTTAGTAGCAATTTATTTTTGTGAGAGAGAGACCATTTAATTTGTAATGATACAGGTACACTTGGACACTCGGGCCTAATTTCCAAGTGTTTGTACACTTGGGGGCTCACCGCGGTTTTTGTCGTGTTTTCACCGCTGTCATTTTCCGGTTTTGTTTTATTTTTCCTTTCTTTTGTGGATTGAGCCCTTAGATTTTTAGGCATTGTTTGATTGATTAGATTAGGTCCAAACACCCTAATAATCATTGCATGTACCTATAGTGCGTATTTGGACTTAGTTTAATTAAAATGTTGAATCATCGTTTTCAATCCGCCGCGCCGCGAGCCTACCCCATCAAGCGCTACTCCTGAACTTGATTTGTCGAGAAGAGGAGGGGTGAGTCTAGATCGGACTCTTTTGGATTGAGGATTGGTGATCAACTTGTGGTTCTTCATAGGGATGTCAGCGGGTTGGGTTTGGGGTGGGTATTACTATTCCCAAACCCATACCCATTTATAATATCACTACCCATACCCGCCCATTTATTAAACGACTAATTTCTAACGGGTACCCATATACCTATCGGATAACCGTGTACCCAATGGGTACCCATATCTTCGACATGGTAAATCTTAAGTTGTTAGTAAATGTATACAATATTTTCACAGATAGACGAAATAGAGTGAGATAGTTTTGATATGGTGAGTCATAAAAATGTGCAATATATAGAGAATATTAAATGTTTTTATATGTTAAGTGTTTAAGTTTTTATATTGATAGTTTTTATTTATTAAAGATGCAAAAAGTTAGTTAAATAAGAAAAAATGGATGGAGAGGAGAAAATTGAGTTCGATATTTATACATGTAGATCGATACATATTAGATATGAAATGAATTTGGGTCTAGTTTGATTAAAATGCAACATACACATCTATCTTTATATATATTTTTTATTCATGTTTGGGGTGGGTTCGGGTTCAGGTACCCACAAGGCAATCCCAAACCCATACCCATACCCGCATGGGTAGTCAATTCAAAACCCAAACCCATCCAAAAGTAAATGGGACGGGTTTCGGGTCCTTAAATGGGGCAGGTTCGGGTCGGGTACCCAATGGAAATTGACATCCCTAGTTCTTCATGTTAGCAATTTCCTGCTTAGGACGATTTCCGTGTGCATATCGGCATTTAGATTAGGTTTATAAATTCATGTTTTGCATCCCGCATGGAGAGAGCTGGGAGTCACTGTAAGTCTTCTATTTTCGCATTCATCATTTAGGCACTATGGTGAGATTTCCATCTTAGTGCCACTTGCATTGGCTTTTCCGACTCTTTTCTCCCTCTATTTTTGGATCAAATAGGAATCAAGAAAAAACAAAATGTTAGGCGCTTGTTTGAATTGACTCAAAAGAAGCGATAACACCAAAAAAATGAAAAAAGGGACTGCTAAAGAAAACTTGACCTAAATAAAATTTGTAATTGGATTCATTGCTTGGGGAAAGTAACACCCTCACTTGTATTCAGGTTGCATGGGAAGGTCTCCTTCCAAGTGAGAGAGCGGCTTCGTAAGGATTAGAGACAAAAACCCAATCTGTGGCTGCCTTGTGTATCGTCTGGATTTCCGAAGTATTGGCGCTTCTATCGTACGTGAACGAGTAGGGCTAGGTCAACATTGGTGACTCTCTATTGTGTAGAGAATCAACCTTATCCGAAGTATCGAGCCTAGGCCACACCTTCACGGGGGTATCTGTCTCATCGTCTTGCGTCCGAGTAGGTTCTTGCACGCTCACTGGTGATTCCGTTGCGAGTGAGTTCCGAAGTATCGGTTTTGCCTATTGGCTTCCTTTCTCTATTTCTTTGGCTGAGTAGGGATCCAGGAAGGGTTACAAGGACCTCAAAAAGTGCAGACTACAGGTTACACAGGAGGAGGACAAGTACGAGATACTCTTCCGGCAGTACTCTCTCTCCTATAGGCGTAGCGCTCTAAGGACTCGTTGAAAGATAATTTCCTGAATTCATTTAAAAGCTACAAAGATAAAAGTCGAACTCTTACGGCTTCACGTGTTGAGTTGGTGAATCCCCTTGCTTTGTGTTTGATTGCTAGTTGGATCTAGGTCAAGATCAAAAACACCGCACAATCGTGCGCAATTTTGCCACCTCCTTCTTCTTCATTTCTCAACCTTCCTCTTCTCAAATAATCAAGATGATGGGACAGAGATCTCTTAGGCTGACTTTGTTGGCACCGCTATCCAGCACTCCTCCCTATTCATCTAGGACAACCTCGTAGAGTCCGCTCTTCGAGTCTGAGTTCACTTCCACCCTGTTCCCCCTTGACCACCATTCTCCTTCCATCAGTCCAAGAGTTTCAGAATTTAGTGCATCACAGAGCTCAGAGCATTTGACGGCACCTGAGATTGGTTCTTTTTCCTTTTCAAAGAATCCAGTCATGGCAGATAGAGCAGATCACCCAGATGAGCAGGAGCAACCTCAATTTCTATTTGATCAAGCTGCCATCAACAATTCACTACTAGCCTCCTTGCAGATAATGCAGAGACAGATCAGAGACCAGGGAGCATTCATGGGTGACGTGATGCGAGAGCTGGCGCAGATGAGAGCATATCGAGAGAACAGAGCTGCAGGTGGTGGAGGAGATATACCCGTTGCAGAAGGAGGATATCCTGACGCTGAGAGACCACCACAGACGATCATGAGGGAATTGCACAATCCTACCGCATCCCTCACTCACCGATGGATCTGACTTCCTCCCATCCATGGAGACTTCGAGCTTCGGCCCCACACTATTCAGCTTCTGCCTAAATTCCATGGGTTGCCGACCGAAGAACCACACCTCCATCTGCAAGAATTCGAGATGATCTGCAGTACCATTCATGACAGGATGATGATGGAGGACACCATCAAGATGATAGCCTTCCCTTTCTCTTTGGTTGATAGAGCCGCTTACTGGCTGAAACACTTGGGAGTTTCATCGATACTTGAGCACAACTCCGGACTGCTTACTTGAAGAAGTACTACCCTCTCGGCCGGACTAATGCAGCACGAGCCATGATCAACAATTTTACCATGATCCCTAATGAACAATTCCACAAAGCCTGGGATCGATTCAGAGAGCTCATTGACCGGTGTCAACACCATGATATATCAAAGCCCAATCTGGTTCAGAGTTTCTTCTATGGGCTGACACCGGAGCTGCAGGGGCTTGTAAATGCCTCTTGTGGTGGATCATACTTTTCCAAGGGTGAAGATGACGTCTGGGCCATCTATGAAGGCATGGTAGAAAACTCAACTGTGATGACCCAAGCCAGAGTCTACACACAGCAGAAGCCACCCCAAGGAGCAGGATCATTTCAGAGGATCGCCTGCATCGATGCTGGTCCTCACACTCCATCGACAGCTGCAGCTCAAGCCGAATCCGCCGCAGCCGATATGAGCATAATTAGTGAGAAGTTGGACCGTATGGAGATCCTCGAGAAGAAGCAGAACCAAGGTCTTTCCTAGATGGACCTTCTCACCAAAACCATGAGTGACCTGAAGACTCAAATTCTTTGCATTCAGGAGGCGCAAACATACAATCAGTAGCCTCCCAGGTCACGGGCCGATCCGAGCAGTAGCAGCTCTACCCAACCCTCTGCCTCACACCGCCAGGTCAACCACATCCAGGCAGAGTCAGTTATGCAGCTACCGTACTACCCATCGTAGCCATCATCTCAGGACACGCAGATGGTGGTATATCAGCCGGATCAGCCACTAGCAGTTCTACCCCCTCCATCCTTCAAGCAGGGACCATTGATGGAAGTCAATGGGATTTGTACGACCGGTACCCGCAGCCCGGGATTCGTCGTGATCACCCAGGAGTCTGTTGGGGTAATGGTGGCTCCTCATCCCAACAGCAGTCTCCCACTCAAGAATGTCAGAACAGCTAGCCGCAGCAGCAACAGCCCTAGTATGCCCACCAGCAGAACCAGCATGGTCCTCGTCCCGCCTATCAGGGACAGCAGTGGAGGCAGCGCCAGCAGCCTCAACAGTCATATCCCCAGCCTCGCGAGCATTTCTCCTCCCAGCATCAACCTCATTTCTAGCAGGGGAATACATCCGATTCTCAGGCGCCTGCCTTCGAGAACCCAATATTAGATGACCTCGCCTGATTGCTTACCGAGCATCGAGAGTCCTACCGACGAGACATGGATGAGTTCCGGCAGGAAGTGAGGGATTTGATCAAGGGCAAAGCTGCCATACCAGCTCAGATTGAGCCTAATCCAAACAACTTGAAAATAAAGTCTGAGCAGGTACAGTTCGCAGAGGATACCTCTCCTAGTGTTTATTTGAGTGACATGTCTTCTTCTTTGTATGATGCTGATTTTGTGACTACTAGGAGCGGGAGGATGCCATCCGGCGGCGTCTCATCTGAGCGACAACCACATGCAGAATCAGGAGTGTCAGATGATCCAGGTAGCGGTGCTGATGCCGCTAATGATGACGTTGATGACGGTGGTGCTGAGGCCACCAATGATGGAGATCCAGATGGCTGTGCTGAGGCCGTCAAGACACCAGATGCAGACGGTGGTGCTGATGCCACCATTTTGGATACAGAACCAGAGCGCGGTGCTGATGCTGCAAAGTCAGATGCCGTTGGTGGTACTGAGGCCACCACTTCCACTTTTGTTGAGCTCCCACATGTTGTGTTGCCACATTTTGTATCTAAGGAATGTGGACACAAAAAGAACAAAAAATGAATAAAGGAGAAGTTTCTGTATCTACTTCGGATCCATATCTGTTGCATGATGATCAGTGTATGGATTCTATTCCTTCACAGGCACATGAACCTATTCCTAGTCCTCCATCTGTGGATGCCCCTACCATCCCCTTCCCTAAAGCACTCCGCTTAGCGAAGAGGAGTAAAAAGGAAAATCCAAAAAAGGACCAACAGGTAGAGTTCAACAATCAGATGATTGATCGATTCCACATTCAGCTGACTCTACAGGAAGCACTTGAGCACATCCCCCTCTTCAAAAAGAATTTGAAGGAGAAGACTATAGTCCTCAGGAAGAGGAGGAACCACAGAGATCAGATCCATGTGCTCACTCATTCCACTTGTTGCACTATTCAGAACAAACTGCAGCCAAATGACCAGATGCAGGAGCTCCCTATGTCAGATGCGAGATTCAGGAGCAGCAGTTCGATCGTACTCTATTAGACAGTGGATCTTCCATCAACCTTCTTCCGGCAGCCTTACTCGACCAATTCGAGTTTGATCCTCTTCTTAGGACAAGGACAGTCCTTCAGTTTGCTGACAGGTCGACTAAGAGGCCGAAGGGGTTGTTGAGAGACGTGGTCGTTAACATTCAGGGCCTGAAATTCCCCGTGGACTTTGTTGTACTGGACATGGAGATCCCTGAGTCAGTAACCGATGCCCCATTATACTTGGACGTCCGTTCTTGGCCACAGCCAAGGCAGTGACCGATCATGATAGTGGGAAGGTATGTTTTCACGTAGAGGGCGAAACCATACAAATAGAGACGATCGAGGAAATCAGAGCGAGAGAATTAGAATGCTCAGAGCAGTCCAGTGAAGCCACGCAGATGACAGAGGAAGATCTAGATGTCCACCAGGAGTGTGATTTTGTGATGACAGATGATGAATCCAACTGGACAGATCCCGTAGCACATATCCTCGCCTTGCCTACATATTCACCGTTCTTACGGATTATGGCAGTCGAGGGCCTGGAGAGCACACCCCTGGACGAGGATACAGTTGAGGCTGACAATGTTGGGACGAGTGGTGCTGATGACATTCAATCTTGTTCTTCTACTTCAGATCCCTCGGGTTCAGACATTGATTGGGATGATTTTGATGATTATTTGTCTTGTCTGATTCCATCCGAGCTGACAGCTAGGACGGAGTGCGAGCCAGTGCAATTTATTGATGATTCAGCAGGCCTCCCTTCGTCAGATATTCATTCAGAGCGAGAGTTCTCCCATGCAGATCTGGTCGCCTTCACGCAGACATATCAGAAGCCAGATCTGCCACCTCCCAGTTGTTCAGAACTGAAACCCTTGTCGCAGTCGCTGAAGTATAGATTCCTTGCGGGTGAGCCAAATATGCACCCAGTCATTATCTCAGCAGATTTGACTGGAGAACAAGAATCTCGTCTGATGGAGGTTCTTGAAAGAAACCGCAAGGCGATAGGATGGAGTATAGCTAATCTCCAGGGGATTAGTCCGTCTCTATGCTCCCACCACATCTATCTTGAGGAGGACGCTAGGCCGTCGCGTGAGTTCCAGCGACGGCTGAACCCGAATCTTCGAGATGTGGTCATGAAAGAAATATCGAAGTGGTGGGGCACCGATTTTATCTACCCCATCTCCGACTCCAAGTGGGTTAGTTCATTACATGTGGTTCCCAAGAAGACGGGTATCACTACAGTTGTGAATGAGTCTGGACAGGAGATAGCTACCCGGGTACCAACTTCTTGGAGGGTCTGTGTGGACTACAGACGATTGAATCAGGCCACCAAGAAGGATCATTTCCTGCTGCCATTCATTGATCAGATTATCGAGAGGATAGCTGGGAAGACCTCTAAACAGTCACCTGTCCATTTGGGATATATGCTTTCAGGCGGATGCCCTTTGGTCTATGTAACACTCCCGCGACATTCCAAAGGTGCATGTCGTCCATTTTCTCGGACATGGTGGGTGACTGTTTAGAGGTCTTCATGGATGACTTCTCGGTCTACGGTGATGGGTTTGATGCTTGTGTTGACTGCCTAGACCGTGTGCTTCAGCACTGCATTGAGGTCAATCTTGTCTTGTCTTGGGAGAAGAGTCACTTCATGGTGACTCAAGGGACGGTCCTTGGTCATATCATCTCCAACAGGGGCATGGAGGTCGATCCAGTCAAGGTGGATATCATTAGAAAACTCAATCCACCGTCCAATCTGCGACAATTGCGGTCTTTCCTAGGGCATGTCGGTTTCTACCGACGGTTCATTCAGGACTTCAGTCGAATTGCCCGACCGCTCACTGATCTGCTGACGAAAGACACCGAGTTCATTGTAGATGATAAGTATCTTCCGTCGTTCGAGACTCTCAAGAGTATGGTTGTCACGGCTCCTGTCCTTCAGCCACCTGATTGGTCTCTCCCATTCGAGATCATGACGGATGCTTCTGATTTTTCCGTTGGGGCTGTGCTTGGACAGAGGAGGGATGGATTGTCGTTTGCCATTCACTATGCCAGCCGGACTTTGGATGCCGCTCAGTGGAATTACACTGTGACTGAGAAAGAGATGCTGGTCGTAGTCTTTGCTTTGGATAAGTACAGATCTTATATTCTCGGATCTAGAGTGAAAATCTACACAGATCACATCGCCATCCGGTATTTAATGGCAAAGATGGATGCCAAAGCTTGTCTTACCAGATGGATCCTTCTGCTCCAGGAGTTTGATATTGAGATTAAGGATAAGCCTGGAGTTAAAAATGTGGTGGCGGATCATCTTTCCCGCTTAGAGAACCTTGAGGAATCTGAGCCCAGTGCACCTATCACAGAGACATTTCCAGACGAGGCGATCTTGGCTGTCGCCTCACTCCCATGGTATGCCGACTTTGTAAACTATCTTGTTGCCAAGACAGTTCCCCAGGGTTGGCCCAGGCAGAAACTTGAGACCTTCCTAGATAAGGTCAAGTTTTACCATTGGGAGGATCCCGTCCTTTATCATGAAGGAGGGGATAGCATCTGGAGGAGGTGCATTCCTCAAGAAGAGCAGCATAGCGTCCTCACATATTGCCACATGCTTGAGGCAGGAGGACATCATTCTGGAAAAAGGACAGCACAGAAGGTGCTCCAATCCGACCTTTGGTGGCCTACTCTCTTCAAGGATTCAGCTGAATTCGTGCTGAGGTGTACTGACTGTAAGAAGATGGGTACCTGCGGATAGAGAGACATGATGCCCATGCAGCCCATTCACTTTTGTGAGGTTTTTGATGCATGGGGAATTGATTTCATGGGCCCATTTCCTAAGAGTCAGGGATTCGAACACATTTTGCTCGCTGTAGATTATGTCAGCCGTTGGGTTGAGGCTATCCCCGCCCGAGCCGCAGATGCTAAAACCGTGTGTAATTTTTTGAGGAAAAATATCATTTCACGGTTCGGGGTACCTAGAGTTCTGATTTCAGACGGGGGGTCTCACTTCATTAATGATAAAGTCAGGGCCCTTGCAGACGAGTTCGGCATTGACCATCGTGTTGCCACGCCGTATTACCCTCAGACTAATGGTCTTGCCGAAGTATCAAATAGGGAGATCAAGACGATCTTACAGAAGGTTGTCCGCCCAGACCGAAAGGATTGGTCACAACTTTTGGACTCGGTCTTGTGGGCCTAACGAGCCTCCTTCAAAAATCCATTAGGGACATCTCCCTTTCGCCTCGTCTATAGCAAGCCGTGCCATTTGCCAGTGGAAATCAAGCACAAATCATTCTGGACAGTCACTGAGTTACTGTTAGATCCCGAGAGTGTAGGAGAACAGAGAAGAGCAGAGTTGGCAGCCATGGAGGTGTTGAGAGATACAGTCTTTTCCAGTAGCCTACAGTACAAGGAAAAAGTGAAGACATGGCATGATTCTCATATCAGCCATAAACAGTTTGAGCCCGATCAGCGAGTATGGTTGTTTGATTCCAGGCTGAAGTTATTTCCAGGGAAATTACAGAGCAAGTGGAAAGGTCCTTATGTGGTCAGGAAGGTACATGACAATGGCAGTATTGACATATCCGAACCGTCATCTTCCTCTACCTTCCGTGTCAACGGTCAGCGCCTGAAGCTATATCTAGATCATGATCCGTCGACTGTTAACATTGACCCCATTCTTCTGGTATGAGATGTGTTCTTTGACTCCGATCATTTGCATCTTGTACATGGTTATCATTTCCATCTTCCGCTGTATAGATCCATCTGTTGATATCCTATCGTCTTTTCTTCTTTTCTTCTTTTCCTCTTTTATCTTCTTTATCTATCAGAAAGGTGTCACCCCTTGTAGACAGTTTTCTATACTTAGGACGTACTTTGTCCTAAGTACAGGGGGGTGTGCACCCCGAGTTCTCTATTCTTTGATCCTCTCCATTGTCTCCTCTTCTTGTCTATACTTAGGGATATTTTACCCTAAGTATAGGGGGAGACAGTCTGAGTACGATCTGTTCATTCCCACCCTTGACCCTCCCTGCTTTATGTACAGTATGCTATACTTAGGATTATTTGATCCTAAGTATAGGGGGGACGGTCAACTTCTCATTGGTTTATTCATTTATCTCTTATTCCTTTATTCGTTAAACTTTTCTATACTTAGTACGAGTTATGTCTTCTCTTTTCTCTCCGATCTATGAGGACATAGCTCAAGCTAAGTATAGGGGGGTCGTATATACTGTGTATATACTTTAGCCATAACTCATACTTTCGTATTTTTACCAATAAATATGGCTAATTATACATATAAAATTCATTAAAAACATTAATAAAAAGATGTTTCATTCCTCAAATTCTTTTTATACTTACTAATTAATAAATCAGGTGAAAATATTTTTTGCAAAATGTTTGAAAAATAGTTTGAAAATCTTCTTGAAAACCTGTTGGAAAACTATTTGTAAAACATTTTGTTACATGTTTTCAACCTTTGTAAAAATCATTTTGATTGCAAAATTATTTTCTTTGTGTGAAATAAAAATGTTTGAAAAATGATTTGCAAATGGTTTGAAAAATGGTTGCAAAAATATTTGAAAAATCTATATATACTATTTGGAAAGCCTTTGCAAAATGATTTTCAAATGTGTGTACATGTTTGTAGAATGTTTGTAAAAATTATTTTGGACTATAGTTTTCAAAATTGTGTGAAAAACCTTTGTTAAATAAGTTTGAGAATATATGCATCCCACCAAAATCCACTACATATATTTATAAAATTGACCACTTACCCTTGTAAATCATTAAAATCTACTTCTTGTAAATATAAGAAGAACTCCCGTGTAAATATTTGTACCTAGTTTTTGGCCAAAACCTTTTGTTTTCAAAAATCCCAAAAACATTTGTAAAAATTAAAATCCAAAAAAACATTTGAAAAATCTTTTTGAAAAAAATCTATAAAATGCATATGCATCATCATCATTATCTTTTAAAAAATCCATAAAAAGTTCAAATCTTTGAAAATTGCATCAAAAAATATTTTCTGCATTTTCATGGCATTTGCATTTTTTAGATAGAGTTTGATAATTGAACGAGTTTAAGTAAAATCCGAAGATTGGAGCTCGATTGGACCTTAAATCTACCTAATTAACCGGAACCTTATAGGAACTGGGTTTGTGGTACTTCATGTCAAGTTGACTTAATTCTTTGAGGATCACGGGACTTGGTTCAATGGATTCTTGATTATCTAAGTAGAGTATTTGGGAGCACATGCACAACTCTTATTGATAATGACCTAACTTGGACACATGCACCTTTCACATGGCTCAACTCAGTTGGAGTGGTGAGGGGGTTGGATTTGCCGGTATGAGACGCACACAGGTGGAAACATTTGTCCTCCTCTAGGGAGGAAGTGCGCCCCAACCCATCCAGTAATGATGAGTTTCGAGGATAGGAGATCGTGGGTTGCGATAAAGCTTCAAAAAAGGCATAGTCTACTGGCTCAAGAGGAAAAAACTCCCTATGTAAATGTTGTTGTATATAATATTCCAAAAAATGCAAAAGCAAAAACTCCAAAAAAGTGGACAGGCCTGTACAAAAATAAAAATGCCTGCCGGAGTGTACATATGTGTAAAGTCAAATAAGCAAGCTTAAGATTCAAAGTCAAATCATGTGAGCCTGCAACTGGATGACTTGACTACACTGGTCTTGCATCCTATGATAGGTAGCTACACTGGCTACCGTCCATTCTTCTCTTCACCCCCTCCTCTTGAGCTAGTTGCCACTTGAACTTAGAAGGGAATACCCTGCTCCTTGAGGAATGAGTTGTTGGATTGTGGAATCATTGGGTTGTCATACTGGAGAAGTCAGTCTCTTTGTCATTTCAGTTGGGGAGAGCCACCATCACTTACACTGTACCAGTCAGATTCATAGTCGTAAGGGTTTGCGTATGAGTTGAAATATTTATGACCTGGCTATTGAGGAGACTTGAGCAGAGTTTTGGGATTCTCAAGGACTGTTGGATTTCAAATTCGGTTCTCACTAAGGTTCTGCCCGCACTAAAATTCTAAAGGTCTAACTTAAGCTCCAAACTTTGATTTTGTGAAGACAAGTTTGATAATTAAACTCCATCCATCTTTCTTCTTTTTCTGTTCTTTCTTTTTCTTTCTGCACTTATTGCATAAGTGTTTGCTAGGGACTAGCAAAGGTAAAGTATAGGGGGATGATGAAGACACATTTCATCATCTTTATTCTATCATTTGGGCATCAAAAACCCTAGCAAATGCGTGTAAATAGCATTAAATCCATCATCTTAGCATTCACGTATGTGCATGTAAATAGTGTATAAAATACCGTATTTAAAGCCAAAATTATAGAATAAATAAAAGAAAAGAAAAATAATAAAATATTGTAAATATTTTATGATCCAAAACCCCGAGACCTAGGCATCTTGATGAATAGGTCGACAAGGAATAAAGTAGGGGGAGATAAGGGTCAAAATACAGTATAAAAACCTTTGTTTCTAATCCATTCTTTATTCATTTTGGGACCCATTTTTGGTTCCACTTCTTATACCTCAAATAAAGAAACTTTGTACATAAAGTGTAGATAATTGAATAAATAAAAATACAAAATTGATTTCACAGAAAAATAATGTACAGATAAAAAGTTATGGTCTGAATAAGATTCCAGAACTCTAACTTCCCAGACCTTTATCTTGCAGATAAAAACTCGAAATGTACCAATCTCACCTTTAATTGTATATAACGTAAAATAATCTATTTAATGGAGGTGGTTTCGTATTTTTCGGAGTTACGGTTTGAAAGTTGAGTTTTGGACCCCTATTGTATACTTGTACAGATTAAAATATTCAATTTATTCTTTATTCATTATTTTTATATTTTTATATTTTATAATTATGTAAATATTACTTACAATATATATGTACATTAAAACCAGAATAAAAACCTAAATAAAACTCAAAATAAAAATACTTGGTTCTATGATACATAGGTATACTGCCTATACTTATACCTGTAGAATGTATACTTGTATTTTATTAAATATACAAAAAAAATTCAAAAAAAAAATAAAATAAAAATGTAATTAAGTGTATAAAAGTATTTTATCATTATATAAAATAATAAATTAAAATAAATAAATTAAAATACACAAAAGAAAAATGAATTAATAAAATATACAGGTAATATACCTATAAGGGGTATAAAAAGCAACTTGTAAAAATATCCTCATAAAAATAATTAAAAATCAGAATAAAATACTTCATAAAATAATAAATATTTTTTATTTCATAACCAAAATTTAATTCGGCCATTTTCTATTTTTAATCGAATTAATAAAACCATTTTCCAGGGTTTTTCCTGGTAGGTCCACGTGGACCAACCAGGTGCAAACCCTAGTTGACCCCGGTCAACTAGGTGTCCTAGCCCCCTGTAGCTTCTGTCAGACTATGGTTTGACTCCTTTTCAATCATTTATCGAGGTCAAACCTTCCACTCTTTCGCAACGACCTCTTAGGCATTTTTGCTCCTCGATTTCCAGTGATTCACGCCAAAGGGAAACCTAGGGCTTTGGATCGCTGCGCGGGGCGTTGTTCCTCGTTCTTTGGAGCATTCCTGTCATCGAGTCAAACCTCATATATTGGAAAGCCGATTTCAATTTTGAATTCGAACCCCTCATTCTAGGTTTAGCTCCCTTGTCTTGTGCCCGAGCCCTCCAGGAAGGTGACAGCTATCCTCGGAGCGTCTTAGGCCGGTCGAGCGAAGCCTGAGGTGGCTCCAATCACCTCCGCCACCATCGCCGGCGTCGAGGTACATCCCTCCGGTTTCCACCGTCGAGGCAGCCTTATTTTCTTGTTATTTCTTTTGCATTTTGTTTGCCATAGCCCTAGGATTAAAAGCCCTCTAGAAATTTCGAAAGCCATCCATCCAATCGCCCAATCCGACCTCCTCGCCGGAGCGCTCCTCCGGCCGAGATCCCAACCCCCGCTTCGCGTCACCTTTCTGCCACCGCGGGACCCATGCATTTTGCCCTGGGTCCTCTCACCTCTTTTTGCAGGTCAAAGCGCCTTGACTCGAGCCTGGGGCTCGTTTTGCGCTTCGCCGGAAGTACCTAGGGCCCCATAGCTCCGCCACCTTCCAGCGAAGACTCCAGCCATCCTCGGAGCTTTTTGGAGTCCCCAGCATCTTCTCCGACCCTCCAGGAGCACGCCCAGCCATTTTGAGCCTTCTAGATCATCGGAGGCCCGAGATCGAGGTCGGGGAAGATCGCCTCGCCGACGTTCTTCCCCGTTGTTCCTCAGAGCCTCTCCATCGCCAGATCGAGGCGGAGTTCCAGACGCTACAGCTGCCGTAGGATCGGATCGCTTCCCAGTCATCCGATCGTCCGTTCATGTTCTAATCCGGGCTGTCATCCGCGAAGGGGTATCGGCGCTCCTGAGGCCGACGCATGTCAAATGAAGCACCTCCAAGCCGTCGGATCCCGGGCGTGGGTATTTTGCGCATCCACCTTCGCCTATTTTTGTATTTAACATTCAGTAGTTAAACATTTATCTGTAGTTTAAATATTATTGTAATATTTGCAAACAAGCCCCCGCATTTTTCCTATTTGCAAATAGGTCCTGGCCACGTCACCTCACGTGACCAGTATACGTGAGGTGAGGACATTTTGCACAGGACCCCTCCAGGGTTTACTTATTTCAATTCAGTATAAGAAATTGTGGATCACGTGTAAATCTTTTGGTTATTTTTCATCAAGGCCCCCAGATTTTTGGAAATTACACCTAGGTCCTTCCCAAGTGCGTGCTAGTCACGCACCCTGGTGGGATATTTGCAGGCGTGTCCCTGCGGGTCTTGTATTCTATATTTGATCCATTAAATTTCATATTTAATGTGATAATTTGTGTGGAAATTTCACTTTGGCCCTTGGTTGTTTGCTTATTCGCACTTATGCCCTTGCTAGTAGTGTAGTTTCTTGATGTTGTCTCTATTTATTTAGTGTATCATTTTAATTCAAAAAATTACCAAAAAAATAGCATAGGCTCCTGTTTCCTTGCTCATTCACACCATATTTTTGCATTGCATTTTTGTTGCATTTTCATATTTATTAAAAGTCAAAAACATGCATTTTTCTTATTGTTTGCATTAGAAAATCCATAAAAATTATAAAAACGTTTTGAAAAATTCCAAAAAAAATTATATTTTGTTTGTCTTATCATATTGTAGTGTCAGTCCAAAAACCACTAAAAAATTCAAAAGAAAAACCTTAAAAATTAGAAAATACCTAAAAACTTCAAAAAATCTAAAAAATCCTAGAAAATTCCTAAAAATATAAACTCAGGTTCTGTAGCTTATCTATTCTATTGTCTTTTATTTAAAATTAATTTGGGAAAATTTTGTGGTTGTTTGATATTTTTCATTCCTATTTTACTTTTAGCCAACAGCTAAGTCACTGTTTTCCTTTACTTCAGCTTTTAAAAATACCAAAAACATTTCAAAAAATACCCAAAAATCACAAAAATAGTAAAAAATCATAAAAAGACCAAAAACGTTTATTTCCCTGATTTTTGAGCATTTTTACCTATTTTTATAAATATCTTATCATCTCCTTTCCTTATATTGTATATATATACTCTATTATTGAAAAAGCAAAGATAAAAATATAAAATCGAAAAAGGAAATACAAAATAAGTAAAAAGAAAACCAAAATACAAAATTAAAAATTAAAAATAAAATAAAAAATATAAAACTAAAAACCCACAAAAACCTTTGCATTTTTGTAGACAACTTAATGACATTCCCACACACATAATTGTTGATCTATCCTGCCTTGATCCCTGTGTTCGAACTCTCTACATACTTACACCTATACATATGTTTGTAGAGTTAAAAATAAATTTGACTCCAAGATTTATTTTCATTGCTTGATATTTATATTGTGGGTTTATTGAATGAGTAAATTCGGATTTTTAGCGGTCACCGCAGCGACCTCTATGTTCTCGCCTTGTGTGGATCTCAAGATAGTTAGAAATTCGGGTTTATTAGTGCACGAGGCCAATTCCATCGACTCTTTCGAGTCTTCTCTCCTTGATGGTCCTCGCAAGGATGAGTGTTACTTTCATGATCATTCACTGCCTAGTTCGTAGTGCTCTCCGAGGGTTATCTGTGAGAGACTATGACACCTCGCTAGATCTGCGGTCTCTTCTACTGGGTAGCCGATTTATCGTCTACCGAGACCATTTTGATTGACTCCTTTGAGTCCTCTCATATTGACGACTCTCGCAAGGACTAAATCTGATCTGACTATTCACTACTTAGCTTGCATTGTTCCCTGAGGACTATCTGCGGGAAAATGCAACACTTTCTTTACGCTCGGTTCCCCTTGCTGATGGTGTCTCTGATCTATTGGAGCACGGAATCGAGTCGTCTGATCTATCCTGGTCCCCACTGCTTTGTTCTTTATACGATATGTTGGATCTTGGGATCTATCTGACTAAACTCCTTTGAGTCTGCTCTCCCTGACAGTCCTCGCAAGGATGGGCCATCTTTCTCTGATTATTCCTTACTTAGTTGGCAGTATGCTCCTCGAGGGTTGTTTGTGGGATGCTGCCATATTCTCTTGATTTGTCGTTCTCTTCTGCTAGTGGACGATCTGTCGCCTACCGGGACCGCTTCTGTGATCCATCTGATGGATCTGGCTCCTTTGAGCCCGCTCACCTTGACGACCCTTGCAAGGGTGAGCTTCTGTTCTTATTTTTCATGGGCTAGTATGTACTATTCCCAGAGGGTTATCTGCGTGAATGTACATCATTTTCTAGATACTCGACTATAGTTCTGGTGTCTCCTATCTAGTGGAGCACGGAGCCAAGTCCTATGAGGATTCTGTGATTTTCGACTCATATGAGTCTGCTCACCTTGAGGACCCTCGCAGGGTTGAGCCATGTCTTGTGGCGTTAGGTGTATTCTTGTGACTTTTGGACTATATGACCACCGGCTATCACACACAGCTTTAGGAGTCTCCTGCTCTTCAATTTTTAGACCTTTTTGAGACTAAAATTGAATTGGAGGAGTCTGTACTGCTCACTCTTCCTCCATGTCTTACGGTATCGGCTATTATCTCCCATTCCTTCCTTATGAGCTGACATTCTGCTCTTGCTACCAGTCCCTGGTTTAGTTTTTGATCTCTTATCCCCGGTAGATGACACCCACTTGATTGCATACCCGGGTGTCTTTTCACTGTCTGACTACGTCCTCGTTCTCAAAGGAAGACGATGAGGAGAGCACGATATTCGCTTGCCGCATACCGTCCTGTACTTCACACTCTTTATTTATTGCATATACATGTTGTGTATTCTATTCCTTCTTTCTTCAGTATGTCTTGTGTGCCCCAAATCTTGCGCCATATCTGTGTGTCTATACTTAGGACATACCTTGTCCTAAGTATAGGGGGGTACACACCGTGTTCTTTCTACGTTCCGTTTCATCACTCCTGTCATTGTTTATACTTAGGGATCCTTTACCCTAAGTATAGGGGGAGTGATGCGTACAGTCTTTATGATTTTTTCCGTTTATCTGTATATCTTTTCTTCTTTTCTTTTTCATTTTTCTTTTTCTACATAAAAGGTGTCGCCCTTTGTGTCAGTTTTATGTACTTAGGACTTACTTTGTCCTAAGTATAGAGGGTGTACCCCATATTCTTTCATTCTTTAATCCCCTCCACTGTCTCCTCTCTTGTTGATTTGCTCTGCTATACTTAGGGATATCTCACCCTAAGTATAGGGGGAGACAACCCGAGCTGTGATCTGTTTATTCCCATCCTTGACCCTCCCTGTGTTGTGTACAGTCTGCTATACTTAGGATTATTTGATCCTAAGTATAGGGGGATGGTCAACTTCTGATTCATTTATTCTTTCATTCCTTATTCAGTCGTTGTAGTATAGGCTTTTCTATACTCAGTACATATGTCTTTTCCTTCTCTTTTCGATCTATGAGGACATAACTCATGCTAAGTAAAGGGGGGTCGTATATATGTTGTATATACCATAGCCATAACTCGTACTTTCATATAATTATTAATAAATATGACCAAATTTACTATATATACAATTCATTAAAAACCAAATAATAATGTCTGTTATTCCTCAAATTCTTTTTGTATATATTGATTAATAAATCATGTTAAAATATTTTTGCAAAAGATTTGAAAAATGGTGTGACTCTTTTGGAAAACTTTTTGTGAAATATTTTCAACCTTTGTAAAAATATTTTGATTGTAAAATTTCTTTTCTTTGTGTGAAATAAAAGATCTGAAAACCTGTTTGCAACTGATTTTGAAAATTTTTGTAAAAATGTTTTGAAAAAAATGTAAATTGTTTGAAAAATATTTGCAAATGGCTTTCAGATGTTTGTAAATATTTGCAAAAATTATTTTGCACTATGGTTTTTAAAATTATTTTCAAGTAAATTTGAGGAATAAATGCATCATTAAATAAGATTAATATATATATATATATGTATATAAATAAATAAAATTCTTTATCATTTGTATATACTTATATTAATAACTTGCTAACACCAGCATATTCTTAACTCTTGTAAATCAATAAAAGCGGCGCACCCGTGTAAATAGTTGTATATATTTTATACTTTGTGTGCCAAAATTCTTTGTTAAAATTCTTCTAAAAATTTACATCATTCTTTGCATCATTGTACATAGCATTTGCATAGCATTCATATTCTTTTCAATTGATCTTATGATTGAATTAGTCCAATGAAGTTGAAGATTGGAGCTTGCTTGTACCTTATTGCACTTAACTGCACTGGAACCTTATGGGAACTAGGTTTAAGGTACTTTAGGTCCATTGAGACTTAATTCTTTGAGACATGGGCTTGGGTTCAAGTCATCTCAACTGACTAACTAGAACTTTTTGAGACGCACGCATGACTCTTGTCAGCCGTGACCTAACTTGGACCCTTGCACCTTTCACTTAGCTCAACTCAATTGGAGTGGTGAGGGGGTTGTATTTGCCGGTCTGAGATGCACACAAATGTAAACATTCATCTTCGTCTAGGGAGGGAAGTGCACCCCAACCTGGTCCACTTGTAATGATGTCGAATGACAGGAGAGTGTGGGTCGCAATAATGCTTCAAAAGAGGGATAGTCTTCTAGCTCAAGAGGAAAAACTCCTTATGTAAATGTTGTTGTATATAGTATTTCAAAAAAAAAACTCCAAAAAAGTGGAGATGCTTGAAAATAAAATAAAATGCTTGCCGGAGTATGTATATATGTTGTATCAAAAATAAGCAAGCTTGAGCATCAAAGTTATACCATGTGAGCCTGTAGCTGGATGACTTGACTACACTGGCCAGGCATCTCAGGATAGGTAGCTACACTGGCTACCGTCCATTCTTTTATTCACCTCCTCCTCTTGAGTTGGATGACACTTGAACTTAGAAGGGAATACCTCGCTCCTCGAGGACAAGGTGCTGGATTGGGGAATCATTGGGTCGTCATTCTGGAGAAGTCAGTTCCCTTGTCATTTCAGTTGGGGAGATCCACTATCACTTACACTGTACAAGTCAGCTTCATAGTCATAAGGGTTTGCGTATGATGTAGGCTAGTTCTGACCTGGCTATTGAGGTGGTTTGAACCTAGTTTTGTGACTCTCGAAGGCTGTTGTATTGTAAATCTGGTTCCTGACCATGTTCCACCACATTCTCACACCAAGGTCTAACTGAGCTCCAAACTTTAACTTTGTACAGATAAGTTTAATTATTGAAATCAAGTCTATTTAGTCTTTCTTTTTCTTTTCTTCTTTATTCTTTTTGTGCTTATTGCATAAATGTTTGCTAGGGACTAGCAAAAGAAACTATAGGGCATTTTGGCCTTAAAAATCCTTGCTAATGCATGTAAATAGCATCAATTTGTACATAATAGCATTCCTTATTTATTGTATTATTTGTATATAAAATAAGGTTTTTAATACCAAAATTATAGAATAAAGAGAAGAAAAGAAAAAGTAATAAAATATTAAACACATTTTATGACCCTAAACCCCGAGACCAAGTCAAGAATTGAGTTGGTCGACACAGAATAAAGTAAGGGGAGATAAAGGCCAAAAATAGAATAAAACCCCAATTCTTTTATTAATTATTTGTGCATTTTTTACACCTATTTTATTATTTATTATTTATTCATCAAATTAAGAAATGTTTTACATGAAAGTTGTATATAATAATGTAATAAAAATACAAATTTGATTTTATACAAAATAATACACATTGTGCATTTTATACACAAAATAAAAAGCCAAAATCACAACTTCACCGGATCCATATATTTCAAATAAAAACTCAAATTATATCAAAATCACTTATAATTGTATATAATTTTTCAAACGCTATTTAATGGATATGGTTTTATATTGTTGGAGTTACTATGTGAAAGTTAGATTTTTGACCCTCATTATATAATAGACCCGATTAAAATATTCAGTTTATTTATTTCTTATTATTTTTACAAATTTAAATTTTTATAATTTTGCAATAATTATTTATAATATATGTGCATATTTAAATTAAAATAAAACCAAACAAAAGATAAAATAAAATAAGTCTATAAATACATAGACAAAATACCTATGTTATAAATGTGCATAAATAAAAATGGATTCCACTATTTTATTATTTATTGTTTATGTTTTTGTAATATTTTAAATATTATCTATATTCTATTAAAAATACAAAACAAATATAAAACTCATTAAAATACATTAAATAAAAAGATGTATCTAAAACATAGGTAAAATACCTATGAATATACTTATAAAACATACACATCTATTTATTTATGTGTATAAATAATATCATAAAATAAAAAAATATATCTATACTCATAAAAATAAGTTATAAATATATAAAATAATATAATAAAATAATAAAATAAAATATACAAAATAAAAATAAAAAAATACAAAACATAAATGAAAATACCTTTAAATAAACCCCTAAAAAACTTGTAATAAAATACGCCAAAACAATAAATAAAAAATAATAAAATACTACACTAAATAATAAGCATCTTTTATTTTATAGTAAAAATTAATAAAATCATTTATTATTTTAAAATAATTATTCAACAATAAGTAGCATGTTTTGTCTCGTAGTGGGCTACGTGGACCAATCCCCTTCCAGGGATTGCTGACCGCTAGGTCAACCGTCCTCCACATGTCTGATTTGACACGAGCCAGTCCACTCCCCGATTGTGCACCCTTTTTCTCTCTCAACCCATCCATATATCACCTTTGCTTCCTTCAGACGAAATGATCCTAGAACTACCATGATCCACGCCCATCCGTTAAATCTATTATACGTATCGCATATTCTTTCCATTCGGCCAGTCAAACAAGGGTTCCATACATGTATACAAATAAGAACCCCCAACCTCCATGATTAATTTGGTCATCTTCATCCCCCTAAACCTCATGCGTCAGCCAAAGCAGAGCACCCTCGTTATAGGAGGGGATCCCATGAGCTCGCGACGGTCAACGAAGGGCGGAGGTGCACCCAGGCAGTCCGCTCTGACAACCATCTTGGTCCTTGGCCAAAATCTAGGTTTGAGCTGCGCATTTTTATCATTTTAGTTAGATTTTTATTACAAACATTTTAATTCTACATTTATTGTAGTGTTTGACCTAGGTGTTTAGCGTAATTAGCTCGATTCGATGTTCACTGGATCTCCGCTACGACAAACGATTCCGCTACAACCTCGCGTTTTCCAACTCGCCAAATCATTCCCACTTCTTCCTCTTCCATTTTCCCACATCCCAGACACCTTCATATCCCCCAGATCCATCGTGGATCTGGAGATCGGGTCTCCACCTCCGCCACCCTTGCCGGAGACCTCCACCACCTTCATCCTTCATCCATTCTTCCCAATAAAACCAGAGCCCCTTTTAGTTTTTTTACTGGACCTTATTGTAGGAGCTGGAGGGTTTGCAAAAAGGAGGCACATGGAGCTCTACTTTGTTTCAGAGCTCGATCACCGTCATCTAAGTTCCGTTACTCCTCCAAGTGACAATAGCAGCTGCGGAGAGCCGCCCCGAACGTGTAGAGCCCATTGCTATTGCAGAAGACCACCCGTGGCTGGAGAGATCGACGATTGAAGCTCGGAGGTAGGGACCTTCTTCCCTGTTCTTCAAGCAAAGCAGTAGCCGTCCAATCTGGGGAGGAGCCCCAGATTTGATCATGGTCGTCCATCCTCACCAAGTTTTGACCGTTGATGAAGATTTGAGATCTGATACAGACCGATCATCGGCGAAGCGTCATCGGGCCACCACAATGCGACGTGTGTCAAGTGGAGGAAGCAGAACCGTTGGATCACGTATTGAATGGGGTAAATTTCATAGTCAACACCATCCTTTTTGTTTTTTTATTATTTAGTCCTCTAAATAAAAGTTAACGTTATAAATAATTTGGATATTTTGCAAATAGGCCCCTGTATTTATTTAAATTTCATATGGGTCCAGTCCACATCACCTTATGTGTCGTCTCAAGTGAGGTGGTGTAATTGTAGGGACACCCCTATGAGTTTTTGTATTTATATTTAGTCTAATAAAATGAAATTAACGTTGTATATTTTTGTGAAAATTGCTAGAAGGCCTTTGGATTTTACAATGTTTACATGTTGGTCCCTCCTAGGCTGTGCCACGTGTAGTCCCATGTGATGGGTAAATTGCATGTATATGTTGGCAAATTTTGTAATTATAAAATGGTCTTTTAAAATTAAATAAATTCTTTATTACGCTGGCATATTTGCAGATGAACCCCTGATGTTTATTCTTATTGCATTTACGCCCCTGCCATGACATGTATTTTTTAGCTTTTATATCTTTATTAAAAGCTACGAGGAAGGACTCGTAGTGATAACGCAAGATATGGATAATGTGTTCCGAAAAATGTGCAAAAATAGGGTTGCATGCTCCATGCCTTGTACTTTCACACCCATAATTTATTTGGCATTTTTTTGCATTTAATCTATTTATTAAAAATCAAATGGAGCACATATATTCCCTGTTTAACCTATAAAATACCAAAAAATATAAAAACATGTTTAAAAATTCCAAAAAATTACATAAAGTATATTTTGACCTATTTTAATTTCATACCAAAATCACTAAAATCGAAATACAAAAGCCTAAAAATTGGAAAATCCCAAAATCTTTTATAAAAATCTTAAAAATCCTTTAAAAATCCAAAAATATGATTTCATGTTCTATCATTTTTCTTATATAGGTATTTATATATTAAAACTGATTTGGGTAATTTTGGGACTATTTACTATTTTAAAAACCCAAATCGATTTCAGATATTTTAATTAATCCCCTAATTGGGTATTTTTGACTTTAAAAATACAAAAAATAACAAAAATTCTAGAAAAATAACAAAAAATTAGAAAATTAATAAAAATCACAAAATCTCATATCTACCAAATTTTGACTATTTTTATATATTGCTATATATATAGTATCTATATATTTGTTATATTGTGTTTATACATATATACATATACATATATATATTATATTTAAATAAAAAATAAATATAAAAATTGAAAAATATAAAAATAAAATTCAAAAATATTAAACCAAAAATAAAATTAAAAATATAAAATAAAAAACCCACAACAAGAATAAATTGGACAAGAGCTAAAAGACAGAATTTTTGTGCATTGCATTTTACCTCCTTCTAGCGTTTGCTCCCAATGTTTGACCTCTAAACGTACTTACACCTATACACTTTTACTGTAGAGTTATAATAAATTCTAACTCCACATTTTTGGTATTTAATTGATTGATTCTTATTGTGGGTTAATTGTTGATTAAAGTAGGGTTTTCTCGAGCGGTCATATCAGTGACACTAATCAAGTTTGATTAGCAGACCCTCAGATAATCCCTCTTTATCATCTTCCATGCAGCGGGAGTAGTAATATGTTGCTAATCTCTCTATGGAGATAAAACACATGGTTGTAGAAATAAACGTCTTCAAAGATAACAAGACTTTTGAGATAGCGATCTCAAAAAAAATCTCATCTTCAAGAAATTAAGACGTTATAGATAATGTTCTAAAAAGTCTTAACTAAAGATGCCTTGTAGGACTTAAGACTGGGTCTTAGTCTTCGAAGATAGAGATCTCCAAGAATAAGGGTATTCTGATAAGGATAATAGAAATTACATAACAGTTATAACGATTATTGAGTTGTAGTGTCCAATATACTATAACTGCTATAAGAAAGATTGAGTATCGGTTGCATAAGATGCAACATTTGCATTGGATGCGAGCACTGTTACTAGGAGATATACAAATACCGTAAAAGGACTTGACATAGTCTTTTGGGAATAGAGTGACTAGTGATGAATCTACGATTCATCACTCTAAAAATTGAAAATAGAGCTTTGTTCCCGAGTACTTAGATGCATATTTCTACTTATATTGCATAATTAACATTTAGGCATGCATTGATAACATCTGCATTTTAGCATTCATATTGCATAAATAAGAAGCCCAATTCACTTGTAAATATTCACCTGCATATTCACCATATTTCACCTATTTGTATATATTTTATATTAACTCCAAATCCAATAAAATCAACTCTATGGTGTATATATGACTAACACTAATAAAGAAAAATATCAAAAAAATACTAACTTGTAAAATTGACCAATAAAACCCCAACCCAAGTTTGAAACCATGAACCTTAAAAGTGCATATCTCTCTCATACGACCTCCGAATTAGGTCTACTCACTTTTAAAGTAATATACATTCAGAGAGCTTCGAAACAAGACCAATTTCATAAAAATTGGAGCTCGTATGCAAAACTTGGGTTTTGGGCTCCTTTTGTATATTATACATATTGACCAAAATGCCCTTGTATTTTCTTAATTATTAAAAATCCAAAAAAATAGATTAAATTGTAAATATTCTTTTCACATTTTTTCTATTTTTATTTTAATTTTTCTTATTTAAAAATGACAAAAAATTGCAAAAGGAAAAATGTGGTATTTTATACCTATACGGTACCACCCAAAAATTCATTTTTGTACAGATGATTTTATTTGATTTTCGACCCTTCACAAAAATTGTAGATCTCGTCGAGACGAGAAACTTTCGTGTTGAACACTTTTTGATTTAATCCTTTTGTTATTTCTTTTTTTTTTTACATTTAATTTTTGAATTTTGTAGGAGCGACATGTGGCAGCTCCTGGAGCCGCCACATGTCACCCCATTTTTTATTATTTTCGTATTTATTTTATTATTTTCGGATTTATTATTATTATTTTATTATTATTATTTTAATTAGTTTTAGTAGCCTACTATATTATTTTATTAATTATTCATTTTATCCTCCTTTTTACCTCTGTCTCCCCTTACTTGCCTTCCACTCCAAGCCAATAACTCCCCATTTTCTCCACTTTCTCCATCTCTTTTCCAACTCCCTCCTCCTCTTTATAATCTCATCCCCTCCTACATTGTTCATCATCTGCCAATTGAGAGACGAGAGCCATCAGCCCCTACGTGTTGTAGGTGATAGTTGCGACACGTTTAGGTAGAGCAACGACGGCTATTCCCTTCGGCGAGATCCATGGATTTTTTTTATTCACGTTGCAGCAGAACTCCACATCAGCTGCCAAAGCTTCGGAGCATCCACCATCTCCTTGAGGCCACGACGGAAGCCGCATATCGCGACTCCACTTTCAACGAATCACAGGTAAGTTTATTCTATCTTCATCTTGTCATTTTATTTTATCTAACAAATTTCTTTCTTATTGTTCATCACCAAAAAATTTTCACACACACCACCACACTCACAAACATCATCTCATCTTTTTATCACCACATTTTTTCTACCAAACAACCATCATCACCACATCATCACCATCCTAATCATCTACCTCTTCACATAGCCATTCACTGTAGAAAACAAAAAAAATAAAAAAAATCAAAATACAAAAAAAAATTGCAGGTCCTGCTCGGCCGTCGCATCGACCTCCTCCACCATCGTCAGCCACCTGCGAGCGGCCATGCCCACGACCATGCGCCGGCGCCTTCCAGCCACCGCGCGCTGCGAGCAGCTCTCCGCTCTCGCCCCGTGCCCCAGGCTGGCGGTGCGTCCTCGCCTCAGACCCAACGCCCACACCAACGCCAGCGACCGGTGCCGCCTGTCGCCGCTCTTCCTGCTCATTCTTCCTACGACCTGCCACCCACTGTCTGGACTGCCGCCGCCATTCACCAGGTGGAGCTCATCCCAGCACGCCACCCGTTCGCGCCCACTCCGCGCACAACTGCCCCCCTCTCCACCGAGCGGCGCGTCGCCATCGACTCACACCAACCCCCCGGGTCCCGAGTTGTTAGCCGTGCGACCGACGTGTCGCCCCTCCATCGCCCCAGCCACGCGCAGCGGCGCTCGCCGTTCGCTGACCGACGCCCGCCGCGCCGCACTGCCATCTTCGCTGCAACGGACCCCCTCCATCACACGTCGCCACCCGCGAGTGTGCGACCCTCCAAGCAGCGCACCCGCACGCCCGCACTTCACAGCCCGCACCGCCTGCGCCATCGCGGATGCGCGCCGCCCAACGCGCCGCCTCCCCTCGTCGCGCGATGTGCACCACCGTCCATGCACAACCTTCCCTCGTGCTCTAGCCGCCCCCGTTACCTTGTGCCCTAGAGACTAAAGAAAGGTCCTCTTTTTTATTTATTTTGTAAATTTTGCAAGATTTTCCCATTAAGTTTATTTAATTGCAAAAGTGCCCTTAGGCACATGTCAGTTTGTTGCATATTCATTTCTGTTTTGCGAAGACACCCCCAGCCTTTGAGTCTTAATTTGGACATAGTTCTTTCTTCATTTTTAATCAAAAAATAGCATATTATAGAGCAACTAATTTTTTTATATCGTGGCTATTTATTTGTATTTTTGTGAGCACTAGATATTTTATTGAAAATTAGAGATTGAAAATCGGTGATACTTTGCCCAATTATGCACTGAAATTCACACGTAGTCATTTATTGATCAAAAAATTGTGAAAAAATATGAGTGATGTATTTAAGTGTGCTTTAATTACAGTCCAAATTTTGTCCAATTAAGATTGTCATTTGCATAAAATAAATTATAGAGTGATTTTTATAATTGATTTTTAATTAATTCCACGAATATGATTTTTGAGAAATTTCAACTCTCCTAAATTCCTTATTAAAATATCTATTAGAGATAAATAGCTCTAAGGATAATTTGATTTCGTGATTAATTAGGAATTAAATACTCACAGTCACTCTATTTTTAGTAAAAAAATCATAAAAAATCATAAAGTGTCCGAAAATTCCAAAAAAATTATTGTAGCTTAATTTCATCATGTTTATCTTCCAGAAAATTTTTCATAATTTTTGCATATCATTTGCACGAAAAATTGCATAAAAACCTAAAAAAGTTTGCATTTTTCATTTGTGCATTTTAAATCCAAAAATTCCAAAAAAATACATTTGCATTCATCGTTGGATTAAGTTTACAGGAAAAATACAATTTAGTCGATTTAAACTAATTTTACATCAAAATTAATTTTGGCTAAGTTGTTGATTTTCTTAATAACCTAGTTCATCCGCATTTGTGCATTGGCATTTTTATCGCATAAAAAAATTTAAAAAAAAATCCCACTTGAAAAACCGCAATCTAATCCCTCTAACTTGATCCCGACTTGTTCCTTTGCCTCCTCGAGTCGACCCTGGGGCTTGCCTAGGCTAAACAAACATAAAACTGCACGTTAATTTCATTCGACGATTCATCGATCCGTGCGGTTAATTTTTGATCGATCCAGATTTATTCAACTGCAATGAAATAGTCAACTCGACAACATTAAAAGGGTAGATTCACGGTTCGTCAACTAGTCAGCTTACCTAGCTATTTTTCTAAATATCTTTTGATTAGCACATGAGTGTGGATTTAAATATTATCCCATTAATGGCTCTTTGTGTTAGTGGGTGATTGTTGGACATGCGTTCCCATGATGAGACATTATGCAATAAATGTTATTATAAATCATTCGCAGATCTGAGGGTTATGTACCATGGCTATCTTAATGATCATACAATTATTGATTCAAATGTTGAATCATAGAGGCTGGTGCTTAAATTAGATCTAAAGAGTTATATTGAGGACTCATGAGGCATCATTTAGTGATTATTAAGGAAGGATCTCCAGCCTGAGAAGAAGATGACAATTCTTCTCTAAAAGATGATATCTAATTGACCTCTTGATGCAGATCCTCCGCATAGGAATAGAGATTCGAAGGTCTTGGATAAGTCAGGTCAAAGAGTTTACCTAACGAGATTGCGATAACCAAGACCTATGTTGTATGTTGTCACGATATAGGCACACATCCTCTAATTAGATATAGTCGTGTTACTATATGTTTAAGTATGTACAATAGGCAAACCAGTAGGTTGATGATCTAATGAAGGTACACCAGCGAGCTAGTATGCATACAAGGGCATATTAGTAATATGATCTCTCAAAGGGATCATACAGGTTCATTATTGATCTGAAAGACATGAGCTCACTCATGAGATATTGGAATCAAATTCCGTGCACTGTCATCTCACTTTGGAAGCTTGATTGAATTTGCAAGTTTGATATATGCTTTTCGAAAGTAAATGTTTAATATCTAGGTATGGTATATACTTTTGGAAAATATATGATCGATACCAACTCCCAATGATCGAATGAAAAACTTAATGAAAAAACTCTGAAGAAGACAATCTAAATAAGATTTAAAACTTCCGGTTTATTCTAGGTTTTCTAGTATGTAGGATGTACATGTATTAGGGATACCTGATGGTGATGTGATCATAGATGATTGTATAACCATGACGCTTCCATTATGAGGGAGTGATGAAACAAGTTTGGATTTTAGTGACTCCTCTTAGTAGAAGTAATCTAATCTCAGCCAAATGTTGGACAATGATCTGAATGTGATTTAAATGCAATGTCAAGATTAGATCTACGATCTTGATTTAATCAAGCATCCATGAGAGGTCACCGAGATCTGTATTTGAGACATAATCTCAATATCCAAGTCACTATACATGGAATGTACAATCGCCATGTTCTTATCTCCAAGTATCCACAAAGAAAGCGCATTATTCTTGAAAGAGTTCAAGAGTAATTACATTTTTGATAATATATCTGAGCATTGAGAAAATGACAATTAAATATGAGTTAGTTATCATGAATAATGTTAATGTGATTCATGTTATTTAGATACATGATAATAGATATCCAACATAAATAAATATGATTTAATTATCAAGTATATAAATAATGTGGATAACACTATCCATATTGATTATATATATTATAAATGTGATTTATAATATATAATAGAGAGCTATCAGTAAATGACATTTAAAATTTAAATGTTTATGTGACTTGGATTCACATTGGACAATTAATTGAAAATGCATTTTACATACTATTTTGGATGTGTGAATGCCATTCATATTTTTTTATGGCAAGATTGCAATATTTACAAAATAATTATAAATTATTTGTGTCAATAAATTTGCAACAAATGCAATTACAAATTATGGAGAATATCATGAAATAAAGGATTCATGATATAGGAGAAGGAGGCTCCCTTCCATGTGGGGAGGGTGGATGGCCACCTAGTCCTACTTCTAGTAGGATTGTCCACCTCCCATAATGGAAGGAGGCTTGCCACAATCCTATTTCTCCAAGGATGATTGAGTTGATTGAATTAGATTTTATATTGATTATTCAATATATATTATATTAAATTATAAATTAATTGTTGTTGTATTTTTTACAATAAAATCATGGCCATTGAAAGAGACACAAATCAATACAATTCATTAATTTTGTATTGTCCATTTATTGTGATCCATGGACTCTCAAAATATTATAAAAGGAGAGGCAACCCTAGCTCTTCTTTTTTAGACAACATAATTGCAAGATCTCCCTGTCTCTCATTCTGACTCCTCCCCTCTCTTCCTAGAGTGGCAGTCCACTCTAAACCTTAGAGGGGAATTGTTGTTGTTGCCACATCGTTGTGTTGACATTTCAACTTCTTGTGGATATATCATTCTCCTTTGGTGCACCTCATTTATGAAGAAGACATTGGATACCATGAGACGAGTTCAGGAGATGCACTGCTTGTATCATCAACTTGCCTATGAGGAGCACGTGTTTCATCAATGCGCTCGCAATCATCTCCTCCATTAGATTGGACTTGATACAGGAGGTCTCTTACTTTAGTGACATAATCGCAACCACACTTCAAGAGGTATTTGATAACTGAGATTTATTGTGCGGAACTAGAAATTATCCTCAGAGAATGCGAAGCAAAGTGTCGTAGAGGTGACCCACAAGAAAAATGCTCTAGTCAACCAACAAGTACCCACAACATATAATTAATCAATTAATGATAAAAATTTGTCATACAAACGAAGATGTATAACATGCAAGTATGTAGAGATCGAATATAGGGAGCAATATTGATAGATTGGGCAATTAGAATCCAAAATTTATGCTTCTCTTGTCTATTTATTTTATTTTTGCGTGGATTTTCAATTTTTTATTTTTTATGGAATTTTGTTTTTATTTTAATTTCATATTTTTAATTTACTTTTTATTATTTTTAATTTCCTTTTGTTTTAAATATAATATAATATATATAACTATATGTAGGTATATAATATCATATAGGATAACATAATTACAAATAAAGCTAAACACAATCAAAATACAAGAAATAAAATATTTTGTTTTTTATTTTGCTACTATTTTATGATTTTTTAACTAATTTTGCTAATTTTAAGTATTTTTAAAGTCAAAAATATTTCAAAACATGGATTAAATAATAGGTCGAATTGATTTGAGATTTAAAATTAGCAAAAAGGGTCAAAATTCTCCAAATTAATTTTCGTATCTTCTAATAGTATAAATTAAAATATAGAATATAAAGAAATAATTTTTAAATTTTTGGTGATTTTTTTATCCTTTTAAAGTATTTTCAAGCTACTTAATTTTTACTCATTTTCTTTTTTATTTTTTCATGGTTTTTGGTCTGGGGCTATGAAATACTAAAATAAAAAATAGTTTTTAAAATTTTTCAAAAGGTTTTATTTTTTTTGGTATTTTAAAGCTAAATAAGGACAAAATGTGGTCTTTTTAAATTTTATAAAATCGGAAAAGTGCCTAAAATATAGAGCTAAAAATATGATATGGAAGAGTAAGTTATAAGAAACATTATCCTATTTTTTGCATAATTATTGGGGCATTGATATTTTTAATAAATAAAAAACAAGCACAAAAATATATGAACTAGCAGGAGCATATTTGTAATTAAAATTTAGAGCAAGGTGATAGATGCAAATTTCCCAAAAAATATACAAGTGAGATTTGAATTTCATTGACTATTACAATTAACAAAAATCATAAGGGCATGCATGCAAAATGCACAACTCACATGGGACAACACGTGAGCAGAGCTGGACTAGACCCAAACATGATATATGAAAACCCTAGGGACCATTTAGCGATACGAAAATATGAATTGTTCTTATTTATTTACATAACTAAATAAAAATATATAAAAAGTGAGGGAATGGTTCTGCAATTTACCACCTAAGATGCACTATCGTGCGGTTTAGATCGGTCCACTTAAAATGTGTTGCACGCACAACTCACGATGATGGTTGGGATCCAATAGTACATGTACAATCTGGCAGAGGCTGATGATCGGACGACACTCGAGGTTGATGGATGAACGAAGGAAGAACTCATCTTAGGAGAGTTTCAATCTGGTACAACGTACGTCTTATGCCACCTGAGAGTCCTCTGACAATATCTAAAAACTCCTGCAAACTCTGCGCATCTCTTCAAAGGTTCAAAGATGTTCGGGGATAACTAATTGGTCCTTTGAGCTCGAAGGTGTTCCCATGCTGACTTGGGGGGATTATTGAGTCGATTCAACCCGAGAAGGGGCTTCTCTAGCTATTGTTCTTTCTAGGCATTTATTGGCGAAGAACAATGGTGAAATGATGAAGGGATGGAGGAGATCCAGTGAGTGGATGATGGAGGGATCACGGTGGACTAGATGAAATGCGATCTAGGTGGCTGGTGGTAGGCGAAAGATGGAGAAGCGGTCAAGGAAAGTAATGATGTGAATAGGGGAGTCAGAATTGGCCAAGAAAAGAATAGGATCTACAATTTTGCTGAATCATCGATAAAATTCCAAGTGCTCAAGGAATACTGGACTTGCTTCAGATTTGCATGTGGATCAAGTTTGGAAATTGTGTCCACCTTAGTAAGATCTACCACCATGCCACGCTTTGAGATGACATGGCCTAGCATGATCCCTTCAGCCACCGTGAAGTGACTCTTCTCCTACGAGAGCACCAGATTCACTTCGCAGCATCTTTTCAATACTTGATCTAAATATGTAAGGCATTGATCGAAGCTATCTTCGTAGACCAAGAAGTGTCCATGAAAACCTCAAGAAAACTACCAACCATATCTACGAATACTATCAACATGCATCGTTGGAATGTCGTCGGAGAATTGAACAAACTGAATGGCATTATGTGGAAGGAGTATGTCCTAAATGGAAAGGTGAAGGTGGTCTTGTCTTGATCTTTAGGCACGATGGCAACTTGGCTATAATCAAATTATCCATCCAAAAAAATAGAAGTACTCTTTCGTGACCAGTTTTTTGACTATTTGGTCAATGAAGGGAAGTGGATAATGATCCTTCTTGGTCGCTAGGTCCATGCGTCTGTAATCTACACAAACGAGCTAAGATGTTGGAACTTTGATTAGGATCTCCTCTCCATTATCATTCTTCATGATGGCGATCCCTAATTTTATGGGCACTACGTGTTGGGGACTCATCATTTTGAGTTACGGATGGGATATATGAATCCTGCATTACACCATTTGGTAATTCCATTCAATATAACTTTCCTAAGATTTGAATTCAATCTGCATCAAAACTCGTGTGAAGGATTTTTGTCCTCTTCAAGGTAGATGTGATGGGAACACAATGAAGGATTCAATATGCATTAAACTAACAGGAGATGCTCCAGTAGTTGTTGGACCTTCTTTGATGAGGCTTCTCCTCACTGCAAATCGCTGGCACGAGACTCCTATCACAAGCAACAAGACCAAGAGGGTGATCTGAGGGGCTAAAAGCGACTCTATAAGGACCAAATGACAAAAGGGTGGAGATGGTGAAGGTTTTATATAAGGTGAATGACGAGTTATGAGGAGCAATGATGTGTGAGGGATGAACGGTTGGTGAAGATTTAGTGATGGCAAGGGTGTCAGAGGTGTGGTCTGCAGAAGAGTGATGGGCTCGAGGTTTAGGCGTGCATGGAAGAAGCGTGAAAAATCAGAGAAATCTGCCCTGCACGAGGTTTGACTAGGCCCGTCGATCAACATTTGAAGCGCCCCGATTTGTCTACATGGACCAATCAAGAAAAAGTGAATAAAAAATTTAAGGATATTGGAAAATCCTTAAGCACATCACGGAAGTGTGAGGATTTCATCACATGCTATCGGGAGCAACTAGTTGCACTAGTTGCTCTAGTTGCTCAAGGCCTCTGAATTTTAAAAAATGTTCATGCGATGAAACCACATGATCCAAGAACACTTCTCGATCGTTTCATCTAAACCATAAACAAGTATTAGGGTTACGTCTTAAAGCGTGGTTGCGATCGAGTCTAAACGAAGAGACCTTCTGTCTCAAGTCCGATCTGACGGAGGAGACGCTTGCAAGTGTGTTGATGAAACACCTTCTTCTCGCAATCCATGTTGATGATCAAAGCAACGAATCTCTTGATCTCTTCACACGAGATCTGACGTCGTTTCCACGAGCGAGGCACACCGAAGGAGATGAAGATTCACAAGAAAGAAATCCAGCAGCATAACAACGATGATGCGATGATGATGACTCTCTCTTGGGCATCATGGTGGACGACCACAATAGAGAGGGGGAGAGATGACATGCAGAGAGAGAGAGAGAGAGCATATGGACGTTTTCTCTTATTGTAACATGAAGAGCAAGGGATGCCTCTTCTTATATAGTATTTTAGGCGTCCATGGATCACCATCCATAGACTACACAAAATCAATGGATGACATTATTTTGTGCTTCTTTTATTGGCCAAGATTTTGTTGTAAAAAGACAACAACAATTAATTTAATTTAGATTAAATGTATATTAATACATCAATATAAATTAATCTCAAATTAAATTAATCAAGCATGGAGATTATGGAATGAGGATTGCCTCCTTCCATAGAGTTGGTGGCAATCTCATGTAATCTCATGAGATTACATTATTCCATGGAAATCTCCAAGATTTACAACAACACTTGTTCTAAATTATTCTATAAAAATAATCCATAATTATTTCATGAATACTGCAATCTTTCCATTGGAAAACTATGAATCATATTCACAATCCAAAATGAAATATAAATTATATTTTCAATTAATTGTCCAATGTGAATCCAATTCACATCAATATTTAATTACCAAATGTAAGTTACAAATAGCTGTCTCTTATATATTACAAATCACATTTATAATATATATATGATAAATATGGATAGTGCTATCCACATTATTCATATCCATGATAATTAAATCATATTTAATCAGCTTAGATCTCTATTCTCATATGCCCAAATGATATGAATCACATTCACATTATTTACATCTTTGATAATTAAATCACGTTTAATTATCTTAGATATCTCTCCATATAATACAAATTAAATTCATATTATTCATGATAATTAAATCAAATTTAATTATCAATTTTCTCAATGCTCGGATACATATATCAAGAATGAAATTATCCTTGACCTCTTTCAAGGATAATGCGCTTTCTCCGCGGATACTTGGAGATAAGGACATGGAGATTGTATGTTTCATGTATGGTGACTTAGATATTGAGATCAAATCTCAAATCAGATCTTGAGGACCTCCTATAGATGTTTGACTAAATCAAAGCCGTAAATCTTATCTTCATATGAATCACATTCAGATCTCTGTCCAACATTTGGACCAAGATCAGATTATTTCTCTACTGAGAGGAGTCACTAAAATCCAGACATGTTTCATCACTCCCTGAGAATGGAAGCGTCATGATTAACAATCATTTATGATCACATCACCCTAAGGTATTCCTAATACCTGTACATCCTGCATACTAGAAGACCTAGAATAAACCCGAAGTATTAGATCTATTTTAGTTGTCTACTTCGAGATTTCATCATTAAGTTTCTTATTCGATCATTGGGATTTGGTATAGATCATGTACTTTCTAAAAACATATATCATATCCATGTGTTGATCATATACTTTCCAAAAGAATATATCAAACCTACAAATTCAGTTAAGCTTCGAAAGCAAGTAGACCGTGCACGGAATTTGATTCCTCCCAATATCTCATGAGTGAGCTCATGTTTTCTGGTTCAGTAATGAACCTGTATGTTGCCTTTGAGAGATCTTCTTACTCATATGCCCTTGCATGCACACCAACGCGTCGGTGTATAGACCTTGGTTAGGTCATCAACCTATTGGTCTGCCAAATGTACATACTCAGACATATAGTAACACATTTATCTCCGGTCAAAGGATGCATGCCTATATTGTGACATCATATGACATCTTTGGTTATCTCTATCTCGTTAAGTCAACTCTTCGACCTAACTTATCTAACACCTCCGAATCTCTATTCCTATGCAGAGGACCTACATCAAGAGATCGGTTAGATATCAACCTTTAGAGAAAATATTACCTTATCGTTTTCAGGATGGAGATGATCTCTTGATATTCATTTAACAGTGCTAGATGAGTCCTCAATCTAACTCCTTAGATATTCATTCAAGCACCAGCCTCTGTGATTCAATAATTAAACTAACAACGGATGATTATTAAGACAACCATGGTACATAACCCTAAGGGCCTGTTTGGTTGCTGGGTTGGACTGGGTTGGGTTGGGCTGGGTTGGGGTGGGTGAATAGTAATCTGTGAGGAGAAAGTACCCTTGTGAATAGTAACCAGGGTTGGACCAACCCAGTCCAACCCAGCAACCAAACAGGCCCTAATTGTACTGAGGGATCTATTATGCAAATTAGTTATTCTTCATTTCAGATAAGTGAATGCTATTTGCAATAATATTTATTGCATAATGGCTCGCCGTTGGCTCGATCCAACAAAAATATATTGTAAAATCATTTTAAAATAAAAATGAATCAATTGAATTTCTATTAAAACATGAAAAATATTTACAAATTTATGTAGTTTTTAATTCTTATTTTTATTTATTTTTTCGAGTTTATTTATAACATGTTAGTTTTTACATGTATATATATAGGTTAATATACCTATATTTTACTTATATTATTTCTAATTTGTATTTTTCTTTTTATTAATATATAAAGGTATTTCATATATTTTTAAGTTATTTAATTACATTTTTGGTACTTTTATTACATTATCTGAACTTATTTACATACTTAATTAATTATGTACATATTCTTAATATGTATATTATAGTATATTTCATCTATGTACTAAAGTAGCTTGTTTTGTTTTATTTTGATTTTAATGGTTTTATTTTAATTTCAATATGTACATGTGTTTTAAATAATATTTACAATTTCTTTTAAATAAAGTAAATAAATTATATAAAGAATAAATATATTGAATAGAATATACATGTAAATTGCACAATGAGTGCCCAAAACCTAACTTTTGCATCATAACACCAAATTGAATGAGACCAACTTTATTAAATAAATTATTTAATTTTATGAATAATAAAGATGAGTTTGATCAGTTTTGATACAATATGGAGAAGATACAAGTCTACAAAATTTTCTTTGTGGCTTTCATTTTGTGTGTCCCGAGCACATCATCCATTATTTTTTAGTGAATTCAATTTTGTATTTCCTTTGTATTTTTATCTACAAAATTCATGTTGAGGATTTTGTTATTTGAGGTATAAAAATAATAAAATAAAATACATCCCAAAGTACAATACCTGGGCAAATTAATTAAAATTTTCTATATGATTTTTGTATAGTTCCTCTACCCTATCTCTCCCTACTTTATTCCTTGTCGACCAAATCATCATGATGACTGGGTCTGGGGGTATAGAGTCACTTAGTGTCTTTGACACTTCATTCTTTTCTTTTCTTTATTCTTTTATGTTGACATTTAATAGCGTATTTTATACAATATTTATAGAGTGAATAATGATGGCTATTTTGTGCAAAATAATGCTATGTACATGCATTTAGCAAGGGTTTAAAGGCCAAAATGAAAGAATAAAGATGATGAAATGAAGATTCATTAGTGTTGCTGCTTGAGGTAGGTTGATGGGTATGTGGGATGTGGTTGTGGATATGCACGGGTGTGTGAAAATATTGATGTGACTTGAGCGTTGGGTGGAGTTATCCTTGCATGCCATAGTAGATGGTTTGGAATATATAGTAGGATTAGGGGTTCAACGAGGGTTGTTGGTTGAGTTATGTTTATTCAAGTTTGGACTGAGGGTAGGAAGGGTTTTTCCTTGCTGAGAAATTATCATTGTTGGGGGAGTTTGGGGAGTCTCCCTTCTTATAGGAAGATCAAATTTCGGATTGACATGTTTTATCCAGCATGATAAAATTTAATTTTGGAATTGTTAACATTGGGGATCAATTGGATTTCCAAATTGGACTTCTCTTCGATTTTTAATAATGCAAAAAAGATGAGCCGAAGTGGAATAGATCCCCAATTGTGAGAAGAGATTTTCGTCAAACCTTTTGAGATTTCGAGATTGATACGACACTGCCTTTTCGATGGTTTGATTACCAGGTTAGGTTGTTTTGTAGTTGCAAGTTTGGGAGTATGAAGTTTATTTTTCACAAGAAAGGTTTGCTATTGGAAGCACCCATATGTGTTGGAGAATTGTCTGGGTTGGAGGAGGTGGCCAGGTTGAGGGTCATAAGAGCTTGCATAATAAGGTTTGAAGAGTTTTGTAGATACTTCCAAGCTCGTGGTGGTGTCTAAAGTAGTGTTTCCATGTTGGTCCAGGGGGAGTAGATGGTGAAGAGTTTGGAGTTTGCAATGCTACAGATGGATGCCTTTTTGAGGAGACATTTATTGTAACCTTTACGACTTGTGTTCTATGGGTGGTTGGACATGGATAGGTCATTTTTGGGAGGAGGAGGTTGTGGGAGAGGCAGGGGAAGTTTGAATGAGGATGGGCTTAGGGTTGCTTGTGGAAAGAGAGGTGGAAGTTCGAGAGAGGATGAGAAGAAGGAGGAGGGATGGACAAACCTGAAAGGAGGGAGGAGATTGTATCTGTATCAGAAGGGTGAAGCTGCCATCGGGTATCATCTACTCATTTTAATCGTTTAAAATAATCCAAAGCAATTATTCTCTCAAAATTAAAAAAAGTTACATAGTCATAAACCCACTCGACAACAAACTCATCGATTAAACAACAAAATATACAAAAAGGTCAATACTTGCCAAGATGATCATTTTTTCTCTCGAAAAGATCAAAGATCATTTGCCTAACTAAAATAGAAAAAGGAGTTTTTATACAAAATGGATCACCTACCTAAGAAACTTGTGAGTGAGCACAATGGTCTAGAGACTGTCCACAACCAAAAATTATTTAAATGGTCTCCAAATTTCCAAAGAAAGTTGTATAGAGTGTGCCTAAAAATGTCATGAGGCGATATATGGGAAAAATCCTTCGTAAGTTAGCGGATACTTAGTAAGACATACTGCAAATGCTGTATTTAAAGTTAATGTGTACTTAAATTTTAATATGGTAAGCCTACGCAATTACATTATTTTCAACAAGAAATAGGTCTTGGGTCTAGCATGAATTTCCTGCATGCTTTACGAACTACTAGGAAGCGCAAACCGGGACAACATAATGAATAGAAACACAATGAAATCATCAAAGTAAAAAAACAAAAATGATATATCTTGAACAACTTTAAGTGACGGTCGAGAGCTATCCTCAAGTCCCTTCCTGCGGTGCTCCTTCAAACCAATCACCAAGCTGATATCATCATGGGTTTCATCAGATAAATCTGATTTGCACCAATTTCCCATAATCATCCAGAAGAGGTCCAACAACGAAAAAAATCACAGTGTATACGGGCAAATTGACAGCAAGTGATATAGGTTTTTCGCCTCCTCATTGCGCAGATAGCACCTCTTGGCTGAGCTAGTGTTGAGAATAGAAAGTTTACTTTGAATGATTAGTTTATATTAACAGCAAGCCAGATAAGATTTCCCTAGACATTTAAAATCTTATAACACGCACATGCACATCACCATCAAGTGCTTACGTGTTGTGCATACCTTTGCATGGGCCGTGTATGCGTTTCTGGAGGACATGCATGTAACTAAGCTCACATGCTGTAACTAAGAATGGAAGGGAGACAACAAGCTTTCTTTCCCCATGCACCTTTCTCCTAAACCTTTCCCATGGGCATCACGCACCATCTACCCTAAATGGTGATGCAGAACTAAAGTTGTCCTCAAAATATCTTTATTTGATTTAGACCAATTATTTCAGCTCACATGCTGTTGTCAAGTCGAGTTCGATGGATCATAGCATTTGAACGGCGTAGATATGTCTCACCTGTAATCAGCTTCGACCAAGTTATATGATTGGAAAGAATACGTCTCTAGCTACGTTCCTATTTATTGGATGCAATACCATAATCTGACAGTGAATATATTCTTTCTCCTGTGAACCTTAGTTAGCAGGAACTGCTAGGTATATACATACTTCTGTCTGCCAAAATATTTTTATCTGACTTTGTTTCTTGTATCAATTAGACGAGATATATGATGTACAAACAGAGGTAAAATGACATGACATATTCCATTAGCTAGTGATGGATATTGAAAATTAATTAGTACATGTTGAGCCTTTCTCAAACGTCATGGTAAATTAAGTGGATCTGATTTCCATGTTTTTGATATGTCTTGATTTTAATCGTTTGTCTTCTTGAATCTAGTTGGAGAACCGTCATATGCACCCTCCTCCTGTTCTATCATACCCCAACAAGACCAATCAGCAAGCCTAGGGATGTAGGTCTAGCATCTTAGGTGGAAATCTTTATTAACAGTTCTATTTCTATTCAGGTATATTAGATTTGTTTGTATCGACGATCCGTCAATACGAGAGTAGTATATAAACTCTCCTAGTGTTTGAAATCTCATCATCATTTGTGCTTTCTTCTTTCTTCACATAATGAAAACCAATCGTCACCTTCCAAGGACGTAATACAGTTATTGGTGAATCTTGTTAATCCATGTGTCATCTTGCTTGCTTGATCGATCATGTTTATGAATGCTTCCGTGATTCACAGCACAACAGACATTGTTGAAAATATTGACCTTAATGGTCAAGATCGTTAGTTGCAGATCTCCACAATAATGGAAAAATAAATCAGAGGAAATTGAATCTAAATCTGAAAAACAAAAATGTGATTTATGGAGAATAAATTCACAAGAAATAAAACCAAATCAGAATGAACACGTTATTATTTAGGACGAACCGATAGAGGACTGCCCTATATATCTCTATAGATATGGAGAAGAGAAGATCATCTTAAAGAAGCCCTCACATCTGTGATCTTTCCACTTGCTCGCATTTCTTTTCCTTAGTTGTATCATATTAGTCACCATCAAGAGCATGATACTTCATCGTCCCGATCTAAGCCTCTGCTCGGACGACGCCACCTCTGTTGCTTGGAGAACGATCGCGTAACATCATCGACAACTGGTTGAGAAAGATTTTTTTTTGTTTTTGTCCGAACCAAGAGGTAAAGTCAGGCATCCTTATCTCAGTGTCGTGTTCCTCAAGTTTGTTTACGTGTTACGGCTATCAGGCACGTTAATATTGGATAGTTGCCTTGTTTTTATTTATATCTATGCCACCACTTGACATGCCGATGTTTGTCGTGTAGTTTTTGACCTTATACCCTATCTCTATTAAGCATTATTATTATAAGTTATTCTTCCTATAGGATATCTCTATCGTGCATTTTTTTAATGTAAGTAATTATATTAATGAGCTGAAATGATTACAGTAAGTGTGATGAAATTTTCCACTTATCCAAAACCATTAGATGGTAGAGGGAGTTTTAAAAAAGACAAAACAGGAAAAATTTACACAGCTCCCCTCGAACAAGCTACCAGCATAAACTCAGTTACAAATGATCTTGAGTTCTTCCATAATTCGATTCTCAATTACCCTAGCGGACGTATTAGATTTGCTAGACCAGTGGAGGTTGCGCTCCCACCAAATCCACCAAGTAGAAACCGCAAAGGCAGTCTCAATCCTCAAGGCAAGGTCAGCATCTTGGCTATCCCGGGCCTCGTAGCTAGTTAAACCAATTCCAAAGGAAGGCCACCATAAGGCAACACAGATAAGCTCCCAAACTTCCCCAACGTATGAACACTCCCAGAATAGGTGGTCTCTAGATTCACTAGCATGATCACAAAGCAAGTAGCTTCCGTTCATGAATAAGCCCAACTTAAGGAGCCTAACACGTGTGGGAAGTCTGTTGCGTACCACTCTAAACAAGCAACACCTTTGCTTAGGGTGTTGGAAATGCGAGCCCACGACGAGCCATTATGCAATAAATGTTATTGTAAATATCATTCCCTGATCTGAAATGAAGAATGAATAATTTGCATAATTGGTCCCTTAGTACAATTAGGGTTATGTACCGTGGCCATCTTAATAATCATACAGCTATTGATTCAACTATTGAATCATCGAGGCTGGTGCTTGGATGAATATCTAAAAAGTTAGATTGAGGACTCATCAAGCACCGTCAAATGATTGTTAAAAGATGATCGCCAGCCTGAGTAGGAGATGTCAATCCTTATCTCCGAAGGCTGATATTTGACCGACCTCTTGATGCAGGTCCTCTGCATAGGAATAGAGATTCGGAGGTGTCAGATTAGTTAGGTCAAAGAGTTGACTTAACGAGATCGAGATAACCAAAGTCCTATATCATATGCTGTCATGATATTGGCACACATCCTCTGACCGGAGACAGATGTGTTACTATATGTCTGAGTATGTACATTTGGCAGACCAATAGGTTGATGACCTAACCAAGGTCTATACACCGGCACGCTGGTGTGCATGTAAGGGCATATGAGTAATACGATCTCTCAAAGGGATCATACAGGTTCATTTACTGAACCGGAAGACATGAGCTCACTCATGAGATATTGGGAAAAATCAAATTCCGTGCACGGTCGTCTCGCTTTGGAAGCTTGACTGAATTTGTAGGTTTGATATATACTTTTGGAAAGTATATGATCAAGACCTAGGTACGATATATGCTTTTGGAAAGTATATGATCGATACCAACTTCCAATGATCGAATGAGAAACTTACTGATAAAACCATGAAGTAGACTGTGTAAAGTTGATCTAATACTTCGGATTTAATCTGAGTCTTCCAGTATGCAGGATGTACAGGTATTGGGAATACCTGAGGGTGGCATGACGCTTCCATTCCTAGGGAGTGATGAAACGGGCCTAGATTTTAGTGACTCCTCTCAGTAGAGAAGTGATCTAGTCTTGGTCCAAATGTTGGACATTGATCTGAATGTGATTCAGATACAATAAGAAGATTAGATTTGCGGTCTTGATTTAATCAAGCATCTATGGGAGGCCTACGATCTGGATTTGAGATATATCTCAATATCCAAGTCACTATACGTGGAACAATACAATCGCCATGTCCTTATCTCCAAGTATCTGTGGAGAAAGCGCATTATCCTTGAAGGAGTTCATGGATAATTCTATTTTTGATATATATATATATATCCGATCATTGAGAAAATGGATAATTAAATGTGATTTAATTATCATGATTAATATGAATTCGATTCATATTATAAAGAGAGTTGTCTTAGATAATTAAATAATTAAATATGATTTGATTATCAAAGATGTAAATAATGTGAATATGATTCATGTTATTTGAGAACAAGAGAATAGAGATCCAAGATGATTAAATGTGATTTAATTATCATGGATATGAATAATGTGGATAGCAATATCTATATTAGTCATATATATTATAAATGTGATTTATAATATATATAAGAGAGAGCTATTTGTAATTTACATTTGTTACTTAAATATTAATGTGAATTGGATTCACATTGGTCATTGAATTGAAAATGTAATTTACATTTTGTTTTGGGTTGTGAATATGATTCACAAAATTTTACAATGGCAAGATTGCAATGTCTACAAAATAATTGTGAATTAATTTTGTAGAATAATTTGCAACAAAAGTTGTTGCAAAATAATGGAGATTACATAAAAGATGAAATAGCCACCTTCCTAATGGAGGAGGGCGGACGGCCACCACTCCCATTAGGAAAGGGAGGCCGTCCCCCCTCTCCAATGGAAGGAGGCTTTCTCTCCTTTCATTATCTCCATGTATTGATGATTTATTTTTGTGATTAAATTGTGTTGATTTATCAACATATATTTAAATTAAATTAAATTAATTGTTGTTGATTTTACCAACACAAATCTTAGCCATTAAAAGAAACACAATCAATGAGAGCCATTGGATTTGTGTTATCCCATGGATTGAGATCCATGGATCCCAAAACGCTATAAATAGAGAGGCATACCCATGCTCTCTCTTAACAACACATAATGCTTGAGAAGCATATCTCTCTCTCTCTTTCTCTTTCTCTCCCTCTCATGGTCGTCCACCATGGATGCCCTAGAGAGGCTCTCCGTCGCCGCGGCACCGTCGTTATGCTGCCCGATGTTTTGCTCGTGGAACTCCATCTACTTCAGCGTGCCTTGCTCGTGAAGAAGACGTCGGATCTCTGATAACCCAAAATCCCGAGTGACCAAGGCAAAGGCAAAGGAATGGTCGTTGTGACCTCAATCAATCGGATGGGTATATCAAGAAAAATCAACCACTCAAAGAGATCAAATCAATCAAAACAAATACGAGCGGTCTAGCTATGTGATTAACCTAGTATAGCTCCCAGGGTCGAACACAAGGAGCACGGGTTGGCTAGAAAACCTACGAAGTAGTCAGAATCAGCGAACAAGGGAAGAAAATATTTTTAGTGATTTTTAATGATTTTTAGATTTTTTTTGGAAATTTTTAATATATGAAGAAAATGAGAAAAGCAAGACAAAGCACACTTGGGCAATTTATTTAGCACACCAGAAATCAAGCAAAAATTCAAGAAAAATTGTTTTTATGCTTTTTGGGTTTTTAGGTGTTTTTGGTGAATTTTTGATATTTTTCTAACGGGTAGATTATTTTCTAAAAATCAAACAGTGCTAAAAATAAAAGGTACTGTCCAGCAAGGCATAAGACCCAAAAATAAAATACTTAAGGATCTTAAAAAGCCCTGGAGGTAATTTTCCTGTAATCTAGGAAGAATAAGGAAAATTTAGGCACCTTAATTATTGTTTTTGGATTCTTCAATTACTTATTATAATTTTTATGAGTTTTTGAGGGTTTTTCAATTTTTAGGGTTTTTACTCAATGAAAAATAGCCAAAATTGGCTAGAAAATCAAACAACAAACAAAGAACAGTAACTAATTTTTATAGGATTTTTATAGGGGTTTTTATATTTTTTTGTGATTTTCCAATTCAAACAGTAGCTGAAATAGATGTTTTTGAATTTTTAAAAATAGTAAAAGAACTCAGAAATGTCCCCCAAAATTCTCAAAAATCCTACAACATGGCAGGAGCCATGTGTCAAATTTTTGTCGAATTTGGAGGTGATTTGATATTTTATTCAAAATCTAAAAGAGGGCACTGTGCACAAGGACGAATGTGCAAATACCCGAGGATCTGGGGGCCCAGGTGCAAAATACCCAGCAAGTCACGCGCGTGGCGCGTGGCTGGGGCACACAGGGACCAACTGGTAATAAAAACCAAGTCTTAGGGCCTTTTGGTAACTCGTATCAAAAGCCCAGGGACTTGGTTGCAAAAAGCCCAATAAAATGCGCACATGCGTAATAAAAACACTCACAGGGGCATAATTGCAATTACTCAAAAATATTCATTCATTTCATAACAACCCAGTTCTACAGGACAAAAGATGTAAAATGCCCAACACAACACGTGACGAAGCACGTGGTCACATACACACAGGGGCATACATGCAATTAAAACTAAGCACAAGGTCCATCATGCAATTTACCCTACGTAAATAAAGTTCTAAAAATATTTACAGGACTGGAAATGAAATGACAAACTAAGAGGGGGCCCTAAGATATTTACCCCTTTATTTGTCGACGGCCAGATGCGCGCCACGTGGTGGATGGACGGTCAGGATGGGCGGCGCTCTCCTTCTCTTCTTCTCTTGGGCTCGATCGACGGTACGAGGGAGGCCACTTGGATGATCTGAGGGCTGGCAGTGCAGGGGCCTCTCTCCTCGCACGAACGGTCCGGATGGCTCCTCGAATGATCGGATGGACGCGGTTCCTCAACGAACGGACGGTCACAATCCGAACTGGAGCAGAGGCCTCATCGGACGGCTCTGGAGGATGGTGAAAGAACTCGACGCCGGCGAACTTCGCCGGCCTCCTGCGTGAGCTACACTCCTCCTCAGCTGCTTCTGGATATCGGAACAGGCTCCTGGTGAAGGTCCGCAGCTGATAGTATTGGCCGATAGCCCAACCGAGCCCTGGAGGGGCTCCGGCGAGGCTAGCGGCGCGAAGCTTCCGGCTAGAATGTAAGGGGGGCTCAACTGCCTCCCCTTGAACCTGCAAAGCACACAGAAAGCTTCGCGGGTCGAGGGTAATATGCCTCGACCCAAAGAAGCGGGGTGAAGGTGATCTGTGCGGTGGGGCGAAGGAGCTCCGGCGAGGCGGAAGACGGTGGAGCTCGACTCCCAGCTCCGGGGCGAGCTGGGTTGAATGGCTGGGCGAAGAACGTGCGTGGGGGAACGGCGAAGATGATGGGGTGCTCCGATTATCGAGATATTAAGCGTGATGATCGAAATCAGAGGAACACGGCGAGGGTTCGATTTGGGGGTAACTTAAAATTAGACTAAACAAGAGGGAACGAAGGTTACCTGGGTGATGCGGGAGACTGGGCTGGAGCTTAGCTAGCTCCTGGTCCTTGCCTCAAGGGTCGTCAATGCCCGAGGCTCGAGCTCCGGTCAGACGTCGGAGCACGGCGGCGCGAGGCAGCCGGATCGATGGTTGAACACCTCCTCCTCGCTGCGACACCGGCGGGAGCAAGCTGTCACCTTGCTGGTTGCGATGGAGCTCACAGGAAAGAGAATGGGGAACCAAAGATGGCGTGAGAGTGCGGCGGAGCTCGGGCTTTATAGTGCTAGGGGTCCGGGAAGAAGAGGATCGGGCGAGCTTGGGAGCGCGCGGATCCCGAGGGGGCGGCTCCGGCGAGCATGCCGGAGGCAAGAGGTGCAATCCGGACCCGGGGTTTGGTGATTTGGCGGTCGGATCTGGTGGGGGTAATTGGAAGAAGTCGGGTCGAAACCGAGATCCGCGGCTCTGGTGGTCCTGGGGGAGGTGTTGACCGGGGGTCAACAATCCCCCGTGGACCAATCAGAGCCCGCCAATTATTGAATTTTTATTTGATTTTTTTGGGGCTTTTAATGGCCGAATTTTTAAAAACTCAAAACATGAAAAATGTTTGTTTTAATTTTTTCTATTTTTTGTGATTTTTAATTAATTTTTGGAAAGGAAAATAAGGTATTTACATATTATAGCTATACATAGGTATATGTACAATGTATGATTTTTAATTTTGATTTTTAATTGGTTATTTATACAATTTTATTCCCATTTTATATTTTATTTATTTATAGGATAAAATGAGGAATAAAAGGCTATTTTTATTTTATTTTTATTATTTTTATACATGTGGGAAATAATTATTTATGTATAACTATATACATGGTATATTTACAAGATGTTTTTGTGTTTTTAATTTTGTAATTTTTATTTGATTTTTGTTTTGTTTCTTTCTATTTTATTTATTCACAAAACATAAAAAAGAATATTTACAAAAAGTTTTGAAAACAAAGAAGTTTATTTACAAGGTGAAATAGACAAGGTTGATGGACCATGTACATGATGAAGGGTTCTTTTTTGGATTTTTTTGATTTTTAAGTTTTTATTTTGTTTCCAATAGTCTATAAATATGTACAGAATATATACAAGTATTTACAACATATTTTTGTTTGAGGCAAAATATTATTTATTTATTTACATAGATATGTACACATGAGCCCCTATCTCTCTCTACTTGTGGCTTTTATGCGGTCAGGCCCATGCTGAGCCCTCCCTTGGGTTAGGTTGCTCAATATTTATTCTAAATATTTCCCTCTTTTTCTTTTTCTTCTTTATTCTTTTATTTTAGCACAAAAACATGCTAATTATTTATATTTACAAAAATGCATGCTTTTGCTAACTTTCCCTATTTACACATATCTACATGCATTTGCATAGGTTTTTGTAGCTAAAATATAGGAATAAAGAGTGATGAATGGGTATTCATCACCCCCCTATACTATACTTTGCTAGTCCCTTAGCAAACACTTATTTGAAAAAGAAGTGCAAAAGAAAGAAAAAGAAAAAGAAAAAGAGGATGTACATGGATTAAGGTTGAGTTATTAAACTTTCCTTCATTAAATTGAAATATGGAGCTCGATCAGATCTTTGGATTATTAATGTGTCGGAACCTTATTTAGACTTAAGCTTAAAACTCAACAGCCTCCAAGTTCCACCAATCTATGGGCAAGACTCCTCAATAAACCAGATCAGAACAAGTCTACATACACAAACTCTAATGACCATGAATCTTTCCAAGCAGTGTAAGTGATATGTGGCTCCCCACCTCAGAAGCAACAAAGAAACAAGCTCCCTCAACCTGGTAACTCTAATGCCTCGGTCTAGCAACTCTTTCCTCGAGAAGCGGGGTATTCCCTTCTAAGTTCAAGTGCAACCGGCTCAAGAAGAGGGGGTAGAAGTATAGAGTTTTGGAAGCCTAGCCAGTGTAGCTAGGTCTCCCGCTGCAAGCTTCATGAGATGTAACATGGATACCATAAGCTTTGCTTTATTTGGCTATGTACACTCCGGTGGGGTTATTAAATTTTCAATCCGACCCACCACTTTTTTGGAGTTCTTTTTGCATTTTTGCATTTTTTTTTCAAGAACTTCTGTACAACATATCTACATGGTGCAGCATATATACAAGAAATTTCCCCTTGAGTCAGTAGACTATCCCTCTTTTGAAGCTTTATTGCAACCCACGGCTTCTGTCTTTAGTCTTCATCACCACCAGACCAAGTTGAGGTGCACTTCCTTCACTAGAAGAAGAAGAGAGGTTCCGCCTAGAAGTACTACCCTCATATGCTACCCCAAGCCAAAGGAAACTGCCTCCTCACTACCTCATCCGTGGAGAGCCATGTGTAAGTGCAGGTGCAAGTCAAGCCATTGTCTCTAAGAGTCATGCGTGTGTTGTTAAGTGCTCTACTTAAGCTCATCAAGATGACATATGCTCATAGCCTAGTGGACTCAAAGAATTAAGTCCTTATGGACCTGAGAAGCCTTAACCCTAAGTCCTATAAGGTTCCTCTTAAAGTTAAGTAGATTAAGATCTTATTCAAGCTCCATTTCTCAATTTAATTCCAGGCTTAGTTTAAATGTCAACTCTCATCCAGGAAAAACTATATACATATATGTACACAAGATGCTATTTACAAATATTTTACAATCATGCAAAATTTTTGAAAAATGTTTTGAAATCATGGATAATGATGATGCATGAGGTGCAAGTTTTGCAAAAAGATTTTTACAAACATTTACAGAAGATTTTTGCAAACTTTTGATTTTCAAAACATTTTGGAAAAATTTTGTACTATATACATAATTTTGATACAAAATATTTACACAAACTTTACACAAAAGATTTTTGAAATCCTTTTTACAAAAATACTTTGTACATTAGCTACGTATGTGCAAGCTAAAAGAGGTTTATGTACATGAAAATTTTTAAATTTTTGTGATTTTTAGCCATTTTATTTATTAACACACTCACACAAAGTACGAGTTATGGCTAAAGTATATATGAAATATATACACACCCCCCCTATACTTAGCTCGAACGATGTCCTCAGAGTGATCAAGAGCGATGAAGAAGACATAACTCGTGCTTAGTAAAAGGGAAGTGAAAAGGAATGGCTATGTACAAGAACGAATGAATGAATAGAATGAGAGGAACTCGGTGGTTTCCCCCTATACTTAGGATCAACTAATCCTAAGTATAGCAAGCTGTACATGAAGGGAAAGCCGAGTGAAGAAGATACAGAATCTGCTCCCCCTATACTTAGGGTAAAATATCCCTAAGTATAGGCAGCAAAACAGGGGCAGAACGAATGAAAAGAATACCCGCAGGTCCGACATCCCCCCTATACTTAGGGTAAAGTACACCCTAAGTATAGCATAATCATAAGATGAGAAAGGGATGTGGGACTAAAGAATAGAATGATATGGACAACTGGATCTATACAGGCGGAGGAACAGTGAAAATCAGGCGTGAGATGCAAAAGATGTGAGTCAAGAGACCACATCTCACGCAAAATGAATAGGGGCACAAATAATAACGTCCCGCGGCTCATGATCTAGAAATGGCTTGAGCCGCTGGCCGTTCACTCGAAAGGTGCTCTCAGAAGACAACTCGGATATATCAATACTACCATTGTCGTGCACCTTTCTGACGAGAAAAGGTCCCTTCCATTTGCTCTGTAGCTACCCTGGAAATAGTCTAAGCCTAGCATCAAACAGCCATACCCTCTGTCCAATCTCAAAATGCTTGTGGCTGATATGAGAATCATGCCACTCCTTCACTTTTTCCTTATAATGTAGGCTGCTTGAGAAAGCTGCATCTCTAAGCTCCTCCAGGGCAGCTAACTCTGCCCTCCTCTGGTCTCCTATACCATCTGGATCCATAAGAATATCAGTGACTGCCCAAAGTGACTTGTGCCTCAGCTCAACAGGTAGATGGCATGGTTTGCCATAAACGAGGCGAAAGGGAGATGTACCCAATGGAGTCTTGAAAGACGTCCGATATGCCCACAAGACCGAGTCCAAAAGCTGTGACCAATTCTTTCGGTCAGGGCGGACGACTTTCTGCAGAATAGTCTTGATCTCCCTGTTCGACACCTCAGCTAGACCATTCGTCTGTGGATGGTAAGGTGTGGCAACACGATGGTCTATACTGAACTCGCTAGCAAGGGCCTTCACCTGGTCGTTGATGAAATGAGACCCCCCATCAGAAATAAGAACTCGTGGAACCCCGAACCGCGTGATGATATGCTTCCTCAGAAATCTGCAAACTGTCCTCGCATCAGCGGCTCGGGTGGGGATAGACTCAACCCAACGACTAACATAATCTACGACCAACAGAATGTACTCAAATCCCTGACTCTTAGGGAATGGACCCATGAAATCGATGCCCCATGCGTCAAAAACCTCACAGAAGTGAATGGGCTGCATCGGCATCATATCACGCTGTCCACAAGTGCCCATCCTCTGACAGTCAGTACACCTCTTCACGAACTCATCCGAGTCCTTGAAGAGGGTAGGCCACCACAAGCCGGATTGGAGCACTTTCTGTGCCGTTCTCCTCCCAGAATGATGTCCTCCTGCCTCAAGCTTGTGGCAGTAAGTGAGGACGCTATGGTGTTCCTCCTGAGGAATACACCGACGCCAGACGCTATCCCCTCCTTCGTAGTAAAGGATGGGATCCTCCCAGTGGTAGGACTTGGCCTTCGCAAGGAAGGTCTCAAGCCTCTGCCTGGGCCAATCTTGTGGGACTTTCCCTGCAACGAGAAAGTTCACAATATCGGCATACCACGGGAGTGAGGCGATAGCAAGGATCGCCTCATCTGGGAAGGTATCACGAATAGGATCAATCTGCTCAGAATCCTCAGGCTGCTCTAATCGGGAAAGATGATCCGCCACCACATTCTTGACTCCAGGCTTATCCTTAATCTCAATGTCGAACTCCTGGAGTAGAAGGATCCATCTCGTCAATCTGGCCTTGGCATCCTTCTTTGCCATGAGGTACCGGATGGCGGTATGATCTGTAAACAAAGTCACTCTAGATCCAATGATATACGATCTGAACTTATCTAGGGCAAATACTACTGCTAGCATTTCCTTCTCTGTGACCGTATAATTCCGCTGGGCGGAATCCAATGTGCGGCTAGCATAGTGTATGGCAAATGGCACTCCATCCCTCCTCTGTCCCAGCACTGCCCCCACGGCAAAATCGGAGGCGTCCGTCATGATCTCGAATGGGAGAGACCAATCAGGCGGCTGGAGAACAGGAGCCTCAATTACACATCTCTGGAGAGTAGCAAACGACGAAAGACACTTGTCATCGACAAGGAACTCGGTGTCTTTCGTCAAGAGGTCAGTCAACGGTCGGGCAATCTTGCTGAAATCCTGAATGAACCTCCTATAAAATCCAACGTGCCCCAGGAATGACCGTAGCTGCCTCAAATTGGACGGCGGTGTGAGTTTTCTAATGACATCAACCTTGGCCGGATCAACCTCCATGCCCCTGTTGGAGATGATGTGGCCAAGCACCGTCCCTTGAGTCACCATGAAGTGACTCTTCTCCCAAGATAGCACCAAATGGAACTCAATACATCGCTGGAGTACCCGGTCTAGGCAGTCAAGACAGGAGTCGAATCCGTCGCCGTAGACCGAGAAATCGTCCATGAAGACCTCCAAACATTCCCCTACCATGTCCGAAAATATCGACAGCATGCACCTCTGAAAAGTCGCAGGGGCATTGCATAGCCCAAATGGCATGCGTCGAAAAGCGTATGTGCCAAAGGGACAGGTAAAGGTGGTCTTCTCCTGATCCTCAGGAGCGATGGCCACCTGGTTGTAGCCCGAGTACCCATCCAGGAAACAATAATGGCTCTTCCCTGCCAGTCTCTCAATGATCTGGTCAATAAAAGGCAGGGGGAAATGGTCCTTCTTGGTGGCTTGGTTGAGTCTCCTGTAGTCAACACAAACCCTCCAAGAGGTGGGTACTCGTGTAGCGATCTCCTCTCCCGACTCACTGATCACAGTCGTGATGCCCGTCTTCTTGGGCACCACATGCAAGGGGCTGACCCACTTGGAGTCGGAAATGGGATAAATAAAATCTGCACTCCACCATTTTGATATTTCTTTCATCACGACCTCTCTCAGGTTGGGGTTCAGTCGCCGCTGGAACTCACGCGATGGCTTCGCCCCCTCCTCAAGATAGATATGGTGGGAGCACACTGCTGGACTAATCCCATGGAGATCCGCTACACTCCATCCGATCGCCTTGCGGTTCTTTTCAAGAACCCCCATCAGACGGGATTCTTGCTCTCCGGTCAACTCGGCTGAGATGATGACTGGGTACATCTCTGGATTGCCCGCAAGGAATCGATACTTCAGCGAAGTAGGGAGCGGCTTTCGCTCTGGAATGCTGGGTGCTGGCAAATCTGGCTGTGGAAGAAACCGAGTGAAAGCTGCAAGGTCGGCCACATCTGCCTGAGAAAGTGAAAGCGTACTCTCGCAAACTGGATCGGGAGAAGGCGGCTAAGAAAAAGAAAGACAAGTGGTCAGTCCAAAATTATTCAAAAATATCAGAAGAATATATATATACAAAAATCTATACAAAAAGCCGCGAATCAAAAAGCCGCAGAAAAATCTAAAAGACTACTAAGCCGTGCTCCCCGGCAACGGCGCCATTCTGATAACCCAAAATCCCGAGTGACCAAGGCAAAGGCAAAGGAATGGTCGTTGTGACCTCAATCAATCGGATGGGTATATCAAGAAAAATCAACCACTCAAAGAGATCAAATCAATCAAAACAAATACGAGCGGTCTAGCTATGTGATTAACCTAGTATAGCTCCCAGGGTCGAACACAAGGAGCACGGGTTGGCTAGAAAACCTACGAAGTAGTCAGAATCAGCGAACAAGGGAAGAAAATATTTTTAGTGATTTTTAATGATTTTTAGATTTTTTTGGAAATTTTTAATATATGAAGAAAATGAGAAAAGCAAGACAAAGCACACTTGGGCAATTTATTTAGCACACCAGAAATCAAGCAAAAATTCAAGAAAAATTGTTTTTATGCTTTTTGGGTTTTTAAGTGTTTTTGGTGAATTTTTGATATTTTTCTAACGGGTAGATTATTTTCTAAAAATCAAACAGTGCTAAAAATAAAAGGTACTGTCCAGCAAGGCTTAAGACCCAAAAATAAAATACTTAAGGATCTTAAAAAGCCCTGGAGGTAATTTTCCTGTAATCTAGGAAGAATAAGGAAAATTTAGGCACCTTAATTATTGTTTTTGGATTCTTCAATTACTTATTATAATTTTTATGAGTTTTTGAGGGTTTTTCAATTTTTAGGGTTTTTACTCAATGAAAAATAGCCAAAATTGGATAGAAAATCAAACAACAAACAAAGAACAGTAACTAATTTTTATAGGATTTTTATAGGGGTTTTTATATTTTTTTGTGATTTTCCAATTCAAACAGTAGCTGAAATAGATGTTTTTGAATTTTTAAAAATAGTAAAAGAACTCAGAAATGTCCCCCAAAATTCTCAAAAATCCTACAACATGGCAGGAGCCATGTGTCAAATTTTTGTCGAATTTGGAGGTGATTTGATATTTTATTCAAAATCTAAAAGAGGGCACTGTGCACAAGGACGAATGTGCAAATACCCGAGGATCTGGGGGCCCAGGTGCAAAATACCTAGCAAGTCACGCGCGTGGCGCGTGGCTGGGGCACACAGGGACCAACTGGTAATAAAAACCAAGTCTTAGGGCCTTTTGGTAACTCGTATCAAAAGCCCAGGGACTTGGTTGCAAAAAGCCCAATAAAATGCGCACATGCGTAATAAAAACACTCACAGGGGCATAATTGCAATTACTCAAAAATATTCATTCATTTCATAACAACCCAGTTCTACAGGACAAAAGATGTAAAATGCCCAACACAACACGTGACGAAGCACGTGGTCACATACACACAGGGGCATACATGCAATTAAAACTAAGCACAAGGTCCATCATGCAATTTACCCTACGTAAATAAAGTTCTAAAAATATTTACAGGACTGGAAATGAAATGACAAACTAAGAGGGGGCCCTAAGATATTTACCCCTTTATTTGTCGACGGCCAGATGCGCGCCACGTGGTGGATGGACGGTCAGGATGGGCGGCGCTCTCCTTCTCTTCTTCTCTTGGGCTCGATCGACGGTACGAGGGAGGCCACTTGGATGATCTGAGGGCTGGCAGTGCAGGGGCCTCTCTCCTCGCACGAACGGTCCGGATGGCTCCTCGAATGATCGGATGGACGTGGTTCCTCAACGAACGGACGGTCACAATCCGAACTGGAGCAGAGGCCTCATCGGACGGCTCTGGAGGATGGTGAAAGAACTCGATGCCGGCGAACTTCGCCGGCCTCCTGCATGAGCTACACTCCTCCTCAGCTGCTTCTGGATATCGGAACAGGCTCCTAGTGAAGGTCCGCAGCTGATAGTATTGGCCGATAGCCCAACCGAGCCCTGGAGGGGCTCCGGCGAGGCTGGCAGCGCGAAGCTTCCGGCTAGAATGTAAGGGGGGCTCAGCTGCCTCCCCTTGAACCTGCAAAGCACACAGAAAGCTTTGCGGGTCGAGGGTAATATGCCTCGACCCAAAGAAGCGGGGTGAAGGTGATCTGTGCGGTGGGGCGAAGGAGCTCCGGCGAGGCGGAAGACGGTGGAGCTCGACTCCCAGCTCCGGGGCGAGCTGGGTTGAATGGTTGGGCGAAGAACGTGCGTGGGGGAACGGTGAAGATGATGGGGTGCTCCGATGATCGAGATATTAAGCGTGATGATCGAAATCAGAGGAACACGGCGAGGGTTCGATTTGGGGGTAACTTAAAATTAGACTAAACAAGAGGGAACGAAGGTTACCTGGGTGATGCGGGAGACTGGGCTGGAGCTTAGCTAGCTCCTGGTCCTTGCCTCAAGGGTCGTCAACGCCCGAGGCTCGAGCTCCGGTCAGACGTCGGAGCACGGCGGCGCGAGGCAGCCGGATCGATGGTCGAACACCTCCTCCTCGCTGCGACACCGGCGGGAGCAAGCTGTCACCTTGCTGGTTGCGATGGAGCTCACAGGAAAGAGAATGGGGAACCAAAGATGGCGTGAGAGTGCGGCGGAGCTCGGGCTTTATAGTGCTAGGGGTCCGGGAAGAAGAGGATCGGGCGAGCTTGGGAGCGCGCGGATCCCGAGGGGGCGGCTCCGGCGAGCATGCCGGAGGCAAGAGGTGCAATCCGGACCCGGGGTTTGGTGATTTGGCGGTCGGATCTGGTGGGGGTAATTGGAAGAAGTCGGGTCGAAACCGAGATCCGCGGCTCTGGTGGTCCTGGGGGAGGTGTTGACCGGGGGTCAACAATCCCCCGTGGACCAATCAGAGCCCGCCAATTATTGAATTTTTATTTGATTTTTTTGGGGCTTTTAATGGCCGAATTTTTAAAAACTCAAAACATGAAAAATGTTTGTTTTAATTTTTTCTATTTTTTTGTGATTTTTAATTAATTTTTGGAAAGGAAAATAAGGTATTTACATATTATAGCTATACATAGGTATATGTACAATGTATGATTTTTAATTTTGATTTTTAATTGGTTATTTATACAATTTTATTCCCATTTTATATTTTATTTATTTATAGGATAAAATGAGGAATAAAAGGCTATTTTTATTTTATTTTTATTATTTTTATACATGTGGGAAATAATTATTTATGTATAACTATATACATGGTATATTTACAAGATGTTTTTGTGTTTTTAATTTTGTAATTTTTATTTGATTTTTGTTTTGTTTCTTTCTATTTTATTTATTCACAAAACATAAAAAAGAATATTTACAAAAAGTTTTTGAAAACAAAGAAGTTTATTTACAAGGTGAAATAGACAAGGTTGATGGACCATGTACATGATGAAGGGTTCTTTTTTGGATTTTTTTGATTTTTAAGTTTTTATTTAGTTTCCAATAGTCTATAAATATGTACATAATATATACAAGTATTTACAACATATTTTTGTTTGAGGCAAAATATTATTTATTTATTTACATAGATATGTACACATGAGCCCCTATCTCTCTCTACTTGTGGCTTTTATGCGGTCAGCCCATGCTGAGCCCTCCCTTGGGTTAGGTTGCTCAATATTTATTCTAAATATTTCCCTCTTTTTCTTTTTCTTCTTTATTCTTTTATTTTAGCACAAAAACATGCTAATTATTTATATTTACAAAAATGCATGCTTTTGCTAACTTTCCCTATTTACACATATCTACATGCATTTGCATAGGTTTTTGTAGCTAAAATATAGGAATAAAGAGTGATGAATGGGTATTCATCAATCTCGTGTGTCGAGATCAGGAGATCCACCGCTTGGATCATCAACATTGATTGCGAGAAGCACGCGGTTCATCCCCGCGCTCACAAGCGTCTCCTCTGTCGGATCGGACTTGAGACAAGAGGTCTCTTTGTTTAGAGACTCGATCGCAACCACGCTTCAAGAGGTAACCCCTAATACTTGTTTGTGGTTTAGACAAAACCATCCGAGAAGTGTTCTTGGATCATGTGGCTTCGTCGCACAAAAAATTTTAATTTCCGCTGCATAGAACAACTTGTGCGACTAGTCGTTCTTCGTCGTATCCGATACGACGATCACGCTTCCGTGATGCGCTTGAGGATCTAACCATATCCTTCAAGTGGTATCAGAGCCATGTTGACGGTTTCGAATATGATTCGCAAACCGAGGACGACTTGGGTTCGTTAAGGTCGCGAAAGTTTTTATCGCATTTGATTTCGCAGATCTGTTTAGTAAATAATTTTGGCCATGTTTAAAAAGTTTAAGCACGAATTATTTTCTTGGATTTTGTTCCCCATTAAATAAGGAAACCATAGGATCTGAGTTACGTAAATCAGATTTTGTATGCTCTAGATATGGTTGTTTTAATGAACATGTATGCACTGTTGCGGGGACAGTAGATTTTAACATGATTGAAGAGTTAATTACTGTTATCATCCGCCTCGAAATGCATGAAACACACTTGAGCTCTGTCCTAAATCAAGTTATCAATCTTTGAAAATTGATTTTGTCTAATTTGGATTTAAATTGATTGAGATATGATAATTTTAGTGAGTAGGGATCACTACTGAAATTACAGTCCGAATCTAGAACCAAGTGATTGTCAATTAGTGAAATTAGTTGTTAATTTCGTGAAATAATCTTGAAAAAATATTTGAAAAATATTGGAACATGATTATTTGCCTAATTTACTTGGCCCCAACCAATTAGTTATTTAGATTTGATCTAAATCTTAATTGGAATCACAATCATCAAACTCCTTGCTTGAATAGGATTGGGAATTTGTCTAGCATATTTCCTTATAATCAAAATTGTTTTGATTACTATATGGTATAATTTTCGGTTGAAGAACTGATGATCATCTCAAGTACAAATTAATCAATTTGGCATTATCCTTTCCCGAGGTGGATATGGTGTCTAGTCGGGGATCGCTGGGTAGCGGGTTGCAACGCATGCGGTCCGTCCCACTCCCATCGGTACTAGCCATGACAACGGGTAGGACCGGGATAATGTCCGAGGGATTATGATGTATTTTTCTAATTATTAAAATACGAATTAATACGTACTTTGAGAATAATACTATATATATTCAAGTAAGATATTCAAGTTTGTTGATTGAATTGGATTGATAATTAATTTAATATGATTAAATTGATTATGTCCAATTAGAATACTCTAATATGACTAGAGTTAATAATTCCCTTGGAAGAATTAATTATGTGAATATGATTCATGATAATTAATTAAAATTTGAATATGAGGTGGAGGATCACATAAGTGACATCGATGGTCTCCCGTCAAGGCGAAGGGTTCCGTCGCCAGATATTATATGTAGGAGACGCCTGTCCGAAGTGACAGCTCCTGCATACGATCCATTTGGATCGGGCTCTTCGCTTCTCGAAAGAGTGAGGACGTATGCGTAGTGACCCCAATATCGGATCCTCATATTATTGGGGCGATATTTGGATTGCGCATAGCGAGTTGTATTCCTATTGACGGTTGGTTCAATTAATGACGGGTCAACATTGCCTTAGGGGTGGTGGGCCCGGGTGTTAAAGACCGAATTGGGAGATGCATGTTGGACTTGCAAGGCGAAATGTGTTCCCGCTTCTTTTTATCCGAGTTGTAGGTTCTCATATTATTGGGATGCAACAAAGATAAGGAAGGAGATCCCAGATCTTGCTGAGATATGTTGGTAAGTATATCTCTTACATTGAAAGTAAATAAGGGAATGAACTTTCAGTGTTGACAAGGCAAGACAACTTTGATATAAAAAAATTCCTAAATCAAAGTAAAATATGTGTATATATATATATATATATATAAATATGTACACTTATGCAAATTTCTTATTTCAGATAATCCTTCATTAAAACCCACTCAATAAATACTCAATGATAACCAGTAAAATATCATGGATTGGACTCATGATCCAGATATTGTACTTGCATTTGGACACATAATGTATGTGGTTGCAATGTGCAAGTTTCCTCATAATATTGAGGAATGACAATTAAATAGATAATAAGACTACAACCCTAGGGTTTGTATGTCTCTATAGTCTTGATCTCATCGGATGTACTTTGGAAGTGACATATCGATGATGATCACAATTGTCAATTAATCCTTATAAAATCTAAGAAGACTTTCTGGCATACATATGTGCTCTCAACATTTAATCATGAATGACATGGTTCTCTGCATCATGTAGAATGGTGGCTCCATAAGAGATGATGTATTCAAAATATTTGAATACCTACCTGAACCAATATTTTAAGGGTCTAGATTGATGTAGACATGATGAATGTCATCATTCTACTGTCTATACTCTAGTCATTCATGAAGCTTCATAATATTCATATTGTATGAATTTATTGAGGCATGTATAAATGTTGAAATACTCTTACATTGAATTCTTTCGATTTTAACATAAGAGATCCTTAGTCTTAAGCAATGGTTGTTTATAGATAAAGGGAGCGCAGTGGAAGCATGGGTTGGACCCAAGTAAGAGGTATAGTCAAAGAGTTGACTATACTTCTATGACTTCCATATGACATCCAAAGAGCTGGATGAATGCCAATACTGGATAGAGCATCAGAATAATCTACATAAATCATTGATATTGACTTGCTTATTAAATAAGATAAAGTCTTGTAATTGTATCTCAATCTTCTACAACACTTGCAATGGGTTGCATGTGTTTTAGAAGACTGGAATAATTGATCTTAAGTTCTGTAGTTATCCACATGGATTTTGATGCAATGGTTGCAATAATCTCTATTGGATTGATAGACTTGTTAATTTCAGTGGGAGAGCCCTTAGTCTTAGAGAATGTCTCTATGACCTAGACATTAGAATACACTCATTGTTTGTTTCTAAATGTTGGAAATAAACATGAATTCTGGAATGGACCTATCATAAGGATTTATGATGGAGATATTTCAGAAAGTAATCTAAAATTAATGAATGGTTCATTAACATTTCTAAATACTGAAATTAAACCTTAAGATCAATAGGAGGGTGAAGATCATTTGACAATGATCTGGCATCAAGCCTTGGATATTTGTCTATTGATTTGATCAATAGGCTAGTAAGGATGAAACTTTAGAATGTCTAACATTTCAAAACTTACATACTTATGAATATTGTATTCAAAGTAAAATGTCCAATACACCCTTCTTTGGGAATGGTGTAAGATGTCAAGGTATTCAGGATCACATACATATTGATGTATGCGGATCATCTATATCATAGTAAACTGATGAGCCGAATATCCGTACGGTTAAGAGAGGATAAATAATATGCCAAAGTGTCGTCGTTCTCAACTGCGTGATTCGGTCAACGGAAAAATAATGTTTTGAACCACTTAAGAAAAGATGATAAATCGATAAAACAAGGAATGTAAGCGGTCTTTTGCTATTCTTTTTACCTGGTATAGAGGACCAGGGTAGAACACAAGGAGCACGATTTAAAAACTAAATAGTCAATTTCAGAAATGCTAATTTTTTAGTGGTTTTAAATTTTATATTTTTTTGTATTTTTAAAACAAGCACAATATGCACAAGGGATAAAAGCACACGCAATCTTTTTGTATTTTTCAAAATGGTCAAAAATATACAGAAAAGTCCACTGAAAATGTTTTTGTGTTTTAGATATTTTAAAATGTTTTTGGTAATTTTTTCGCAATTTTCTGATGTTTTTGGATTTTTATAAAAATGAGAGAATACAAAACAACGAGACTATTCACAACCAGGAGTATTTTTCAATTTAAAAGTTCCTTAAACACTCAAAAATCCTGGAGATTATTTTTAAATGAAACTAGAAAACAATATCTACGAAAAGAAACTGAAATCACTATTTTGGATTTTTCTAGAATTTTCTACAATTTTTTTAAGATTTTTCGTATTTCACAATTTTTTTTATTTTTATATACGGAAAAAGCACAAAAACTGGATAGAAGTTAAAACAAGTCAAAACACAGCTACAGGAATTTTGTGGAATTTTTAGGTAATTTTTATATTTTTTTATGAATTTTCAAAATATAGGCAAGCAAAAAGTCAAGGTTTTTGATTTTCTAAATGTATCAAATGACAATAAAAAGTTGATGAAAACTTATACAATGTTCAAGACTGTAGCAGGAGCATATGTGAATTTTCGCAGAATTTTTCGAGACATAAAAACATTTATTCCATCAAACAAATCAAGCAATTGGAGTTCTGGAAGCACAGGGACCTAATTGTAAATAACTATTGTTTCTGCACCAAATGAATAATAAAAATAAAACCTTTGGCTAAAGATTGCAATTTACCCCTTTTTTTATTCAAGCCCTAGATGCACCTCTCTTCGTTTCCAACCCAAAAGATGCACAGGAGGTCACAACCGCTGCCACCCCTTCAGATCGGGAGCACACGGGTCGCGCGCGGCGGAGAGGGCTGGCGTCGGACTGCGGGATCGGCTGAAGGAGGAGCGGGAGGCGCGGCCGCCTGGAAGGTCGCGCGCGGAGGCGCGGGAACTGGAGAGCGGTGGGGAGAGGCCGCCGCCACTGGCCGAGGCAGCGGAGAGGAGAGGCCGCCGCCACTAGCTGAGGCAGCGGAGACCTGGGCGGCGGGGACGGATGGGTCGCGCGCTTGCGCGGTCTGGAGGGCGGTGGCGAGCCGCGCGCCCGCGCGTGGCTGAAGGAGGGGGCTGGGCGCGGGGTTGACGGCGCCTACGCTGGAGGGCTGCGCCAAGTCGGAGGCGAGGGTGGACGCAGGAGATGGCCGACGCAGAGCCGGCGGCTGCGGAGCTTGAAGGTCGGGCGGCCGGGCGGAGCCGGGGACTGCCGCGCTGCTGGAGAGGAGGCGCGGCTGCCCGGTTGCGTGGGGAGGAGGCCGCTGGGCGTGATGCCCGTGACCTCTATTTTTTATTTTTTTATTTTTTTATTTTTTTGGTTATCTGAATATGTAAAAACAAAAATAAACTTTTGCTTTTTTATATTTTTTGTTCAAAACAAAATGTAAACAGATTTTTTATTCTTTTGTGTTTTCCTGCAAAACAATGGTTAGGGGTAAAAAATATGACATTTTTTTGTTATGTTTTCCTGCAACATAGAAGTTAGATAAAATAGAGATACATGATTTTTTTATTATTTTGCTCTACAACACCACGGTTAAGAAGAAAGATAACAATTTTATTCCCCTTTTTTTTTACTTCTTCCTGCAAAAACAACTGTGAGAGAACAGGAAAAAATATTTTATTTTATTTATACACAAAAATGGGAACGATGAATGGGAGGATCTTGCGATATGGAAGATAGATCCTTGAATCCGAGGCTCCGGTCACCGTGCGTGACCGGAGGTGGAAGATTGTGTGAGGTAGAACGTGAATATGTAGGGATCGAGAAGATGAGATGAAAATCGGTGTCGGGCGACAAAGTGTGAAATTGATTTTTTTTAATCTAAAAATTACTCCCTAATCCTACGCTAAGATCTAACTCTACGATTACCTAGGAAAAACAACAAGTAAAAGTGGATCTCACCTCGGGGATCGGACAAGCCATGATGGCCTCGACGAAGCTCAAGCCGCTGTCACCGACTGGATCGGAGGCTAGGACCCTCTTCAACAAGAAACCTCTCGGAAACCGGGCTCCTCTCCGCCAAAGATCGATCAAGTGTGAATGAGGGAGGAGGAGCCCATTAAAAAGAGACAAAAATCAAAATTGGAAAATATTCACATATAAGGAAAGTGTTTATTGGGTGAATTAATAAAATAATTAAATTAATAAATTAATTAAATAATTAATTACGAAATTCGGAATAAATAAATTTTAATAAATTAATAAATTAATTCAAAATCAATCAGCCACCTTAATGGTGGCCATATATGGTGTGGAATAAAATCATATATACAAGGCAAGTTATTAAACCAAATAAATTCAAATAAATCCACTAAATTAAATAATTACATATGAATTTCGTAATTAAATAAATTAAATTAATTAATGTGAGATAATTAATTTTTTTGGTGATTTTTATTTAGGGAAATTAATTGTATACATATATTATACACATATAATACAATATACATAGATACAAATAAGGAAATATTTTGATAAAAGATTTTTAAAAAATTTTTATTTTTATTTTTTTTATTTTTAATGAAACCAATATTTACAAATATATACATTATTTATAAAAATAAATATAAATAAATATGTTCATCAAATATAGAGGAAAACTGCACAAAACACCCCAGAAAACCGACTTTTTAACTGTAACTCCAAAAATAATGAAACCACAACCATTTGAAAGATAATTTAATTTATAGTACGCTGGAAGTGAGTTTGGTTCAATTTGAGCTTGTGGTGGAGCCGGAATTGATGTTTCAACTATCACTTTGTGGCTTTTTCTGGGTGAAATTATTTGCAATATATACAATATTTTATTTTACAAATATTTTTATTGTTTACAACATAATTTTATTTACAACTTTTATTTACGAAAATAATTAGTTTGAGGTTACATTATGTAGGGGAGGCTGGCTGTGGTTTACCCTGTGGCGGATGTCAGCGGTTCGAGTCTGCTTATCTCCATCTCCATCCCGCGAACTTAGCCGATACTATGACTATGATAGCACCCCATTTTTAAATAATGTAAGTTTTGTACAAATATACATGAAAAATATTTACAAGATATTTTTGATTTTTCTGACAAACGACCTATCTCCCCCTACTTTATTCCTGGTCGATCAGGTCAAGTCTTGACCTTCTCTCGGGGTTTGGGTCAGTCTGTATTTATTGCATAAACTACATCCTTTATTTTTCTTTTCTTTTTCTTTTCTTCTTTATTCTTTTATTTATGTACAAAAAGTGTTAAAAATGCAATTTTAACAAATGCATGCAAAATGGTAAAATTATGAAATTAATGGGTATTTACATGTGTTTGACTAAGAAATTGAAGCTAAAATAAAAGAATAAAGGCGATGAATCGTGGATTCATCATTCCCCTATACTTTACCTTTGCTAGTCCCTTAGCAAACACTTATTTGAAAAATAAGTGAAAACAAAAATAAAGAAAAGAAAAAGGAAAGAAGTTAGAATAATGTTGACTTTTAAGCTTATCTTCATAAAAATGTAGTCTGGAGCTCTTTCGGACCTTTGGATTATTAGTGTGTCGGAACCTTAATGGGATGTGGATTTAAAACCTAACAGTCTCTAAGTTCCACAAGACTCCTATTCAAGTCTACTCAACAGTCAGATCAGAATAAGTCTACATACACAAATTCTTAGGACTATGAAATCTTACTTGTACGGTGTAAGTGAATATAGCTCCTCATCTCAGAAGTAACAAAGAAACAGCCTCTATCAACAAGGTAACTCTAATCCCCCGGTCTAGCAACTCTTTCCTCGAGAAGCGGGGTATTCCCTTCTAAGTTCAAGTGCAACCGGCTCAAGAAGAGGGGGAATAAGAGGTATAGAATTTTGGGAGCTCAACCAGTGTAGCTAAGTCTCCCGCTGCAAGCTTCATGAGATGGAATCCATGAGTCTTTAAGCTTTTGCTTATTTGCACTATATACATACTCCGGTGGGATTATCATTTTCTATCAGACCCACCACTTTTTTGGAGTTCTTTTTGCTTTTTGCTTTTTTTTTTCTTTTTTTTTGCTTTTTTTTTCAAGTGCATCTGTACAACATATCTACATGATGCAACATATATACAAGAAATTTTCCTCTTGAGCCAGTAGACTATCCCTCTTTTGAAGCTTTATTGCAACCCACAACTTCTGTCTTTAGACTTCATCACCACTAGACCAAGTTGAGACACACTTCCTTCACTAGAAGAAGAAGAGAGGTTCCGCCTAGAAGTACTACCCTCATATGCTACCCCAAGCCAAAAGGAAACTGCCTCCTCACCACCTCCTCCATGAAGAGCTACGTGTAAAGTTGCATTGTCCAAGGTAAGCCACGGTCTGAAAGATCATGCGTGTGTTGTTAAATATTCTACTTAGACTCATCAAGATGACACGTGAACATAGTCGTGTGGACCCAAAGAATTAAGTCACTAGGACTGAAAAGTCTTAACTCCACATCTTATAAGGTTCCTCTGAAATTAAGTGGATTAAGGTCCAACTAAGCTCCATTCTTCTTCAAATTTATTCCAGACTTAGGTTTTAATCGTCAAGACTATCCTAC